>LPNX010681443.1:105767-221261 GCA_001517045.1 Pseudotsuga menziesii | reverse complement strand
CCACAAGGTGGACCTGAGCAGGAGAAGGCTGAACAGGCTAGGGCTAAAGAAACAGCCAGAAGAATAAGAGAGGAATCTCAAAGATTAGAGGAGGAGGCCGCAGAATGGCTCCAGAAAGGGGAAGAAGAAAAGAGAAAAGCTGCTCAGGATGCTGCTGAAACAGCAAAAGAGACAGCTAGAGAAGCTGAGGAAACTGCTAAGCAAGCAGCTGAAGAGGCCCAGCAAAAGCTGAATGAAGAGCTTCACAGACAAGAAGCTGAAAGGACAGAATCGATACAGCAATCAGCCCTTAAAATACCATCAGACCAGAGTCAGGGTGAGGAAAACCCTGAGGTGCCAACCGTGCAAGTGCTCACTACGGCCACTCTTCCTACTTCCATGCTCCACTTAGTGCCCTTTACACCGAAAAAGGGGGAAGAAGTCCCCGATTTTAGCACAGTATATTATGATAGGGCTACCAAGAGGATCATGAGAAGAACTGAGCTAAAGGTAGGAGCTGAAGGAACGACCAGCACAATGATATCTGATAAAGCTGTGATGGTCGGAACAAATAAAGACCCGAAGTTTGTCATAAGAGCTGGCAGGGCAGCAATAGACGCTACAGAGGATAATGTCGATCAAATGATGAAGGAGATAGACTCGACCAAGAAAACCTCCGCCCAACTGAAGGACACTCTTAGGAAAGAAAGAGAGGATGGTAACAGATTAAAAAGAAAGTACGAGCAGGTACTTAGGGAGATGGAGGCCACAAAGCATGAAATTCATGCTATTCAGCAGGAAGCCCAAGCAAAAGAGACGACACAAGAAGCCTTGGATAAGGCACACCAAGAAATTCAGGGCTTAAAGGACGAAAAGGAACAGATGAAAGCAAAGATAGAAGAATTGGCAGAGCAGCAGAAAGACATCTATGAAGCCAATACCTTATATGTTAAAGATCTGCAAGAGCAGCTGAAGGCAGCCAAGGAGCAGCAAGTGGATCTGCAGCCGGTCAGAGAACACATCCTGGCTCGGAAGGCTAGGATGCTGCAGTTGCAAATGGATCTGGAGGAAGAAAGGTGTAAAGTCCTGCAAATTGATAGAAGGCTAGATGAATTGTTAACTACAGCATCTCATTTCGTAGACAAATCGCAAGACATCCTGGAGGTGCTGACTTCAAGGATTATCAGAGCAGAAGATGATCGAGAAGTCCCAGCTGGGCTATCAGTTAAGGACCGGCAAACTTTAAAGCGGGACCATGATCTGATCGAGTTTGCTGTTATTGCTGCAGAGGACTTTCAGAAGACAGTGAAAAAAATGAAGGGAGCATGTACAGAGTTTTTTAGAAGAGCTCTTGTCACCTACAATCGCTGTCAAGCGGAAGCCGCGCATAGGTTACCCGAATTCCCTGATCATGATACATTTACAGGGATGTTGCAGACAAGGCATCAGGAAGGGGAGGCCAAGGCCCAATGCATCATAGCCCTCGATGAGCCGATCCTGAGAAATGAAATTGGACATGCTGCTATTAGTGTACAGCTCTTGGAGGAACAGGTGCGTCTGAACAAGGCCCGGATCGAAGCCATCCAGAAGCAAGCAGATAAGTACGAGCTGAATGTACAATTCCTAGAACCCCAATCATTTGAAGGACTCGCCAAGGAGACAATAGCATGGAGGAGGTTTTTGGAAGACCAAGCGGGTCCCTCCAAATGAGAAGGATTGGTCAAATTTTGAAGAATGTCATAGTTTGTAAAGGGTAGAGAGAAATTGGAGCGTTGGGGAGCCCAAAGGTCACTTTGGGCAACCCAAGCATTTTTGTTTTTGTATAAAACTGGGGAAGCGAGACAAAGAAAGGGCTTTTTCCCAGTTAGACTGGAAGACTTGTTGTAAAAAGAACTATTTCATTTTGCAATAAAGATTTTGGTTTGCCTGTTGGAGAAAGGACCGTGAAGTGTTCCAAATGTGGTACCATGGACCGTGGAAAGACGAATTACTTTGTTTTTTTAGCTGGTGTCTGTGAATCGTGAGATTGTTCTAACTTTATGACCTATGTCTGGTTGAATAATTTCTGATTTTATTTATGGAAATTTCACTTGGAGTAATGCATGTGTTTGTATATAACAATTGGCTATCTGGTTGTTAGAATATCTTTTCATTCATGCGTTGTAAACGTAAATAGCAGCTATCTGTAATATAGTTTAACATACATGAAAGTGGTGCACTACTCACTAATAATGATTTTCTAGCTCCCCGGGGATAGATAGTTAGTTATCTTGGTTTCATAATTGCATATGTGATTTAGGTGCAGTGAACATAAGACGAGAGGTAAGAACCTGCGCAGCACGTGGTGTGGTTCCCGGCATCCTTATCACCCTGCTTGTTTTTTTTGATAGGCATGTGCATTGCATCCATTAAGTCAAAATACAAATTCCGGTGGACCGGGCCGCAACCGGTAAACCCTCGTTGTTACTTTGACCTACGGTGGCCGGACCGCAAACCGGACGGATTCCCTATACCAAACAGTCAGCGGGCTAGTTGGGAACGCTGATTGGGGAGAATCCTTTGCTGTTGCCGCCTGCGATTTTCTAGGCCTCAACACATTTTTTTTGCAAAATTGGGGCATGTGACATATGCTATGACCATAGTCACATCCTCGGTCTTCTAAACCATGCAATTTCCCCACCAGGGAAAAATTGGCACTGTTAACCAGTTAAACTATTATTCACCATATATGAACTCTCAACCCGTGAACAATGTCCCGCTTTTAGGACAAGTGTCACCTAATTATGAGAGTGTAGGGGCAAGATTCCTTAAGGACTCATCACGGATGGGAGTATTTCCATCACCTGATCCCCCATCACAACATGCCGTAGTGAACATGATTTCTTTGATGGTACACAATTCCTTTGAATCTTTTGATCCATGGATTGTTACAAGTTCTTTTGAAATTTACTTGATTGGATATCACATGCCTCTTAGCCCAAAAGAGACTACATATCATGCTATCCATTCATTGTTTGACCTACCCGAGTTTTATGACCATCCCATGGTGGAAATATACCCTTATTCTCTACCATCATGGTTAGGTTCATCTTCGTCACATTGGATTTTCTCCTGCAATATTTTCCATCTGGTGAATCAATTATGGAGACCATGAGCTTAGATGAACTTGCGTGGAAATACCACCATCATCAATCGTCCTTCCTTCCATTTTTAGATATGGTAGAGTATAATATCAAATCCATTGTTCCACCAGTTGTTGTTTCAAACCCTTAGTCCCGCATTCTTACACATGATATTTTCACGGAAGGTAATCTAAGAAATATTACACCAATTATTCCCATCGAAATCTTAGTGAAACTTGGTGTCATGGAACACAACCATATAGGCCAAACTTTCTCTCTTTAGGAAAGTAAAGAACATACAACGTTATTTAAACAAATTCATGACAATTTTGCATGGGTCTATGAAGAAATGATAGGTATTGACCCCACTATCGTTTTCCATGAAATCAAAACATATCCAGGTGAAAAACATGTCCAATGGAAACTTCCCATGCACCCTAGGAATACTATGGCCATCAAGGCAGAAGTTGAGAAGCTTTTGAAATTTGGGATCATGTACCCTATCCCTTTGACTAACTAGGTGTCCATTATAGTTCCCATCAATAAGAAACAAGGGACTATTAGAGTCTACGTTGATTATAGGGATATTAATAAGGCTTGTCCAAAGGACAACACCCTTATCCCCTTTATTGACCATATTATCAACAACTATGATGATAGTGTCATCTTCTTATTTATGGATGGCTTCTATAGCTATAATCAGATTGAGATACACCCAGTCGACCATCACAAAACTACTTTCATCTTCCCATGGGGTACATTTTCATATCGCAAATTTCCTTTTGGCCTTAAAAATATTGGTGCCACATTCCAATGGGCGATGTCGCACTTCCTTCATGACATTAAGGATATAATGGATCCCTACCTCAATGATTTTCCATCTCATTCAATTTGTCAGGAGTTTCATATTGACCATTTAACAATGATTTTCCTTCGGTGTCCCCGTTACAATATTCGCTTGAATCCTCACAAGTGCATTTTCTGTGTCGAAGCCAGATGTCTTCTTGTATTTATTGTCTCCAACAACGGTAATCGTATCGATCCTCTTAAGGTAGATTCCATCTTATCCCTATCTCCACCAACCAAAATCACTGAACTTCAAAGTTTTTAAGGGAATGCAAACTTCTTGTGTAGTTTTGTGTGTAATTATGTGGAGAAAACACAACGTTTCATGCATTTTCTTAAAAAGGACGTTCCGTTTGTTTGTGATGAACTCACTCAATGAGCTTTTGACAATCTCAAACATGCCATCACACACGCATCTGTGTTACACCTGCCTGGTTATACTAAGGATTATATCCTCTATCTTGTTGATTCTATATCCACTATTGGCATGGTATTAGTTCAGGACGATAGTGACGACCATGAGCATGTGATCTATTATCTTAGTACGAGTCTTTCTGACTTTGAAACCTGTTATTCACATGTAGAGAAGCTGGCTTAGGCGTATTTCATAGCTATCTAACAATGTCGTCACTAAATATTGCTCTGCATGGACACTTTTCTTGTGGATTCCAACACTATCTATTATATATTGACCTATCAGAAATTGGGGGGGGGGGGAATATTACCATTGGATAGTCATCTTGTAGGAATTTGACCTTGAGTTTGCTAAGTCAATTCCAAAAAATCACTAGTCTTCGCAGATATTATGTGTGATCTTCCCTGTGTTAACCAAGAGACTAAGCCCATCGACTCTCTCCCCAATGAGTCATTGTTTTTTAACCGCATGTCCGACCTGTGGTATGTGGATATCACATTGTATCTCCAAAATCAATGATTTAGCCCTGAATTTTCCTACAACAACCATTGCCGCATTCACCATCATGTGAAATATTATGTCATAGTCAATGATACCTTGTACCACCGAAGTATTGACTCAATAATACGATGGTGTCTCACTCACGATGAGGCCAAGCGTGTGTTAATGAATGCTACTCTGGGGCGTGTGGTGGTTGTAATACCCCTATTTTGGCCCCATGGTATTAAAATTGTACATGATGTATATATGGGTATTAGATCATGGCGAGTAGCTCAAGGCCAAGGCCCTGCCATCGATTTGGTGTTTTGTGTATCGAAGATTAAGATCGATGTCGATAGTTATAGTACTAATCATGCACAATATATTCTAAAGATATCATGTAAATATGCAATTTAATAAAATACCACAACTAGCTATGCACTGCAATGAAACATATGGGGGCATGATTTCACAAGGAATAGGAAGGGGAGTTATTCAAAACCTTGATCCAATAGGGTGAGGCCAGATGTCAATGGGAGAACCCATAAACTCTCAACTATCATTTTTGTCCTTTGCACTCAATCATTCAGTTCTTCCAAAAGTTGGTTGAATCAGTTAGTGCCTTGGGCAGGGAGAGGCATGGCAGTGAATGTCGTTCCTAGGAAAATCTACAGTCTATGGGAAACCATATTCTTACTTATGTGGGAAGTAATCACCCAGGAAATGCGTGCCTGAGTCATTATTTCCTTATCCCTTAGTCTACGGAAGGATTCATAGAGGGAATTGTTCAGTGTGGCTGATTGTTGTTCATTGTTAGTTGTTGAGTATCATCTCACAGACGCATGGATAGATAGAAGAGGCATTTGTTTTGTGCTATGCAGTGTATCCCTTCATCTATCCTTGGATGGGAACCCTCGTTGTTTGTGTTACCGTGTTTTTCTGTGTTACAGAATGGAACCCTGTTTTGTTGTGTTACCTTGTGGTTTGTTGTTATGTGTACCCTGGTTTGAGTTTGAATTGTATGTGAGACTTAGGAGTGGAAAAAATGTTGATTTGGCTTGATAATCCTAGTGAAGAGAGTAACCTCACAAAAATATAATACTGGCTAGTGAATTTTCTATGCACACCTTAAAGAGCATTGGAAGGGAAGGTATGGCCCGAGGGACTATGTAGCAGAGAAGGGGATACTTCCTTATGTTGGGTGTGTAGGTATTGTGGATGTCAGGACATATAGATCTTGTAGATGTGTCTCTAGCTTTGTGAATGAGCTCACTAGCTTTGCCATTCTTCCTTTCCATTTCCTTAGCAGTCTAATAAACCCAACTGTAGGTTGGATTGGCTGTGTTTTGATGTGTTCTGGCTATGTGTGAGTCTGTGGTTCCCTAGTTCCTTGTGGAAATCATGCCCATCTCAGGGGTCGCAGTTTTGTTTAGATATTGATGAACACAACTGGACAATGGTTGAGTGGAACGTTGTAGTGACATATTTAGTTGCGGGAAAGCTTCATCTTCAAGATAAGTATTCTCTGGTTTCTAATTTTGCAATGTATTTGTTTAAGAATGATTATGAATGTGTTGAATGCTTGCTAAAGATTCAAGTAGAGTTTATTGTTGTTATAATTTCCTGTATTTTACATCTGCAAACGCTTCTTGGTTTCCAATGCATTTTTCTTAAGTTCATGGAGGCTAGAAGCCTATTTACAGAGTCAAAATCCATTTAAATTAAGCATTTTTGCACCCTCGGAATCCTCCTGTGGAAGGTAGAAGGTGGGAGGTGGAAAGGAAAGTTGAATCAAGGCAAAATGTGGGTTTTCTGCACCCCGAAATTCGAGGTGGAAAGAGGAAATCGGAATTACAAAGGATAAAGGTAAGTATTTTGGGATTTCCGCACCCTAGAGTCCACAGCAGAATGCAGAAGGCGAAAAGCGGAAATTCAAAGGGCAAGTGTATCATATTTTGGGGTTTCTTCACCTCGAAATCCGCCCATAGAAGGTGAAAGGTGAAAGGAAGAAATTGAAAATCCAAAGGATAAAGGTAAGTATTTAAGGTTTTCTACTACCTGGAGTCCACTGCGGAAAGCGGAAAGCGAAGAGTGAACAAACGACGACGTCATATTTTTGGTTTCCGCTACCTGGAGCTCGCCACAGAAAGTGAAAAGGTGAGAAATAACAGTGGCAAAGTTAAGAATTCTGCTTGCCGCAACCGGCATTGAGGAAGGCGAAAGGTGGAAGTCAAAAAGGTCCTGTGAGGGGCAGAAAGGACTTTTCTAGCTACGGAAAGAACCTGTTAAGGGTGGAATGATTGTTACAGAAGCATCTAAGCTTCATAATCAATGGCTTAGGATGTTACATGGCCCATGAATGTGTTTCAAGAAGAAGACATTTTTTTTTCTTATGCATATCAGTCAGGTGAACAGGTACATGAAAAAGTGGTATCAAAGCTACGGGTTTCAAGCTTGTCACCTTTTGGGAACATCTAGTTCCGCCGCATTATGGAAAAAACTTTGTTCTAACTGTAAAAGTATTGTTTGGAATAAATATTTTGTAGAAGGAAGACTGCAGCTAAACAACCGACACGTAATTTATATATTTTTGATATTATTGCACAACTAACATTTGTGTTTATGAACACATTTTGCTGAATCTTAGCCACTTCAAAGGAAAAATTCCACCTAGTGCATTTTGGAAAAGTTGGTTTTTGCCCGACCATGAGAATCAACATCATAAATGATGCACAAGATCCCTATGAGCTCAAGGCAGATGCCAGGGGAGAGAATATACAGGTTGAGAATGGTGAGATGGAATCCAATGGAAGAAGATATCAAGAGACTCCCTTAGATATTGCAGCCACCATGAGAATCCTAAGGGTGGTATTGAAAAGTTGCAGAGAAGACAATGAGAATATGATTAAATCTTAGAAAGAGAAAAAATAGCTAAACGCAGCCATGCTGTAGGGTTTGATAGACATCTAGGGGAAGATTGACTCTGGGCATCGAACAAAAAGTCCAGAAGGGAGTAGGAGTGGTGCAAGAAGAAATCCCCGCAAGAGGTCCAACATCTCTAGAAAAATGTATTCTAGTGGATCATCTGACTCCGAATAATCCATTGGGGGTTCAATCTCTTCATCTCATATGAATAAGAGAAAGAGGCGTTACCAGAGCAATTCACATGGGGAATTCAAGAAGGCAAAGCCTCCTACATTTGATGGTGAGGTAAAGTCCAATCAAGAAGCTGAGGCTTGGCTTCTTGGGATGAGAAATTATTTCCAAGTCCAAGACTACTCTGGATATATGAAGTAAAGGGTATCGATCTTCAACTTGAATGGAAGAGCATCTATATGGTGGGAGCACCATAGGCAAGTGAAGAAGATCAATGAAAGAAATATTATGTGGAAGCAGTTCAAGAAATATTTCAAGTAGAAGTACCTCTCTCATAGGTACTATGATGATAAGATTAAAGAGTTCCATGAGTTCAAATTGGGACAATTGACCATGGAAGAATATGCAAACAAATTCTTGGAACTGCTGAGGTATGTCTGGTATATCAGAGATGAAAAAGTGAGAATTCAGCATTTTCTAAGTGGACTACCTCAACCATATAAAGACAGGATTGAGTTTGATGAACCTCGAACTATAGAAGAGGCTATAAGGAAGGCCAAGTATTGCTATGATCAGAACAAAAGCAAACCCGATTTCCATAAGGCATGGAAGGACAAGAAGAATGAGAAGTTTGACCAAAGGAAGAAAGGTTTCAAACCCTCTCACAATTTTGGGGATGTGGAGGAAACCATATGCGTAGGAAATGTCCGCATGAGAATGGGAATGCAAGGCAAGTTCACAACATTGAAGAAGCAAAAATTGTGGGTCAAGTGGCAAGGACCATCCCTAGAATCTTTGCAGCGCTAGAGGATCGCCCAATAGATCATCAATCAACTGTGGTTTAAGTTGAAGGTAAGATTGTTGAGCAATCTATTTCTATTTTGATTGACCCTAGATCTACTAACAGTCATATCACTCCTAAAATTGTTGAGATTTGTGCTTTTAAGAAATTAAAGCATAACAAATCATGGTTAGTTCAACTAGCCCCTGGAACCAAGAGGAAAGTTAGTGAAGTGGTAGAGAAATGTCCATTAGTCATGGATGGGCTATCCAATTATGCAAAGCTAAATATTCTGCCACTTGGTTCCTATGATATTCTCATTGGAATGGACTGGTTGGAAGCGCACACAGTTAAACTTGACTATTACAACAAGAGATTTGAATGCATGGATGAAGAAGGAAACCCAAAGGTTGTAAGAGGCATTCAAAAGGTGATTTCTATAAGGCATATCTCAGCAATGCAGCCGAAGAAGTTATGTAGGAAAGGTTGTAGATTGTATGCAGCCCATGTTTTGGAGGCAATGGAGAATGAAAATCCTAGGTTGGAGGAATTTCAAGTATTTCAAGAATTTAGGGATATTTTTCCTAATGAGATACCAAGACTTCCTTGACAGAGACATTGATTTTACAATTGACCTTGTGCCTGGAGCAGCACTAGTGTCCAAGACACCCTATAGGACGAGCATACCAGAATTGGTAGAGCTGAAGATACAGTTGTAGGAATTGTTGGAGAAGAAATATATTAGGACGAGTGCATCCCCTTGGGGAGCACCGGTTCTGTTCATGAAAAAGAACGATGGGACACTCAGGTTACGTATTGACTATAGGAAGTTGAACAAAGTCACTATGAAAAATAAGTACCCTTTACCTCGAATTGATGACCTTTTTGATCAAATGAGAGGAGCAAAGGTATTTTCAAAGATTGACTTGAGTTCTGGTTACCATCAGGTAAGAATCAAAGAGGAAGATGTTCATAACACAACCTTCAGAACAAGGTATGGACACTATGAGTTCGTGGTGGTACCATTTGGTCTCACAAATGCATCATCTACATTCATGTGTCTCATGATAGCGTTTTCAACAAGTATCTGGACAAGTTTGTTCGTGTCTTCTTAGATGACATTCTTATTTATTCTAAGAATGAAGAAGAGAATGAAGAAAATTTGAGAATGGCATTGCAATTTCTAAGGGAGCATAAGCTGTATGCAAAGTTGAGCAAGTGTGAATTTTATAAAGATAAAATTCATTATTTGGGTCACATTATCTCAGATGAAGGAATATCTATGGATCTTGAGAATATTGTGGCCATTATGAATTGGAAAACTCCAAGAAATGTGAAAGATGCGAGGTCTTTTATGGGACTTGCGGGGTACTACAGGAGGCTCATTGAAGGATCCTCCATGGTTGCCAATTCAATCAATTATTTGAAAAAGAAGGGGATAAAGTTTGAATGGAGACCAATATGTGAGGAGAGCTTCCAGTGGTTGAAGAATGTTCTTACGAGTGCACCAATTTTGAAAATCGTAGACCCCAAAAAAGACTTTGTGGTGTGTACTGATGCATGTAACCAAGGAATTGGAGGAGTTCTTATGCAAGAAAACCACATGGTGTGCTATGAGTCAAGAAAGTTGAAGGAGCATGAGAAGAACTATGCTACTCATGATTTAGAACTTGTGGCCATAGTACATGCTCTCAATATGTGGTCTGAAATACTTGTTTGATCAGCCAACTTTAAATGCTAGACAAGTTTGATGGTTGGAATTTTTGTGTGAATTTGATTTTGAAATCAAACAAATAAAGGTAAAAGAAAACAAGGTGGCTGATGCACTCAGCAGGAAGGTACATGAAATGCATGTGGCATCTCTTAGTACTTGCCAACCATATTTGAGGTAGCATATTATTAACCATATTGTTGAGGATGAAATGTACGTACAGATAAAGAACAAGTTACAACAGCAAAATCCTGAAAGGAAGTACGTGGATATAAATTGAAAGAATATGAAATTCTTAATTATAAGAACATAATTTATATTCCAAATGTGGCAAACTTGAAGAGAATTGTTATGGATGAAATCCATCAAGCTCCATATTTTGGTCACCCTGCATATCATAAAACAATTGCTACAGCCAGCAAACAGTATTTTTGGCCAAGAATGAAAAAGGACATTGCTGAGTATATTCTAAGTGCATGAAATGTCAGCATGTGAAGTTTAAGCATCAACACCCAACAGGTTTATTACAACCTTTTCCAATCTCGGAATGGAAATGTGAAGTCATTCCCAAGTATTTTATTACAGGGTTTCTAATGACTATGAGACAACATGATTCCATCATGGTTGTGGTGGACAAGTTAACAAAGGAATTGCATTTTATACCGGCTAAGTCCACATATAAAGCCGATGCCATTGCAAAGATGTCCATGAAGGAGATTTTCATATTTCATGTATTCACCAAGGCAATAATTTCTGATAGGGATACCAAGTTTACGTCCAATTTTTGGAAGAGTCTGTTTGCAAATTTGGGTACAAAGTTGAACTTCAACACCGCCTACCATCCTCAGACTGATGGAAAAACAAAGAGAGTGAATCAAGTGCTTGATGACATGCTTCACATGTATGTGATGGACATACCATCTAAGTGGGAGGATTATTTAGTACACTTGGTAGAGTTTTCATATAATAATGGACAACAAGCATAATTGGGAACGAGTCCATATGAGGCCTTGTATGGAAGAAGGTGTATGACACCAGTGACTTGGGATAACCGAGTGAACAGGATTGTGCTTGGTCCAGAATTGCTTAAGGAAATGGAGAAAGAGGTTGCAAAGAACAGGAAGAACTTGAAAGAATCCCAAGATAGACAAAAGAGATATGTAGATAAGCACTATCGATGATGCGGTGGTGATTGGAGAACAAGAAGGAGGTCTGTACAAATTGAAGGGCCATCCAGAACAAGCCTTGGTCCATGACATAGTAGAGCCAAATGAACTTTGGCATAGAAGGCTTGCACATGTGCATTACAGAGCACTACCTATTGCAAGCAAAGCTATTGAAGGTCTTCCAAAATTCCAAGCAAAACATGATGGGGTCTACAAGGGATGTGAGAAAGGAAAGAATACAAAGAAGACATTTCCTAGCAGTGAAAGCAAAGCCAAAGGAATCCTCAAAATCATCCACTCCGATGTATGCGGTCCTATGTCATCAAACTCACTAAGTGGGTATGCATATTATGTTTCTTTTATTGATTATTTTTCTAGGAAGACATGGGTTTACTTCATGAAGAACAAAGACGAAGTATTCAGCAAGTTCAAGGAATTCAAAGCCTTGATCGAGAATTACACTGAAAAGAAGATCAAGACTTTTCGATCAGACAATGGTGGGGAATTCACTTCGAATGAATTCAAAGAGCTATGCAAAGAATCAAGGATTAAGAGGGAGTTGTCCACTCCTTATAATCCACAATAGAATAGGATTGTGGAATGGAAGAACAGAACTATCATGGAATCTGCAAGAGCTATGCTTCATGATCAAGATATTCCTATGCATATTTGGGTGGAAGCTTCCAGAACAACCGTGTATGTACAAAACCGTACTCCACATAGAGTACTTGAAAACAAGACTCCTAAAGAAGTCTTCTCCAGCAAGAAACCATAAGTCATCCATCTCAGAATATTCGACTGTCCTATGTACATACACATTTCAAAATAGAAGAGAACAAAATTAGATCCTTAAGGAAAGAAGGGTATATTTGTGGGATACTTTGAAAGCTCGAAGGATTATAGAATATATTTCCCAGGATACAAGAAGATTGACATTAGCAGGGATGTGACATTTGATGAAGACACAGCTTACAACAAATCCAGAAAGAGACCTGCTGAAGAACTTGAAGAAGCAGAAGCACCCAGAATTCATGATACAACCATGAATGAAGAAACTCAAGAAGAAGATTGAGATTTTGAAGAACCACAAAGACCTGTAGATCCACCTCTGGAGAAGAATCCTCATAAGAAGAAACCTGCTTGGGTACAAGAACTTATCCAAGGTGCAGAGAGATATGGGGCTCTAGAAGAGAATCACAGAGAAAGAAAGAGGACCAGATCCTGCTCCGGGTATGTAGCCTTACTATGTGATTTCATTGATAAAGAACCTTCCAGTTATGAAGAAGCAGCAGAACGAAAAGAATGGAAGGATTCTATGATCGAAGAATATCAATCGATCATGAAGAATGATGTTTGGGATGTTGTCCCAAGACCAGAAGGGAAGTCAGTTGTAACTTCCAAATGGATCTACAAGATCAAACATGTTGCAGATAGTAGCATTGAAAAATATAAAGCAAGATTTGTGGCTCGGGGTTTCTCTCAGAAAGAAGGAATAGATTATGAAGAAACCTTTGCTTATGTAGCTAGATACACTTCCATCAGATCGGTACTTGCTCTAGTTGCAGTGATGAAATGGAAGATACACCAAATGGATGTCAAGACAAATTTCTTGAATGGTGTAGTAGAAGAGGAAGTGTATGTAGAACAACCACTCGGTTTTGAGACACATGACAGAGAATCTCATGTGTGTAGATTGAAGAAAGCCCTGTATGGTTTGAAACAGGCACCTAGGACCTGGTACGGCAGAATTGACAGCTTTCTATCCAGTATGGGATTTACCAAGAGTAAAGCATATTCCAACCTTTACTACAAGGTTGAAGATGGAAACCCAGTGATGCTTCTACTATAGGTAGATGATCTATTTGTGATAGGTACGGATGGGTTGATTGCTGATACGAAGAGAAAGCTTGTTGCTGATTTTGAAATGAAGGACTTGGGGATGATGCATTACTTTCTAGGTATGGAGGTGTGGCGGAGTGCAGATGGAATATTCCTTGGACAAGGGAAGTATACAGTAGAGATCCTGAAGAGGTTTGGGATGATGGAATGCAAAGTTATGGCCACACCTATGGCATCGAATCCAAAGCTATTGAACGATGCTTCATCAGAGTCGGTTGATACTACGATGTATCGTTAGATGATTGGATCCTTGATGTACCTGATGAACACAAGACCGGATATTTTCTTTGCTGTGAACACCTTGAGCCAGTTCTTGAAAGATCCGAGACATGTTCACTTGATTGCTGCAAAGCATATTTTGGGGTACCTGAAGGGTATAGTTGATTATGGGCTCAAGTACGATGCGAATCAGAAGATTAACCTGGAGGGTTATGTTGATTCAGATTGGGCAAGCAGTGCCATCGATAGGAAGAGCACTTCAGGGTGTTGCTTTAGTATGGGATCAGGTGTGATCTCTTGGTTTAGCAGGAAGAAATCCTGTGTGGCACTGAGTACAACTGAAGCAGAGTATGTCGCAGCTTGTTCAGCTAGTTGTGAGGCAGTATGGCTGAGGAAGCTATTGTCTGATTTATTTGATCTCCAGATGGATGCTACTTGTATACATTGTGACAACCAGAGTTGCGTAAAGTTGTCAGAGAATCCAGTGTTCCATGACAAATCGAAGCATATCGAGATCAAGTATCACTATATCAGGGATATGGTGTAGAGGGGAGCAGTGAAGCTCCAGTATGTTGCGATGGAAAAACATATAGCTGATGTATTGATGAAGCCATTGGCTAGGCTGAAGTTCGAGTACTTCAGGGAGACGCTTGGTGTTCTCCAGATCGAGGTTTCCTCCAAGGGAAAGTGATGAGACCCATAGTCATTTTGTCATGGTGAGAGGATTGGTTCCTTCCATGTCAGATATGAGTGCTGGCCATTCTATCGAATAGGACATATGTAAGGGCAACTGCCATTCTGGGAATGGAGGCACCTGGTCAGTTACCAGGAAAACTCAGTCTAGGACTGAGAAGCCATTATGATGTGATAGAGGGATGTGTTCCCACTTGATTAGATGTACGGGATGAACCATTCTGTCATGGCTAAAGGATTAGGTTCCTTCCATGTCAGATGTGAGTGTTGGCCATTTCGACGAGCAGGTCAGATGTAAGGGCAACTACCATTCTCTAGGAGAATGGAGGCACCTGGTCAGTTACTAGGTAGCTCAGTTGAGGACTGGGGGCCATTCTGATATGATTGTAGGATTGGTTCCTACAAGATCAGATATGAGTGAAAGCCCTTCCATCATTGTGAGAAGGACGTGTTCCTGCTTGAATGAATGTAAGTGCAGAGCCCTTCCATCATTGTGAGCAGGATGTGTTCCCGCCTGGATGGATGTAAGTGCAGATCCTTTCCATAGATGATAGTAGGTGCGTCCTATCATGCTGGTGGATGTGAGTGCCATGCCTTTTCATAGATGATAGTAGGTGTGTCCTCTCATGCTGGTGATTGTAAGTGCAGTGCCTTTTTACAGATGGTAGTAGGTGTGTCCTACCATGCTGGTGATTGTAAGTGTTGACCCTTTCCACAGATGGTAGTAGGTGTGTCCTACCATGCTGGTGGATGTGAGTGCTGTGCCTTTCCACAGATGATAGTAGGTGTGTCCTATCATACTGGTGGTTGTAAGTGCTGAGCCTTTTCACAGATTATAGTAGGTGTGTCCTATCATGCTGGTGAATGTGAGTGCTGGGCCTTTCTGATATGATTATAGGATTGGTTCCTACATGATAAGATGTGAGTGCTGGGCATGCCTTTTTGATGAGTAGGTTAGATATAAGTGCTGGGCAGGCCATTCTGATGAGAAGGTCAGATATAAGTTCCGAAGAAGACCTACATGGAGGTTAGGCCTACAACCAGCATGAAAAAGGGCTGGCTCTGTAGAACTTCCTGTGATGAGAAGAATCATGAGATAACACCCGTGATGATCCAAATTGAGTGATGATGTCCAGTGATGATCCAGATCGAGTGATGATCCAGATCCAGTGATGATGTCTAGTGATGATCCAGATCCAGTGATGACGTTCCATGATGATCCAGATCCAGTGATGATGTTCCATGATGATCCAGATCAAGTGATGATCCAGATCCTAAGATGAAAATGACTTGAAGACGAAGATGACTTGAAGACTAAGAAGACTTGAATATGCAGATGACGAGATGATCCAACTGATACAGAGAAGAAGACCAGTGCTGAAAATTGTGTCGAAAGAATACCTTCCTAGTTAAGAGGGAGTGTTGATGTATTTGTAACTTCAGAATGTATTCATCTATGTATCTTATGTATTGTAACCTGATGTTTATTCCGGGATGTATCTATAATGTAATTGAGTCATGTTGTCATGCCCCGATGTTCCGATCGGGAGGATCAATAATGTAAACAAGTCATGTCAAGTCATTGTGGGAAACCCTCCGATTGTCTAAGGGTTAAAGTCCCTGCAGTTCTGGGGCACTAGGGTTATTAGACTCTCCTAGTAGAGGTCGGCCCTGGTAGGGTTTTAGTCATGTCGAGATTAGTATAAATAGAGAGTTGGACTCTCTATTTATCACACAACTCATACACACTCAAGTGTAGCGCATAGTTGAGGAAGGAGAAGACACTGGGGCTAGAGAAGAAGAAGATTAATGCTGTCAAAAGATCACTTACTGTTTTGGGATTTTACTGTTTTGGTGTTGATTCTATCTTTGAGGAAGTTGCATGGTTTTCTCCATTTATGGTTTCCCCGAGGAAAAACACTGTGTTCATTGTCTCTTGTGTTTGATTGCTATACTTGTTATTCTCTCAATTAAAGATCCTAATAATGCTAGCTTAATGTTGAAAAAAAATAACAATGAAGAGGAAAGGGAACAGACAAGGAAAAGGCTGATGAAGAGATCAAGGAACCAGAAGTAGAAATTGTTTTGATTGAAGTGGGTTAGGAAGAGAACTACGTCCCAACCCTTCCAACACAAGCTTATGCAAAAGTAAGATTGGAAGCATCCCTAAACTCAGGAGGATCAGTAACAAGATCCAAATTGAAGGCACACTTGGAGGAAACATCAAAGAACAAGGAAGACGAGGTAGAGACACATGTTAAAAAAGGAAGAAAACCTAATAAGACATTGAGACACCTAGAGGTAGCTCAAGAAAAAGAGAGGTAAACAAACTAGTTTGGATCAACATATAAGAATTCTCTCGCCAGGTAAATAAACATAGGGAACAACATAAGAGAAGAAAGACAAGTCCTAATCTCAAAGTCATAAGAAATAATGAAACTAGTCTCCTGGAATTGCAGAGGGTTGGGGGGAAAACAAAAGGTAGAGGTAGTAAAGAGGTTAAAAAATATAGAATTCATCTCAATCTTCATGCTACAGAAGAATAAAATACATGAGGAAGATATTAAAGAAACAATTGCCAGAATTTGGGGCAATGGGGAAGGTAAAGTAGTTAGGAGCATCGGGATGGATCTTAACCTGGTGGGACAATTTTTTTCGAGACTTATATCAACTTCTGAAAGCTGGCACTGGTTATTTGTGGAGTTAGAGGATTTAAACAATAAAAAGGTTTCTGGATAGGGAACACTGATGGACCTACAAATCATGGGGAAAAAGAAGAATTTTGGCATTCCTTGGAGATGCAACATGAAGGGAACATGTAAAATCCTTACATAATAGAAGGAGACTTTAGTGTTAAAATTTCCATGGAAGAAAGAAGAGGAGGCACCAAGGTTCGAGATTAATTTGGAGAAAGGTTAGAAGATGTTATGGTTTCTTGGAGAATGATCGATATCAAGCTGTAAAAGGGGAGGTACACTTGGAATAACAAAATAACCAGGATGGGACACATTGCTGCAATATTAGAAAGATTTTTGGTAAGCTCTTCTTTCCTAAGCAAACCCACAATTTCGAAATCTAAAATTTTGGCTTCTTCTAATTCGAATCATAATCCCATAACTTTATTTTTCTATGCTATTGGGAGTTTGGGGCCTATCCCCTTTAGATTTAACCCTGTTTGGATGAAGTGAGAAGGTGTTTTAGATATAATTAAGGGGGTGTGTAATACCTTCGTTACTGGCCCACCAAGTTTTATTTGGGAAACTAAACTTAGAAATGTTAAGGTTTCTCACAAAAGATGGGTTTCTTTGCATTATCAAGATCTAGGAGCAGAAAAAAAATTCTAAAGGAACTTGAAACAATGTAAGACAACATGGAAGAAATACAGATATTGGAGGAAGGTTTGATGCCAGAAAAGGAGATGGATAGGAAAATATAAGAACTGGAAAGGAAAGAGGAAGAAGAATGGCACTTGCATTCTATAATTATTTGGATGAAGAGAAGAGATAGAAATAATAAATTATTCTATAATCAGTGTAAGGAAAAGTAGGGGGATAATACTATAACCGAGATTATCAAGGAAAATGGAAAAGATAGTAGATCAGAGGAAATAAAAGAAGAGATTAAATATTTTGCTGAAAATTTTTATTGTGAGAAAAATTAGGTAACACTTGAATAAATGGATAAAATGATGGAAGACATACCCTCCCTTATCACTGAGGAAGACAATCGGTTTTTGAGTCCTCCTATATCAGAAGAGGAGGCTCGCAAGAAAGTATGGTCTCTTCATCCAGACAAAGCGCTTGGGCCTGGTGTGTTTTCTATAAGCTTTTATAGAAGGTGTTGGTTCATCATTGAAAATGATATGATTAGAATGCTCAATTGGAATATAAACTGAGACAAGATAGAAGGATCCACCAACTCCCCCTTCCTTTCTCTAATTTCCAAGGAAAAAAACCCCACTTCTATCAAAATATTCAGACCCATCTCTTTATGCAATTCTTCTTACAAGATCCTCACCAAAATAATCTCCAAAATGATCAAGAGGTTCATTCCCAAGCTAATATCAAAAAATCAAGGTGGGTTCATTGCATGTAGGTAGATTTATGATACCATTGTTATGGTCTAAGAGGCCATTCACTCTAGCTAGAAAAGAAAGAAATCATGTATGGCAATAAAATTGGAGTTAGCCAACTCTTTTGATAGAGTAAGGCATAATTTTATTTTCTTAGTCCTAGAAAAAATTGGTTTCTAAAATAGTTTTATAAGATGGATTAGACCTTGCATCAGTGTTCCATGGATAGATCCTCTTGTGAATGGACGACCCACATATTTCTTTAGCATTACTTGGGGGATTCGTCAAGGCTATCCCTTGTCTCCCTTTGTTTACATTTTAATGGAAGATTCCCTAAGCAGAAGACTAAACAATCTTATGTTAGAAGTAAATATTCCTGGGGTAACAATAGTAAGGGGAGCTTAACCTTTGAATCATTATTAATTTACAGATGATACAACCTTGTTGGGAAGTGTATCAGTGCATATTTCTAGAAGGTTTAAAAATTCCTTGGATATTTTTCTCAAAGCTTCTAACGGGATAGAAAATTCTGACAAAAGTTTTCTGTATGGATGGAATTGTACTCCGAATACTTTAAGAGATATATCAATAGCTTTGGGTTTCAAGGTTAACTTGGATTGGAATTAATTTAAATATTTGGGGGTGCTAATCACTTGGAAGTATTCCAATTATTTCATTTGGAGGCCAATTAATCCAAAGATAAAAAGTAAGATTCAATCTTGGGGAATGAGTGGCTTAACTTGGATGAAAAGATGACTCTCATAAATTTTTTTCTCTCCTCTTATCTTATTTATACAATTTCTATGGTTCTTTCCCCAAAAATTGTGATGAATAACATCAGCATTGAAAAATGAAAGTTTCTTTGGCGGGGAGGGAAAATTGAAAGCATAAAATTCCATCTTGTGAACCAGAAGGTAGTAAAGGATCCTAATATGAAAGGAGGACTCGACTGGAGGGAACCAACTCAAATGAATATAGCGATGGGAGAAAAACTTGTATGGAGGATGATCTTGGGGACTCGTGGAAGGAAGTGACGTGAAAGAAATATATAAAGAGATATAGATTAAGAAGTATTAATCACATGTGGGAAGGGAAAGGTACTCATATATGGGATCTATGCAAATATTTTTCTAGTATAATCAAAGACGTTGTGTTTTGAATCCTGTGGAATGGAAGAAAAATCAATATCTATAACATCCTTGGGAGACCTTCGATAGGGAGTCACTCAAACCTAGAAGGAATTCGTGTGTGGATGCAAGAGCACAAACTCAATTTATTTGAAATATCTAAATGGTCAATCTCAAGGGCCTCAAAAAGTTGGAAGACTTTAAGCCTTCCTCATAAAATTCAATAGGAATTGTCCCTTTTTCTTTCCCATCTGCACGGGAAATCCCTAATTCATCTTCGAGAGAAGGACCGCAAAGGGTAGGGTCGATATGGAGAATACACAGTCAAAGAAGGATACAGAATAATCGAGGCTAGAGACTCGAGACCATCTTAAAAAATGTGGGGGTAAGGTATGGAATTTAGATTGTATCCCAAAAATCAATTTCTTTTTTTGGCTGCTTGCACATAATACATTACTCACATCTGATAATATTAACAAGAGAGGGATTGAATGCCCCTCGTGGTGTATCCTTTGCAAGAACTCTAGAGAAAATGCATGTCATCTCTTCTTGCATTGTGAGTTTTCCTTAAAGGTTTGAGATAAAGTATTTGGAAATCTTAGTAG
Source organism: Pseudotsuga menziesii (assembly GCA_001517045.1). NCBI lineage: Eukaryota > Viridiplantae > Streptophyta > Pinopsida > Pinales > Pinaceae > Pseudotsuga > Pseudotsuga menziesii. The sequence continues at coordinate 201,050 of LPNX010681443.1, read as the reverse complement.
AGTTGGGCCAAATTCAGGGGTTGATTGAAAAATGACAGAAGCACTACCTTGGAACTCTTAAAAAAACTAATCTTAAAAAGAATTTGTAATACTATCCCTATGAATGTATGCTGGAAAATTTGGATAGCAAGGAACAAATTCATTTTTGAGGATAAGAAAGTAGACCCTAATAGAGTGGCATATAAAACAATCAACATGATTGCTGGGAGTCTAGGATCCAAGAATATCTTTTTTCCCAGATTCAGAACCTCTTTCAAAACTTGAATCTTGTGGTGAAAAGGTTCCTTGAAGCATATCTCTCTTCAGTCCAAAGGAGAAAGAGAAAGCATGGAGTAGGAAATCAGACAGAGTAACAAAGAATTCAAAAAATGGTGGGAGAAGCAGTAATGCTTCACCTTGGTTTTTGATGGAGCTTCGAAAGGTAATCTAGGGAAGGCAAGTGCGAGGGGGATGATTTTTTTTTATCCTGGAGGAAAACTAGTCAATTATTTTGCATGGGGATTAGGAATTAAAACAAACAATGATGCAGAATGGATGGCGCTTTATCATGGTCTTGAATTAATCTCAACTTTAGATATATCAAAGTTAATGGTGTTTGGAGACTCCTAATATGGGTATGAAAAATGAACCTTTTGATGTAAAAGGATATACAATAGGATATGCCATCTCAATAAGCCCACAAATATTCTATTTTACCATGTCTTGAGGGAAAACAAAGGAGCAAGGAAAAAACAAGGTGTGGTGTCTTATGCCTTTGGAGGAAATACAGTTAAAAATGTTCCTTAACACAATAATAAGTTGGTCTCATAGAAATGTTAGTATTATAGTCCCCCTTCGAAGTCTTAAGCACCCCCTCTCTTGGCTTAGGGGGATACGCGGGTCTATGCATGTTGGGTTCAGCTTTCCTAGACTAGGATGCCTGTGCATTCAAGTTCTCATAAAGGCAGTCATACTCTCGACCCTTGAAGGGAGTGTTCACACAAGCAAAATGGATGGGATTTCAGAACAAAAGAGTGGTAGTCTCCAGAATGTATTCATTCAAGTAGTGGAGGTCGATTCCAAGACTAGTTTGTATGAAGAAGTGACGAGTCGAGACGTTCATGAATTGCTTGAAGTATTACCCTTATGGTCTATTGGAGATTTTTCTGTGTAAATGATGGCTAAGGAAGAGCAAGCATGTTGGAATGAGTACTTTACAAGCATTAAGATTGGTATATAATACTTTAAGGTGCATGTGCGCAGGGTTTTTGAAGCGGTTTGTAAAGGGGTTTAAGCAAACAGACAGCAAACAACAAACATTATTTTATTTCCAACCAACTCTCTTGCCAAGACTCCAAAATTGATGATGTTGAAAGGGATTTTAAAGAACTCGTGGACATTGTGGTTATTATCAAGGACAAAGTCATGAAATTGGAAAAAATGGCACAATGCAACCATTGTTAGGAGTCTCCAGACGATGGAGTTCAACCTATGGAGGAATCCTTTGTCACGTAGCTTGGATTCATCCTTACAGGAAAGAAGAAGCAGTAGATATGTCTTTTTTTCAGGTTTTTTAGATTTTTTTTTGCATTTTTCTAAATTACCAATTTGTAAGGGTTTATCCCTCATATGTGTTGGTGAGTTTTCAACAACAAATCAAGAGTTTCTCCAAGTTTAAATTAGTCATTGTTATAGTTTTCTATGCTGAAATTTTTGCAGAATATACTTTTATTTTGGCTCTGTAATGGATGGTTGTGCACAATTACTTTATAATATAAATGTTTTAAGTTTCTGTTAAATAAATGATTATTATCATTATATAAATTAATTGATAAAAATACATTTTTAATTATTATTAAAATATTTATATTTACAAATTGATAAAAATAAATTTTTAATTATTATTAAAATAATTATATTTAGGTTATAACTAATTTTAATATTCCTATTTACTAATATATTTATTTTTTATTTTTATTTTTATTGTTTGATATAACAAAATATATAAATATAATTACATCGATATTTGTTTTTATTTGAGATTTTCGGGTGGACAAGCATTTATGTTTTTTCTAGATTGCACGAGTATGAGACAAGTGTTCTATCTAGATTGATTCTATGAGAGTCGTTCCAAATTCAAAATAAACAATTATAAAAAAAATGAATAAAAAAAATAACTGGTAGTTGATGCATCCATAAATGATAACTGATGCATGGATAACTCTCAGCTAATGTGTGGATAACTAGAAGCTTGTGACAGATAACTGATTTAGCTAGAAGAAGAGAACATGTAACAACTTATTAATGACACTTAACTTGTGACCTATCGATATTTACCAACCATAAGTTAAGTGGCTATGCTAGTAACTAAGATATAAATATAAAATTATAGTTATTTACATTATCATATTATTATTATTATTATTATTATTATTATTATTATCATCATCATCATTATTATTAATTTTATAAAATTATAGTTATTTACATTATCATATTTTTATTATTATCATTATTATTATTTTTACGTCCATACATGTTTTTATATGAGATTTGGGGTGGACTATGGCCTATGCTTTTTCATCTACGGATGAGGATGAGACAAGTGTATTGTCGAGATTAATTCCATGACAGCCGTCCAAAATTCAAAATAAACAATTATTAAAAAAGAATATAAAAAACAACTGGTAGCTAGTTTATGAATGGATAATTGGTAGCAATGCATATATAACTCGTAGATGATGAATGGATAACCAACAATTTATGGAAGATAACTAAAAGAATGTGTGATAAAAAGAAAAAGAACATAAAAAATAATTGATAGTTGATAAATGGATAACAAGAAGAATGTCAAGATAACATGTAGCTAGACATGGATAACTCACAGTTGAACCCATTTAAATATAAGAATATAACAAATAAAAAAATATTTCCAAATTGTCTCCATTCCATAACTATCTCTCAACTAGTTGATCCCCATCTAAGTGATCCAGCCACAAACTATATGGGTATGTTAGTTATGATAGATTTTGAGATACACCTTATATTTGATGTTTTTGGTAACACGTGGTGTGATATCATTTTTGGCTTTGTAGTTATTTAGATGTATGCATTTTGTTTTGGTTATTTTCATGTTAATTTGTTTAAATTAGTTAAAAAAAAGTTATTCACCAACCATGTAACATGAATGCATAGAGGTTGCATAATGAGGTGTAAAAATTGCAATGTTAGGAAATAAGTGGTGACCAATGAGAGGTATGATTCCTTATTGATTCGAGCTATTGGATATGCTATGCCAATTAGACGCCGAAGATTTTGTTTGTCAAATTGTGGCTTTAGTATAATGTTTTTTAATGGAAAGATTCCAACTTTTAAGACTACACAACTTCAAGATTTATGTAGAGACTAGAAGCATTAAAATTGATTTTAAATGGTTATTTTTTTTTATCATTCGAAAGAGATTAGATGTAAATAAATATTATTTGAAAGATTAGATGTAAATAATTTTATGTTATGAATTAGCACATGTACATAGTTTGTGGTCGGATCGCATTGATAGGGATCAAATGGTTAAGAGATAGTTATGTAATAGAAGACAATTTTTTTTTGTATTTCTTATATTTTTCTAGCTAAATGGGTTCAACTACGAGTTATCCATTCCTAGCTACATGTTATCACTGACATTATCCCTGTTATCCATTTATCAACTATCAGTTATTTTTTATATTTTTTTCTTTTTATCTCACATTATTCTAGTTATTTGCCATGAAATGTTGGTTATCTATTCATCAGCTATGGGATATCCATGCATTGCTACTAGTTATCCATTCATTAGCTAGCTACCAGATTTTTTATATTCCTTTTTTTATATTATTTATTTCAAATTTTGAATCACTGCCATATAATCAATTTCGATAGTACACTAGTCTCATCTTCATCCATAAATGAAAAAGTATAAGTTGTAATCCACCCCAAATCTCAAATAAAAACATTTATCAATGCAGTTATATTCTTTTGATTAAATAGTCATCTACATTTTGCACTTTGCACTTTGGTACGAACCAACCTTGTATCACATTTTTTTTCTTCAATTTTAACTTGTGACTTATGAAAACATCTAGCCACGTCCGGAGCCAATAAAGCTAATTTATGTCTACATCCTCGTGGTCTCAATCATCTGGTCATCACTCTCGTACTAATGGCATCTCTTCATCCATATAGCCTCATGTTTTTTATCATTTTGCTCACAGACGAAGCCCCCTTATACTTTTGTTCTTTTGCTAAGCAACTTATAAGCTCTACCTAAGGATGTTTTATAATAAACTTCAAGTAACCCTTTATTGGTCATCTGCATATCTCAACATGTTGTCCGTGTTGTTTTCCCTTTTCTAGAATTGTGGCCCTCTACACACAAAATTACAATACCACTAAAGGCTTTGTCACGTCTTTAGATGGGTCTAAGTTCGTCTTCTAGGTAAACTAAACCTGGTTTTTTTTAATTTCAATTTACATTTGAAACAAGAGGAGATGCTAAAGGCAGCAAGTCCCTGCCTTTAATAGTTGAAAATCGAAGTCCCTTCCATTTTAGAGCCAGAAGCAAGGGTGGCATATGCAATTGTTGGTGCTTGCGATTCAGTTGAAGAATCGGTTGTTGCAAATTAAATTATGTTCTCTAAACACCTGGCTATCTAATCATCATCATCTTGAATTTCTGATTTAGTCAAAGTACCAAATATAATCATCTAATCATCATCATCATGTATTTATGATTTAGTCAAAGTACCAAATATAATCATGATCTTTTGATTGAAATGGATCTTTGAATATCGTTATTCTTTGCTAGACATTGATTTAATGGATCTTTGAAAATCATTATTCTTTTGTGGACATATTGAATATATGTTAGGATATTTGAAGATAATATAAATGGATTTATTATCTAGCATTGCATTGTTCTTTTAATTTTGGTCAAACTTCACATAGGAGAGATGCTACATTGGGATATTATCATGTGAACAAATTGCAAGCAGATCAACAAAACAGGGTTAAGCATGAATTCTTCTCATGATTATCGTCGCTCTCCTGCACTCAACTGTCCATTAGAATCCATGTTTAGCTTGGAAAATAAAAGAGAAACTGGGTAAGATGGAATTACTGTGTGCCCCTTATGTAGATTCTGCAAAATAAATTATGGAATAAGCTAGATGGATGCTTATTGTGCAAATGGAAATGGCCTGGGGAATTCTTCTTCATTTGACTGGGTTATCATGTGAACAAATTGCAAGTAGATCAACAAAATAGGGTTAAGCATGAATTCTTCTTATTATTACCGTCGCTCTCCTGCATTCAACTATCCGTTAGACTCCATGTTTAGATTGGAAAATGAAACAGAAACTGGGAAAGATGGAAACATTTGACTGGGAGTAATCTTTATTCTTTTGAATCATTCTGTTAACATGTCAAAATTTATGCATATTGGACATTTGAAGTTTTTGAAATATTTAGCTTTAGCTTCTATCCTGGAAACTTAAACTGATATTTCTATTGCTAGAACTTACGAAACACGGTTGGATGGATGATGCTCAATCAGAAATCCTTGTGTTTTAGGGGCTTCAGACTACATTGCTAGTGGATATCTTTGATCAGTACTGATTGACTATGGAAGTTTTTTCTTTATTAAATAAGAGATTAAATTTGATTATATTTATATATATAATTAACTAACAGATAGGGTAGTCATATCTTTACACCTAGAATCCAAGTGGTTTGAAAAAAAATCACTAAGAATAGAAATATAGAACCCATGAATTCTGAGGTAAAGAAAAAAAATTGATCGCGGTACCATTCTCTAGATGAGATGGCTCTCAAATGTAAAAAAAATAGGTTTAATCCTGAGATATCATATAGAGATTTTATAATCTACATGAAGAGAGAAAATAAATATATGTTTATCCATGATTATAATAAGAAAAAAATGCATAAGCGATGGCGGGTAAGCCCTTTTCCACTAGAGCCAAAGTTTGCGGCTAATATCTAAGCGGTAAGATTTTCATTACGGCTCGGTATGGATATACTGAGCCGTAATGGGATTCTGTAAGGGAATCAAATATATGGCTTGTGGGCCGAACTTACGCATTGTATGTCCATTTTTGACTTATTGAGAAAGCATAGCGGCCAGGTAAGAAGCGATATGGCTGATGGCAGCTATGCAGGATCCATCTAATGAGTAGCATGAGCTTTGAGCAGAGCATCACACCCAAACAATTAGTTTATTCAAGAAGACAGTGGCCAGCATCACACCCAAACAATTAGTTTATTCAAGAAAACAATGGTTGTATTTTAATTATGAAAAAATGACTTCCTATTTGTCAATTGTTCACAATGTATGCAGAAATATAATAATGTTCGATTTTTGTTACTATTACAGATCTACTTGATGACCTCGCTATCAACATTCTATTTTTCAAGAGCTAGATGAGGAGTCTGTTTCTCAGAATGAAGAGCCAAGTCTTCGTGGTTGAGATGAAGAAGCTGGGTTTAGTGATCAAGATGAAAGCCCAGGTCAAGTAACTATTTCAGTGGGAAACCCTATGAATAAGGAACACAATGTACCGGCATAAATATATACATATATATATACGAATATATAGATGAATATAAGACAATGTACCAGCATATATATATATATATATATATATATATATATAAATATAAAGAAATAGATGAATATAAAGCAATATTTTTCCAATCTTTAAAACCTTTCCAAAATATTTAAATTAGGCTTCATCAAATTAATTCAATTTGCTCCCCTCCTCCACAATAATGCCAACCCTTCTAAGTTCTGTTATTATATTATATTAAAATTATAATCATTTAATGATTTTTTTGAAAAATTAACTTTTAAAATCATTATAATAATGCCCAGCTAAAGATCCTTCTAAGTTTTGTTATATTTTATTTACATAGAAAAATGAAATTTCAAAGTTGATGTTCATCCGAGTGTGGTGGCAAGAAACCAAAATGTGAACGAAATTCAGAATATTATCACTCGGGTTTGATTTTTTCAAAGACAGTAGCATAGATAGTGGAAGCTAAGGTATCTGTTATAACGCTAGTGCTAGTATAGGCAGACACAACACCATAAGTAAAGGTAGATAAAGAAGTTGTTGTTGAACCCATTGACCCAGTCCTGGAACTACTAGTAATGGAGGTGTTACTACCTCATGTTCCCAGGTATTGAACTCAATGACTCTCATCTATGCAGATAAATCCAAATACAAATGACCCTAATATACATATAGTTAAATGCCTAAAACAATACAACAAGCCTGCTAGCCTTCCATGAGAAAACAAAATGATATTTGCACAAAATAAAAACCTGGAAATTGCTATTACATATATTTCTTATGCATTTTGTATGTTGTTTTTCTTTGAATTTAAAGAAAGAGAAACAAATGAATTTAAAGAAATGAAAGAAATTGTACCTAAGTGTAAATGTTCGGCTCAATTGCAAATTGCAATTAAATTGGTTTGACATCAGCTGATAAATAAATAGCCGATGTAACTTGATATCTATCCCATAAGTCTCACCATGTGTCACATGTCTAAAAGAAACTAGCACCCCCAGCATGCAGCCCCTACTTCACATTATACACACGCGTACAATCCTGCAAAAGGCTAATCGACATCTAATGTTAAGTATTAGACAAATGTTATAAACATTACACATGTTGTAAGACAGATGTAACCTCATCAATTCACAAAAGTCAAATGTTCTAAACATTACACATGCCATAAGATAGATGTAAGCTCATCGATTCAAAAATGTCATGTAAGACAGATGTAATATTCAAAAATGTCATTCATGACAAATGTAACCTCCTCAATTAGAAAAAGGTATGACAGCGTGTATTAAATTACGCTATGTATTAATTTATGTCACATGTTACAAACATATTTATATGAGAAGAGATGCAGGGGCCTTAAAATCCTCTACGGAGTAATTTGTCCCAGGTCACTATTTTTATCCTAGCTAAAAACCGGAGAAAATATAAGATTTAAGGCCGCACGGGATTCCAGATTTGTGATAAAATCTGAGGTTAATCCAGTTCATGGTTTTAGGTAGCTTTGAATTGCCCTGATGGCCTTTAGGATTTTGGCAGGTGCTGCTAATACGGAGAACACATAGCTTGCAACACTGATTTAATTAGCATTCTCGGTTTTAATCAAGGTATGCAGCTAACATTTCTTAGTATTTTGTCAGTAGATTTTCATTTGAGTAGCGTCTTACCCGAGGGATTTTAGATGAGTGGGAATTTGGAAGGGAAAATGTACAGGATTACTCATATGTATAATGAAATTTAACTGTATTTTTTTTTTGTTTCGAGCTTAAAAGATATGTTGGAAAAGCACATCAAAGGAATTATCTGCAACAAAGTCTCAGTGTGAGTTTGGTTATATAAAAGCTTTAACAATGTGTCCATCCATATTGTTGTGGCGTTGATAATGCCTTGAGCCTCATTCGCTGGTTTCTCCCTTCTTTTTCTATCGATTGGTAGTCTTCATTTAAGAGATCAACGATTTGATGGCGGAGTAAGCTAGCTATGGAGCAATCCTCCCTCATCGGACGGACGAAGAGCAAAGTTAGTGTTGACTTTGCTCCTCCTCCGTCCGATGGAGGGAGGTTTGCTCCATAGCTAGCTCACTCCTTTGATGGCAAGATGGAAAGGTGAAATTAAATACATTTGTCAATTACCCTAACTTATATGAATTTGTTTTTCATTTCAACTTTATTGCATCTTTATTATTTTTGCCATTCATTTACCATTACCCTACTTATTGTAGATTGAAAAATTTGCATAGTGCATAATGTTTCCTCCACGTGTTTCATTTAATGGTAAGCATCAATACGATAAATTCGACGAGTTATTCACTTTGTCATATTATAAACCTTCCTTATGTTCACCTTTGGGAAATTTATTTGATTTTTATCTATATATATATTTTTTTATTTATATAATTATCTCATGCGAGAGAGCAGTGATATATCATTATCTTATTGGTACAAGGCAAATGATTTAAGCTTGACCAGTGCTATTGCGGATTAATGGAACTTCTCTATTAATATGTTGAACCCCGAAAGCATTAGGCTCTCGATACATGAGGACATTCTAAGATATCACTATCTTATTGGTATAAGGGAAATTATTTAAGCTTGACTAATTATTGTGGATGAATGGAATTTCTTTATTAATATTTTGAAAGCATTAGGCTTTCGGAAAATGAGAACATTTTAGTGTTTTTTCAATTCTGACTATGAGCTATAAGGTTTAAACTAAAACGCTTGAGCTAGCTTGGACAATATTTGTTCAATTCTGACTATGCATGGCAAATAGGGTTTTTGGAGCCTTGAACACGTAGCATCATTCAAACTTCAATGATCTAGTTTAGTCAATGCTGTCATCAATTTTCCAGTTGCTCTGGTGACGAGGTGGCTCTTCTCAGCAATCTTGTATTAGATCTTCGATTTAATGGCAGAAAATTGAGCGGTCCAATATTATTATGTTTCGTCATCCAGGTAGGAGATGCAACTAGCAATTTAGTTTGGCATATTAGGGTTCATCTCCAGTTCTTTGGTGAGATCCTTTATGTGGTCATTTCTGACTGGTTAAGTGATTTTATACCAAGGGACTCATTTCTAGAATGGTGGGTTGCATTTGTTGGGTAGTTAGTATTGCTGTGAGGTTTGTTATGTAGCTAGAAAGAATCAGTAGATGTCTTATAAGTTTTAATGGTTAGTAGAATCAATAGATGACCATGTAGGGTTTAGCAGCATTCTCAACGCCCAGAGAATATGCACCTTATCTTAAGGCGATAGTCTTTGAAATATTCATAGGCCACATGAGTTCTTATGATTGAAACCATCTTCCATGCTCTTTTGTCATGGATTTTGTGATGACAGGTACTGGGACAATAAATTTTGGTTCTAAATCTTCTATAAAAACCTGAAAAGGTATGTATGGATATCGTATATTCTATCTCAGCTTATACTTTTTAGCATTTTGTTTTTTCCTAATTTATTGCAATAGTGGAACTTCATCAATTCTCAATACAAGAATACCTACATCTAGTGGTTTGGTTATGTCACTCACATCATCCATTAACAATGATGCAACATCCATATTCTTATGTGTTCCTATTTTCTTTGATTGTGTCTGTGATGGTAAGATAACAACTTTATATGCTCTACATATTGATCTCTAGTGGTTGAATTGAGGAGAAAAATAAATATGTTGTAGTTGTAGAAATTCAAATTTGAGCATAGTGAAAGCCACTCATCGTCGAACTGCAATTGATGTAAAAGCTACTCGTCGTCTAAGTGCAATTGATGTAGCATGGAAATTCCATGGTTTATCTACTTGTATAATCTTGCGAGTTAGAAATTTTCATCCTGGTAATAGAGGAATCATTTAGTCTCTATTGGAAAAAAAATAGTTTAACATGATTGCCAGTCAACTAAACTTATATGTTTTCCTTTTTTTCACTAACTAAAATATCCATTTACTGAATCCAGTGGCACTTGAACAGTTATGTCATGTTATTCTTTTCTACTAATTAGAGTTGCAGTTATTAATATATGCACTCTACATTATAGGCTCTGTAAATGAAGGCGCACCATAGAATATATTCAACGAAGCAAGCACTTATCCGATGGAGGAACGACTGGTTGTTGCTCAATGTAATTCCGTCCGGGTTTGGAGTACCAATAGCAGCAGTTCCATCAACATTTGAACTAGCATAACTGGTCTTTTGAACGTCCAATGTGACCAGACAACAACATGTAATGCATTTTCTTTGGATTAATAAGCATTTTGAATTTTTAGTTTGAATACTAACCAAACTCAGAGACAGAGGCGGTGGTATAGAAAATGCCAAAAGCCATGCCAAAGATAGAGGATGCCATATGCTAAAGACTGTTGTGTGAAATCCAGAAGATGCCAAATGCTAAAGACTGTTGTGTCAAGGCCAGACAGTGCCAACACCATGCAATGCAAAAACCATGGCACGTGCACTTAATGCATACATAGATGCTTAGAATCCATAGTGGAACATTTTGAAAAAAATGACCTTAAACATTTAATGTTAGCCAATTAATGTCATTGTTTTCCTTAGCATTATTTCCTTGGAATAATCAGAGGAGAAAAATAAATATGTTGTAGTTGTAGAAATTCAAATTTGAGCATAGTGAAAGCCACTCATCGTCGAACTGCAATTGATGTAAAAGCTACTCGTCGTCTAAGTGCAATTGATGTAGCATGGAAATTCCATGGTTTATCTACTTGTATAATCTTGCAAGTTAGAAATTTTCATCCTGGTAATAGAGGAATCATTTAGTCTCTATTGGAAAAAAAATAGTTTAACATGATTGCCAGTCAACTGAACTTATATGTTTTCCTTTTTTTCACTAACTAAAATATCCATTTACTGAATCCAATGGCACTTGAACAGTTATGTCATGTTATTCTTTTCTACTAATTAGAGTTGCAGTTATTAATATATGCACTCTACATTATAGGCTCTGTAAATGAAGGCTCACCATAGAATATATTCAACGAAGCAAGCACTTATCCGATGGAGGAACGACTGGTTGTTGCTCAATGTAATTCCGTCCGGGTTTGGAGTACCAATAGCAGCAGTTCCATCAACATTTGAACTAGCATAACTGGTCTTTTGAACGTCCAACGTGACCAGACAACAACATGTAATGCATTTTCTTTGGATTACTAAGCATTTTGAATTTTTAGTTTGAATACTAACCAAACTCAGAGACAGAGGCGGTGGTATAGAAAATTCCAAAAGCCATGCCAAAGATAGAGGATGCCATATGCTAAAGACTATTGTGTGAAAGCCAGAAGATGCCAAATGCTAAAGACTGTTGTGTCAAGGCCAGACAGTGCCAACACCATGCAATGCAAAAACCATGGCACGTGCACTTAATGCATACATAGATGCTTAGAATCCATAGTGGAACATTTTGAAAAAAATGACCTTAAACATTTAATGTTAGCCAGTTAATGTCATTGTTTTCCTTAGCATTATTTCACCTTTCAATATGTTTATCCAATTTTCCATATGAGATTTGGGCTAATTTGTCTTTGAAGTTTCCCCTCACCTCGATTTGAGGCCAAATAAGAGGTCGAACTTATTGATTGGTGGACAAAACGGTGTAGTAAGAGTCGAAGCTAGTTATTGGTTGACATAACGGTGGTGTAAATACTTGATTGAAAAGCTTTGATTAAAATAAAGATAAAAGTAAATACTGAATTGAAAACTTACTAAAATAGTTGTATGACTACATGAATTTCTGTGTCAAGATTAATAGAACGAAGGCAAGCCGATCACAAGAGTCCTTGATAGCCCACGACAGGGACTAATAATACTATAATTTGTATGAGAAGTGTTCATATTAGTGATTATCTATAACCTTCTATTTATTAATTCAACAAATCTTTCACATTGTTCAAATTAAACAATTATAATTGTTTAACTAATATTTCAAGGTATCTATGGTAACATTCACTAGAATAAAGTGTGTTATATTAAACAATTATATTCGTTTAATTAATATGTCAAGATATCTATTATTGATTAGGATAAAGTGGGTTGCATATGGTTTATTGCTGGGATATATAAAGATGAATTGAATGGGTTGTTGACAAAATGGTTTATTATTGGGATATATAAAGATGAATTGAATGGGTGGTTGACAAAATGGTTTAATGTTGGGATATATAAAGATGAATTGAATGGGTTGTTAGACAAAAGAGGAAGAGCACTTTGTTTAATGTTAATTTATTCATAATAGGTGTTTTTTGTTTTTATATTGGAATGAGAGCAACTGGGTTTGTTATATGGATTTATAATTTTATATAAATAAAATAAATAATTTGTTTATCGAATTCATAATATAAACAATAATTTATTTTATGTATTAAATTTATATGGAAGAAGTATATGTCACCTTGTTTTTAAATTGTAAAGATATCACGGGTCCATTAACTATTGATCATATATCATCGATACCAAGCTCAAAAGTATTGGTTACGAACCTATATGGTAATCATTTATAGTGAATATCGAAACTGTGAACACACCTTATTGCAAGGCTAGAGAGAAGTAGAAAACACCTTATTGCAAGGCTAGAGAGAAGTAGAAAACAAAAAAAGATAGGGACTTCTCATGGATAGCATCACCAAGAATACCCAAAAGGAAGGTTTAATCAACTGGATAAGAGAATTTCTACACTAGCATAGATGGTCACACAACTACTAGTAATGAAGGGTAAGAAATCACACTCAACATAGGCTAAGCATGAAGAACATAATGTAGATGATTAAGAATATTGCTAAGGAGATAAGCTTGGAGACTTAGATAAAAACAAACACTCTTTCTTTATCTTCCAATTTCCTTTTAAAGTTGAAGAATATCTCAAAATACTAGTGTATGATGGTCAACTCAATGTTGAAACATTGAATAGATGGTTGAAGCAACTAGAAGTTTATTTTGGCCTTTATCAAATCCAAGAAACACAAGATACTTATTTTGTACATTTGGCTATGATTATACATGCTTCCTTGTGGTAGGATATCTATGTGGATGCCTTTAGGACAGGAAAGAATCCTATGGTTCAGAAGAAGGGAGGAATTCAAGGAATTGCTGAAATCAAAATTTTATCCCATAAGCTACAAAGAGGAATACCTCATGAAATGACATTACCTTTGTTAAGAACAAATAAAAAGTGTACAAGAATGCACTGCTAAACTATGGAAGCAATCCATTAAGATGGGTATCCCTTTGGAAGAGTTGAGAGGGGCAGTGAAGTAAATTAGGGGTATATTCAACCATATTCAAAGGACATTGCAACTTCTTAGAGTGCAAAGCATAAATGAGGGAAGAAAAATGGGTATCTACATTGAGATAGACTCCAAGAAGGGATAACAATAAAGGGGCACAAAGAGACCAACACGGAAAAATTTAAGAAGATTGTATCCATGATATAAAAAATGAGGGATCCTAATGTTTATTAAGTTTTCAATGATGCCAACAGTGTATATTCATTGATGCCATCATGTCTAGGTGCCCATTGAGGATCCCCTGAGGTTTAAGTAAGTGTCAGTGTCTAAGGAGACCTTTTGATCTTGTCCAAGCCCAAGTTTGAATGCCTTGGAGCCCTTGGGACAATGGCGAAATCCCTAAACACCATGTAGAGTGTTTACGTACCCCAAAGATGTTTTACTATTCCCCAGTTGTTTCTCTAGTTCCCCAGTACCACAACTTATGCCCTAGTACCCTACAAAAGTGTCCTTGGTGGGTTGAAGTGGTTACAAGGGTCCAAATGGCCCTTCCAGTGGTCATTTGTGTTTATTGAGGTCATGGTACCCCAAGATAATGTCTAGCAGCCCCAGATGTGATGTCATGATGGATATTGACCTTTGGAGATCTCATGGTGTGGTTAAGGTGGTTGAAGAAGCCTATGAAGCCCCTTGCTTGATGAAGAAGCCGTGAAGAATCCCTTGGACCCACATTTGATGGATTAATGGTCCTTGTCCCCTTAAAGGTGATGATGTGGTCATTAATTACTTGATGAAGGCTTGGAACCCTTGATGAAGATCTTGATTCCTGTGTATCCCTTGTTGGGGTCATGGAACCCTTAGAGATGGTCATTATGCATGAGAAGGTTTGACACCCATATAAATGGTGGCATGATGACCCTTGGACACTATATGATCATTGATGGTGAATTTGGAAATGGTTTGCTTCTTGGAATCCATACATATGGTGGTTTGTAATCCCATGATTGTTGGAGCCTTTGATATGATGGAATCTTTGGTCATGATGCCCTCATCACTTGACGATGGAGTACTATGTGTTGGGCTTGAAGTCCATGGAATGTATCTTGTTTAGATATTAAATGATATATTTGAAAGAGTCCTTGAAACCCTTGTTGGACTCACAATTGTCATTAGACCAAAACCTGCAGGTGTTAATCTCCGCAACAATCGCCAGAGTTAGGATCTCGGGAGGCGATTAGTCCATGTTGTGAAACTCACGGGGAGTGTTGAACCCAATGTCCAACAATATCCCCTCGGACATGAGATGGGTGAGTTTCAAACCCTTGACCTGTTGCTCTGATACCATTTGTTGGACTCATGATTGTTGTTATACCAAACCCTGCATGTGTTAATCTCCTCCACAATCTCAAGAGTTAGGATGTTGGGAGGCAATTAGTCCATGTCACGAAACTCACAGGGAGCGATGAACCTAATGTCCAACACCTAATAGGCATTGCAAACATTGTGATTCATGCATGGACAAAGATGAGAAGTGTTGGAAACTTCATCCGAAATTGTATCCAAAGTGGCACAAATCCAAGAAAGATGCAAATTTAGCTACCAAGACAAAATACATAGTGGTAAAAAGCATCTTCAATATGGATGAACCATATCTTTCACCACTTTACAACAACCAATGGTAAGTGGAGGCATGAATGCATTATTCCAAGTCAAAGTTCAAGTGAAGGATTGGAAGGTAAATGCTTAGTTTCACAATGGTTTTCAATGCAATTTGATTTCTAAACACATAGTAGGTGAGCTTGGCTAAAAACTCATGATCTAGTACAACCATCCTCATTGAGTTGGATTCAATACATGTCTACAATAAGGATCACCAAACAATGCTAAATCAAGTTTTCCATTAGCATTAATTTTGGTGTTGAACGAAGATGTTAAGTTGCACCATTTGAAGTGATGTTTGACTACCCAAGCTTATGGAAAATGGATGCTACTTTCTACACGGGAGAAAATATATTGTTTGATTAAAGGTGGTCATATTGTTATTAGTAAATATTAATTAGGAATTAGTTTTGGGTTTGCGAGTTTGATGGATATTGTTGAGTGATTATCTCAACCTCTCTCTCCAATTTTAGGTTAGTTAGATCCCATAGATGTAAAAATCCACATTTCCCAACCCAGTTTCAAGTTTCACTGACATTCATAGTTTACTGTCCAAACCCATTGACTCCTTCAAATGAAGGTCAATATCATAAACTAAATATTTAATTTCAATCACTTACTCATTAAATATTTAAAAATTGACTTCACATATCATAAAGTGAATTTAATTTCACATTACATGAAATTAATGCTAAGGGTCATGTTACTTTCCCCCCTTTAGTGAGTTAGGAACAAAGTCACTAGGGGAACACTTTTCTAGGTACAAAATAAACACTCCCTATTATTGAGGAAGGTGTTTTGCACCACTCCCAACTTGTCTTTAAATAAGACAAACTTTCCCCTCCCCAAATATTTCATTAGAATATCTGCAACCTGCTCATTAGTGGAAATGTATTGTAACTCAACATCTCCTCTCTGGATAAAGTCTCAAATGAAGTGGTACCTGATCTCAATGTGCTTTTACTTAGCATGAAAAGTTGGATTCTCAAAGAGTCTAATGCGACTTTGATTATCACAGTAGGCCTCAGCTCGTTACTAAATAGTCCCACCAATAACTTGTGAAGCCACAAGGCCTCACAATTTTCCCAACTACTTTCCATGTACTCCACCTCAATAGAACTCAAAGTAATTGACTTTTGATTTTTAATGAACCATGACAATGTTTTCTAGCCCAAACTGAAACAACACCCAGAAGTGCTCTTCTGGTCTGTCACACATCCTACCCAATTTGAGTCTGCCAACCAACCTAACACCATCCATCCTCCTATACTCCAAACCATACTCCACTGTACCTTCTAGATACTTGAGCACTTGTTTTGGAGATACCTAGTACACTCTACTCGACTCAACCATGTAATGACTAAGAGTGTTCACTAAAAAACATATATTTGGACTTATGTTGACCATATACATTGACGATCCAATGGGATGGTGATATAAAGTCATATCCACCAACTCACTCTCAGAAGATTTTAGCTTCTTCCACTTGGTGGTAATTGGAGAAGCCATAGGCTTGCAACCCTCCATCTGAAATATCCCCACACTATCAATTGCATACTTTTCCTGCCTTACAAAATTATGTCTAGGATCCTACCAAACCTACAATTTAAGAAAATAATACATCATCCCAATGTCCTTCATCTGATACTCTGAAGCAAGATCTTGCTTGCACACTAGAATGAGTCTCTTTGTACCTGTAATGAAAAATTCATCAACATAGAGAAGAAAAATAAGCAAATCATCACCAACCATAATGTAGTAAAGGTTTGGATCTGCCTCACTCTTCTGAAATCCAATCTACAACAAGTAATAATCTATCATGGATTACCAAGATCTAGGAGATTGCTTCAGTCCATACAAGGCTTTCTTCACCTTGCATACAAGGATTTCATCACCTTGCAAACATGAGAATCTCTCCCATGAATCTCAAAGCCCTACAACTGCTCAACATACACCTCCTCTTATATAATCCCATTGAAAAATGTGGTCTCCACATCCATCTGATGGATCTTCCAACCAATCTTCGTTGCAATGGATATCACTGTTATGATCAAAGAGTAATGAGAAACATGTACAAAGATCTTGTCATAATCTAATCCCTCTACCTATGAGAACCCTTGCACAAAATGATCTTTGTACTTGTCCACACTACCATCCACACCATGTTTGATCTTGTAAATCCACATAGAAGTCACAATTGACTTCCCTTCTAGTCTTGGTACAATCTCCCAAACATCATTCTTCGTAATGGAGTGATACTCTTCCACTATGTCATCTCTCCACATCTGATGCTGGGATGCCTCCTCAAATGTGGAAGGCTCCAATTCATGAAGACTGCTCACTATATCCATGCAAATGCAAAATATCGCAGGAACTCTACTCTCCTAAACTTGTCTCTTGGGATTGTCCACTAACTCTTGAGATTTCTTCAAGGTGCATTGAAGCCATTTTGTCTTTATCTTCCCTCAAGTGGGATTTGGTGGGGGGGACTTATCCTGCTCATACACATCTATTGACTATCCCGAAGATGTAACCCTTGGGGTTGGTGACCCTCTGGAATGTGAGCCAGTAGCTCACAAACCAAGTGAATACGAAACATGTGATGGAACTGGTGAACCTATAACCCGAGAACCTGAACCTCCACTTGGTGAACCTGTAGACTATTTCCCTAAACCTGAATCACTTATAACGTTTGGACTGGTCACCCTAGATACCTATGAAACTATGCTATGTGAAGCTGGACTCTATGTTCTCACCTTATGTGTGGAATCTTGTTGCTCCCCTTGCTTCGACTCTGGATATTTCTTGAAGGACCGCTCCTCCTAAAATATCAACTCCTTCCTCACAACAACTTTCCTCTATGAAGGAAGACATATGCGAAAGGACTTCGAAGTCTCATCATGTCCCACAAAAATGCCCTTTTCTATTGTGGGCTCTAAATTTGTCCTCTTCTATGAAGGGGCATGAGAGTAAGTTAGACAACCAAATATCCTAAAATGGCCAACCTCAGGACTTTTCCCTGTAAATGCATCCTCCAGATTCATAAACCCCAAGGATCTATGGGGACTCTTGTTCTGAATGTATACAATTGTACTGCAAGCCTCGATCCAAAGAAAAAAAAGGTAGACTCTGATAATGAATCATCACTCTATATGCACCCACAATGGCCTTGTTATTCCTTTCAACAATCCCATTCAGTTGTTGGGCATATAGAACTGTCAACTGTCTCTGGATTCCCTCCTTCCTACAAAACTCATCAAATGAATTGGAAGTATACCCACCCCCATTGTTTGACCTCAACACCCGAATTATCCTCCCTGTCTGTTTTTCCACAATAGCTTTGAACTCTTGGAACCTCTACAAGACTTCTTCTGACTTCTTTCTCTTCAAAAAGTATATCGAGGTATTCCTAGAGAAGTCATCAATGAATGCAACATAATTCTCAAAACCAATTAATGAAACATAAGACATAGGACCGCATAAATCAGAGTGAAATAAATCAAGTACTCATGCTGATCTACTGTCACTACTTGGAAAATTAGTCTTGGTGTACATTCCAATATCACACCCCCTGCAAACATTAGTATGCTTCGTGTTGAACTTAGGAAATCCAATCACCATATCTCTCAACATCATCAGAGCAGGATGATGCAAGTGATCCATTCTCCTATGCCATAACTCACATATATAACAATTGTTGTTGTTAATGTGTTCCAAAGCATGAAGGGGATGAAACAAGAGCTTGTAAAGTTTCCCACATCTGACTCCAATCGCAAGAGATGTAGATGGATTTGAACCCTTAGGATAAACGTGCACATGCTCATCTAGGAAGTACACTCCAAATCCCCTATCCTCGACTGTGGAAACTGGAATCAAGCTCTTCTTCATCCTCGGTACATACAAGACATCCCTCAAAGTCACGGGGTTCATGGACTCCCTCTGAAAGGTGACAGTCCCTTGCCCAACTTCCCTAACAATAGTGTGATCTCCCAACACTACCTCCAGATCCAAACATGTCTCTGTGAACTTTGAAAACATATCTCACACACCTGTCATATGGCTATAAGCTCCACTATCAATGTACCAGGTGTATGTGGTGGTGGATGCACTCAAGGAATGGACAACCAATAGTGAGTACTCTCTCTCATCCTCTACATCAGTGATGGTAGAATTACCAACACAGAGAAAAATATTTCTTGAACCTTGATGCATACTCATCAACCTTTGCCATAACTGCTATCTGATGCTTGTTCTTCTTTTTGTTCTAACACTATCTAACATAGTGCCCAAACTTCCAACTAGAAAAGAATTTCACTTTGCTAATGTATTTCTTGTGATCACCCTGCTACTTAGCCCCACCTTGGGACCATTCTAGCACTTCTTCTTCCCCTTAGTTGTCAACACCTAATTCTCCTCATCATCCTTACTATGAGATGAAATTCCCTGCACATAACCTCTCTAGGTCTTCTCTTGAATAAATTCATCCCAAAGACAATCCTAGGAAGGCATGTTTCCCTATCTACTATGGCATCCAAAAACATAGCTCATGACTTGGGCACACCATTCAAGGTTGTCTGCGCTAATTCATGATCAGGTACAACCTCCCCAACTGTCTTATCCATCTTAATGATTTTCAACTTCTCTCTCAGTACCATTTTCAGATTTATCCATCTTAATGCTTTTCAACTTCTCTCTGAGTACCATTTTCATATTTATCCATATTAATGTTTTTCAACTTCTTTCTCGTACCATTTTTCGTTTTCATTGGAACTATGGTACATGCAGGTTAAGGAATCCCACATTTGATCAGTATGGTCCTTACCAATCATGTGCCAGATCACATGGTATTTAACTGCATCAATGATAATTATCTTATCCTTGATGTCCTTCTTGTCGAAGGATTCCTTATCTACTTCATCTGTAGCTGTGGGAACCACCACGAGATTAACTTGTGTGTTATTCACAATGTCCCACAACTCATTCTCCTTCAAAATCAACAAAATCCTTACTTTCCAAGGACTAAAATTAGCTTCCTCATCCAATATTTCCTTTATCCTCAACCTAGTGGCCATCTCCCTGAAAATGCAATTCTAACAATTCTACCTGGTGAACAAAAGAAATGTCTCTCTCAAGTATGAAAATCAATGCTTTGTAAATTTTGCTCACTTCTCTTTAGACTTGCTATGATAATATGTAAAAATTCACATTCCCCAACTCGGTTTCAAGTTTTATTGACATTCATAGTTTAATGCCCAAACCCATTGACTGCTGAAAATGAAGGTTGATCTCATAAACTAAATCATACTTGAAACACTTGAAGATATTTATAGACTTAGAGCATAAATTGATTGCACATGCACAAATTTTTAGACTCAAAATGTTTAGGCAAAATCCTAAGAAAAAACCCCAACGAGGAAAACTTGTGAAAGAGATTGATTTTTTATTTTCTTTAATAAACATACAACAATATATTGATAGTTTAAATCATAACTTATCTCAACTAGTAGACTAATAGGTTGGCTAAAAAATAATGTTGAAGTTGCCTCAAGTTCTGTGCAAACTTTCTCGAAACTCATGCTTTCTCAAGTCTGTATAGACTGCCAACTTTTAGTTTGTACCTTCCTCAAATTGTGTGACTCAAATGACTCTTTCTTCTCGATTTTTTTTCTCACTATAACAACAACAAAGTACCTCTATTTTTGTACTCACTATAACAACAACAAATTACCTCAATTTTTGTGCCCTCACTATCTCAAAAATCATGCATAGTCAACACATAAATATGCTATACAGGCTGCATGTATGGATTGCAATTAATGATGTAGTTAAACTCATTGAAAATTGTGTCAATCACCTTGATATTAGTGCCTAATCTTCCTTCTCAGCATTTGTTCCAATTTCCTCAATTTATGTGCAAGAGAACCCTCCTCGAACTATGTGCCCTACCTCGATTAGCACGCTTCCAATACTTCCTGTAGATTGCTTAGGTATTCATGCTAGTCTTCTCTCTCTAAACTCTTCTTCTCTTCTCAAGTTGAGTTCTCTTCCAAAGCTCATGAAACAATAAAATGTGCCTTGCCATTTCTTTGCCTTTTTGTTTGCTCATTTATGGTAAGTGAATGGTCACAAGATCCAAGGGACCTAATTGAATCTTGAGACGAAAAATCAATGGATGAGATAAATTCACTTTTCTCTCCATAAATATTTAATTTCACTTAGTTACTCATTAAGTATTTAAAAAGTCACTTTACATCTCATAAAGTGAATTTAATTTCACATCACATGAAATTAATGCTAAGGGTCATGTTACTTTCCCCCCTTTAGTGACTTAGGCACAAAGTCACTAGGGGAACACTTTCCTAGGTAAAAAATCAACAATATATCACTATATAAGTGTACCAAGTTTGAAGATGGTAGAAGGGTGAAGATTTGTGTGTGTGTAAAAATGCCTGTTCCTCTAATTCCTGAGATGGTATTAGAGCCAGTTCTGGCTTAACTCCCTCATGGGAAGTCCAGGAAGATGTGAGAGTTAATAGTTGATTTTGTTGTAGGTGTAAGTGTGTGAGAATAGAGTTTGTTGTGTGAGTTCCTGCATGTTGTATTTATTTTGTGTTTATTTTTTGAGATCGTTGTTGTGTGGGTGAGTTTGTTGTAGGAGACTCCCTAAGAAGCTGTCAATTCTTCATTTTTCAAATATGTCTGTAAATAATAGATAAAAACCACCATTTGGGAGAACCACAATTGTCAAAAGTTGTGCACTGCATGAAGGAAAGCACCTTTGTTTAACAAAGAAGTCGACATTGAGTGTTGTGGAGTTATTGAACTAAATTCACTGAATATGATGTTGATTTTCTACTATCATTAATATAGCCCGTGGTGTGATGAAGTGCTGATGCAAAAACAATAAAAACTAGATGCGGTTTCCATAAACTTCTTTCATAGATTTCCAACATGCATTTAGTGTGACATAGCATTTTTTTTGTGAATTTTGAAGAGCTTTTGTAATATTATAAACATGTTAGCATGATTCTTTATTAGTGTACATTCTCTTTCCAATCCATGAAGAGCTTGTGTTTCTTAATGAATATGTCGAGCTATGTATGTCAGCAAGAACATTGTGTCACCTCCTAGTGAAGAAAGGTTTTGCGTGTTAGTTAATGTGTGAAAAAGGTCACTTTGTGATATTGATTGCTAGATACATTTGGTAACCAGATTACTCTCCTATATAACTGGTGAAGAAAACGAGTTAAGTACTTAGGTAGATGGAAGTATGTCAATAGGATGGTTTAGTATCTAGGCTGCTTCTTTGGTGAACACAATATGTAAGTATGCCAAGAATATTTGATCCTACTGATGGTTAGAAGCAGTTGTAATTTAAGTGGATCAAGTGGTAAGCTCAAAGATGATGGTTGAGAAAGAGCATAGTCCAAGCGATTGGGTAGAAGTGTCGATGAAGACCAAACCAAATAGAAATCAAAATCTATAAATATTGTTATTTCAATATTATGATATCTAATGTAATCATCAAGGGAGGGTGTTAGAAGTAATGATTAATTAGGAATTATTTTTCAATTTGCTGGTTTGTTGGATATTGTTGAGAGATTATCTCAACCTCTCTCTCCAAACTCAGAGTTAGTTGGATCTCATAGATCACTATATAATTGTACCAAGTTTGAAGATAATAGAAAGGTGAAATTTTGTGTGTAAAAATGTCTAATCCTCTAATTTATGAGACATGGCTACACCATTAAAGCGTGCGTGCGTGCGCGCACACACACACACGCACACGCACACACACACACACACATAGAGAGAGAGAAAACCTTCGATAGTAGTAGAACAAGGGTAGACCAATAGCTTAATATAGTAAATAAGAAACAAGTATCCTTCATAATTAATGGAGTAATCAACCTGGAGAGACAAGTGGAAGCAATGTACACTTGTCCATGTTCTCTATATATCATTTTTTGGGTACCAAAATCCTCCCAATACAGAGGTTGATCTGAAATGGATCCAAAATGAACATGAGGCATATGACCAAGGGATCAATTTAAGAAGCTATAAAAGAGTAGATCATAGCTATGGAAGTGGATGGATTGTGAGGTAACAATTGTTAGCATGATGGCCTCACATTGACTCATCCAAACACCTACTCACCACAAGGAACTCTAAACTCCCAAATAAAACCCCAAATTAACAAAATAACACTAAAGATCAAGGAACCACAAAGAGAAATGTTGCCAGCAAATGACAAAAGGGAAAGAGAGAAGGGGAGACAGAAAAAACCAGGGATGCTTGGTGTTCCAACTACCCTATCATTTCCCAATGCTTCCTATAAAATATTGAACAATGAACTCAATGAGGTTCCTCAAGTGAATGTGGAAAATAAATGCCAATCAAAATCTTATCGAGCAAATTATTGTCAACATAGTCAACCACATATTATGTAATTTATTTCAACAATTATTGATCAATAATGACTAAGAAAAGCCATTTGATGTTGGTTTTCCTATTTGTGTTTCTAAGATAAAAATCTATGTTGTTATGGTGTGACTCATTGCTATGTTGTTTCATTTATTTATTTGTATGATTGTCAACTGTTAGGTTAAAATGGAGTTTTGTAGTCAATGAATTGATTGGTTTAAATGAATGTTTAAGCATTGATATCATTGAGTGTGAGTTGATATCATAGTGAATTCTTTTGCCTGGACCATATGAATTACTATAAATACTCTTGTTACAACATTGGTAATCTTCAAACTCTAAATATTGACTTACTTTTCATTAACATTATTTGTTAAATATACTTTATTCAAAAAATACATCAATAAAAGAACAAGCTACCTCAATCTCTAGCAATTTAATTCCCTACCACGATATCAATTACACATAAATTTAAAATTCTAATTCTAATTAGCTGTTCATTAACCTCATTAGTGCAATTTAAAAATCTAATTCTAACAACATGATCATTAAGTAATACCTCATAGCTCGTTTTAAAAAAATTCTAATTCTAACTAGATGATCATTAAGTAATACCTCAGCTCGTTTTGTTTCGTTTTAGTGTTGTTAATTAATAGCACAACTTGTGTTTTTCCCTTGATTTAATTTTTTTTCTTAAATTTTTTAATTTATTAACTTTTATGTTACCGGTCTTATCCCTACTCTTAAGTTTAAAGCACTTTATGTATCTTAATAGAATATAGAATACTATACCCAAATGGAGAATCATAATCCCATAATCCATGAGTTTCATGCATCAATCAACCGTTAGTATTATAAAATAATCAACACCCATGGTAATATTCACCATTACATATTAACAAGTCGATAATGAACCAGAGTGATTCCAACACCAGAGTTAACATTCTTTAAGCACTAAAGTTCAAGATTCTTTAATCACTAACACACAAACATATATGAAGTTCAAGTGGGGTGATAGATTTTAAGAACATTAAATGACAGGATATAGTAGAGACGAGCAGTTCCAAAACAGAAAGTAGAGACGAGCAGCAATTAGAATAGAATAGGTTGATTCAATGATGCCTGCAAGGATGATGTAAGCTGCCATTCGTGAACTGTTCAGTGATCGTTTGACTTCTCACATGTGATGAAAAACCGAGAACAGTGAGAGTCCCAGGAGAAGACGATAGCATCATTCTGCTTCAAATCTTTTGATTCCACGTAGTCGAACCAACCCGTGGTGAAGACGTAGGATTTAGTGCTGCCCCACAGTTTGAACAACAATGGAATTTCATTAAAAGGAGCATCTTCATCTATTGCCAAAAGCGTGCATCCCAGGCCTTCACCAATTTTTTGTCGTTGCAATTCATTGCAGAATGGCAAGATACAGCGTTCCGCATAAGCTCGTGGAATAATCAGCCTGTTTTGCTGTTTTTTTGCGTCGCTCAGAGTCAAATTTTTGGAGAAACACGTTCGCTCATGTCTTATCAACGTCAAGGTTTTGGCTGCTACTCTGTCATTCACGCTCTCCATCTCCACCCTTAGCCTTCTCAATGTGTAAATCAATGAAATTACTATGAAAATAATAACACAGTTTGACGTTATATCAATAATACCATGAGGCGAGGCAAGGTATTGATGAAAAGAAAATGTAGCCCCTGCCGCCAATAAATCCGACTCTACGTTGAAAGTGAACAGTGGGGAGATTGCGCCTAAAATGAGTTGAACAAATGCATTACATTGATCCCATTTCAGTTTACCAGCTATAACCAGAGGCAGGCAAGGCAGCGGGGCTGGACTCAGTTTTCTCCTCTTCTCATGAACATGCGAACAGTCTCGCAGAGCCCCCA
This sequence comes from Pseudotsuga menziesii, assembly GCA_001517045.1. Lineage (NCBI taxonomy): Eukaryota > Viridiplantae > Streptophyta > Pinopsida > Pinales > Pinaceae > Pseudotsuga > Pseudotsuga menziesii. The sequence continues at coordinate 175,246 of LPNX010681443.1, read as the reverse complement.
GAGCCAGACCTTACACATCACACCTTGTTATATGTTATTGGGGAGAGACTGAATCCGGACCTTGAACTTGCTTGTTATATGTTTTATTTATAAGTACAATTTAGGGTGTTCGTTTTATAAGTACAGTTGAGGGTGTTCAAAACATAAATTAACTCAGTGGTCACGTTGTTTGTATAGTAAGAAAATTGGCAGTTTCCTAATTAAAAATAATGTATATGAATTACATTGCATGCAAGTAACTAGCACACTTATATAGTTTGTGATTGCACTATATTTATATTTATATGGATCAAATGGTTAACACATAAAGATGTAATGAAAAACAATTTTGAAAAAAATATTATTCTTCACATTCTTTTAGTTAAATGAGTTTAATTGTGTGTTATCCATGCCTAATTACAAGTTATCAGTGGCATTCTTCTTGTTATCAATTTATCAACTATAGATCATTTTTTATATCTTTTTTTTATTATCTCACATTCTTTTAGTTATCTCTAGTGAATTGTTGGTTATCCATTTATCATCTATAAGTTATACATGCATACCTACCAATTATCCATTCATTAGCTACCGGTTTTTTTTATATTAATTGTTTTAATAATTGTTTATTTCAAATTTTGAACGACTGCCATAGAATCAATCTCCATCTCATCCTCATCCGTAGATGAAAAGACATAGGAAGTAGTCCACCTCAAATCTCAAATAAAAACGTCTATGGACGTAATTAATTAATTTTAAACTAGTTGAAATGGGTCAAATTAATTTTTAATAAATATGAATTCACCATATTTGCTTTAAGAAGAGAATAAGACTTCATCTTAAGGTGTCAAATTAATTAGCATACCCCCACCTCACCCATGAAGCTGGGAAATGAAAGGACAGAAAAAACTTAGGTTATCTAAAATGAGAGAAAGTTCATGTGTTTGAAAGAAAGTATAATGAATATATGGAAATTATAATGCAAATACTAATAAGTAATAAATAAAAACCCAATGCAAAAAATATAAACCAATGTAATGTTAGCCAAAACCAAGTCGACTAAACTTGGGTTTAGGGCTCAGTGGATATTAAAAAAAAAAAAAAATTCACTTTTCACTTCGACCAAGTCGGTTGACTTCTTGTCTTCGACTAAGTCAGCTTCGACCAAGTCGGTTCACTTTTTGTCTTTGACTAAGTTGGCTCACTTCTTGTCTTCGACTAAGTCCACTCACTTCTTGTCTTCGACTAAGTGGGCTGCTTCAGTCGGCTGACTCAACCGACGGTCAAAATTTACAAAGTATGTTTCTTAGTCTAAAGCTAGTGGAATAATCAGCCTGTTTTGCTGTTTTTTTTGCGTCGCTCAGAGTCAAATTTTTGGAGAAAAAGTTTCGCCTAATCAACATCAAGATTTTGGCTGTTTCCCTGTCATTCACGCTCTCTATCTCCATCCTTCGCCTTCTCAATGTCTAAATCAATGAAACTAGGAAAGAGTAGCTTTGATATTAATGGACGCTGCAACAATGTGAAATTAGATGCTCGGCCAACTACAATGGACGCCCTCAGAAGGTTTTGTTTCATGAAATATTCATCAGAGAAGTTCCAAGGAACTTTTTTCAGATTCGAATGGTAAATGAAATATTGAAAACCGGCAAGCAAGCAGGTCTACAGACAGTTTGTAACGATGACGAACGCTGGCTTGAGCCGAGCAAAATCCCAAGAAACAGAATATAGATATAATAAGTGCGCCGGCCTTGCAACAAATTATAGAGCAGGTACAGATTCGACTCAGTCGCTTACATTGATCCCCTTTCAGTTCAGTTCAGCAGAGGCAGCCGGGCTGGACTCAGTTTTCTCCTCTTCTCATCAACAGGCGAACAGTCTCGCAGAACCCCGAGAATTTTTGACGAGGCAGCGACCGAACAGCTTAGTGGTTACACATTAACAGTTTGTTAGAAGCAATTAATTTGCATGAATAACACTACTTGCATACATACATACATGCAAATATGAAATAATAATATTTTCATCGACGCAACTACCAGCTTTGCATTCAAAGTGATCAATTAAGGCCACCTCGACTTGACATTGGCTCCAGCTTGAGCTTCGACATACGCTAGTTAGCCCTTTTGGGTTTCTATTGAACTAACTATCCACATCACATCACCAATATTGAACTCTAAGTCTTCATAAGGATGCTCCGCAATAACTCAACGTGTCTTATACCTTGGTTTCGGAAATCTTTAAGTGCCACTTAGTGTAGCGCTAAGGGTTAGCTTAATTGGTAACATTCTCTTGGTTCGGGGAGAGGTCACGGGTTCAAACCTTGAGTCCTTTGGGGTTAGGCCTTCTACGGGTTTAAGCCTTGAGTCCTTTGGGGTTAGGCCTTCTGCGAGGATGGCCGGCGGTTTACCACCTCTACTATCCACTAATGTGGGGAAGTATCTACCATCCACTAATGTGGGAAAGTATTGCTGGTTTCCTGTGCATATTTCCATATGAAATGTGTCAAATCAATTTTGAAGTGTTTTATGTAATTGAAATGGGATAAAATTAATTTTGAAGTGCTTTAATGATGTAAGGTTATATTTTGAAGAAGTGCTTCATGTGATTGAAATAGGGTCAAATTAATTGTGAAGTGTTTCTTGTGGTTGAAATGATGGAAGGTTAAATTTTGAAGTGTTGTTTTGTGGTTGAAATGTTGAAAGACTCAAAATGATTTATGCTGAACTTAAGGATTAAATTTTCCATTTTATTTATTGAGTTAATAATTTGATGTCCCATATAGTATATGTAGATTCAAAGAACTTGGAGTTAATAGTATGATGTCCCTCATAATATATGTAGATTCAAAGAACTTGAAAGAAGCACAATAAAAAATTACTTAAGTTCCAAGATCACACAAGGTTGAGTCCCATATAGTCATGATAATGATTGTAATATTTTGAAATGCCTCAAGATCTGTGGTTGAAATAATGGAAAATCCCACCACTATTTTTGCTAAAAGAAGAGTTCACTAGAAGGGGTTGTTTTTTCCCTTTGAAACATTAAGATATTTTGTATAATAGTATGATTTCCATTTTCTTTTTATGTAGATTCAAAGAAATTGAAAGAAGGAGAAGAGAAGAATACTCTAGTTTTAGATCGATCAAGTTCGAAGTCCAAGATGGTCATGATAATGACCCTGAACCAACAAGGAAGATAGTTCAATAAACTACCTACGTGAAGAATCAAAGATGACTATTTTTCCCCATGGAGCAATTATACTTTTTCATGCTTGTACTCTTACTTGTAATTATTGGTCAAATGATCTCTTTCATCAATTCTATGGGATCATAATAAAGGGATTTAAATGTAAGGGAAAAGTGACTAAAATTATAAAAAAATAATTTAGCCATGCTTTATTCAAAAGGAAAAATTAAAGAGGCATGTCATATAAAATTAAAGAGGCTAGCTAGGCTACCAAGGAGGCTTGAAAGATCAGAGCTCTTTAATGCACTCAGGTCGACCTCTATAGCATGAGCAGACCCTCTGTGCTTGCATTATTTGTATACTATTTTCATATTTGTAGTGGGGGGATATAATGGGCAAGCCGTATTTTGTAGATTGTTGTTACTTCTAGTGTGTTCCAGACCTTCCAATAGCCTCATCCTTAAGCATTGACATAATCATTTCTACTTTGCACGTCGATGCATTAAAATCCCAAGTTATTTCAAGGATGACGCCTAAATATTTGTTTTGGAGAGGGTTTGTTTTGGTATTTCATTTGTTAGAGTAATTCTTTTGACATAGTTATTTGTGTTTTGATTACCCAATCAATAATAATAACTAAATTGTATTTTTCATTGGCCTTTTCTTCCAAGTTGTCATTCAATCTAATATGGATGGGCCTATTTGTGTGGTGGACCTTCTTGTATGGTCCAACTATGGATATCTTTATTTGTATCTTAAAAGTGACTACCAATGCACATTTGTTCTCATGGGGGAGTTGGTATGTAGATTGTGTGATGGAAGCAACCATCAATCTATTGGTTATCTCTATTTGTATCTTAATAGTGACTACACATGCACATTTGTTACCATGGGGGAGTTGGTATGTAGATTGTGTGATGGATGTGACCATCAATCTATTACCTTAATCATAATATGTTGTTAATTATTTGTAATAAGGTTATTGGCAACATTGTTTTTGTCATAATGTTTTACTATTTAATAACTACTTTATGTACCCATTGGTGAAATTTAAAGAACTTATTCTTTTCTATTTCAAATATGTAGTTGTACACCACATTGATTCTCTTAATTGAGATATCTCTTTTCTCTCACAAGATCAATGAATATAAGTTGACTCCTTTATTATAAATGGATACCTAACATGGACTTGTTTATCGAGACCCATATCAATGATTGTTGTCCATGATGTTCTTTATTTAAATGGTAGTTCTCAGTTTGTACCTTTGAGTAGTGGATCATGTTCCACTTGTGCATATAGTCTTAGAGTGTCACCAATCATTTACTTCCATGCACTACCTTGTTTGTAGTCTTTTGGAGCTAGCCACTTTGGAGTGTTTTTTGCATAGGTTGTTTGGCATTATTACTTCTTTTAGCTCGTACTTCCATAATTTCACTATCATTTGTGATAGCCATTGACATCATCTTGTCCACTTAATTTAGCATTATGGGGGAATGGTATTAAATGCTTCTTTGTTGTTTTTTATTCACCATTTTGATAGAAATCAACTGTCTTCAGAGTGAACCTTGTACACAACGCCAATTCTTATTTTGACTTAGCAGTTGTATCCATTGGAAACCCATGCACTCCAACGAGATGGATTGGATTTTTGAGGGACACTCAATATATGATGCTATATAACTAGACGTTTTTTGTTATGACTTATTTTAGATGATCATTTTTTTTGGGGGTATGGTGTGCATTCAATTTTCACTGCCTCAACAATTTGAAATGTGCATTTTTTCAGCATTAGTGATTGACTTTCTTTTGGAAAATGAGTTTTTTTATCCATTTCTCTACCTATGAGAGTTTGTACATGAGTACCTCACGAAGCCTCATTATCAATATCCTTTTTTGTTTTTTAATGTTCACTCTCTACTTTTTTTTCAAGGGGGGGTGTTAGTGTACATACAACTAGTTAAGCCTGCAGAGGCTAACTTGTCAACAAGGATGACATGCTTATCTCCTAGTTCGATACACCTTTTTGCTTAGTTGGCATTCCATTGTATTTTAAACCCAGACTTTTCTTGTAAAGAACATATCATAACAATATACAATTTATTGTTTTGTTTCTTATCAGGCTCATTGATAATCTGAGTTAATCCCTAATTTCTACATTGAATAAATTAAAAAACAACACCAATCCTCCTTAGAAACTTAAATAATTCATTGCTAAATGTATATCCTTCCTCAACTCATGAAGACTTAAAACGCTCATTGGCATTAAATGTTACCACATTTCTAAATAAATTTTATTGCACGGGCTACTTTAGGATGTTAGTAAAGATTCGAGAGTAACTTCCATCGACTCATAAATCTATTTGATTAGTGTCATTGTTGTGCCTCCTCTCTCACTAAGTATGTTCTTTTAGTAGTTTACAGGAGACATAATAAGTATAATGAGAAACACTCTCTCCTACAAACAAGTCTAGTATTAGAATGAAGTCAAAATTTTATTTTATGAAAACATTAATTGTTGTTACAAATTTATTAGGTATTTAGTGTAACTAATTTAAATGGTGAGAAATGAAAATGTGTGTATGATCTAAAATGGAATTAAAAAAAAAGAGCTAAATAAATGGTTGAAGAAAATACATAAAAATAGTTCATAATTGTGAAAGTCAGAAGTATGAAATAACACTTATTGTCATGATAGCTACACATTGACTTAAGAAATCACCCATTAACAAAAAGGAATTATGAATTATCAAATAAGAAAAAAAATCAAAGGAATCATGAAGATGGATGCTACCAACAACACACTAAATAGAAAAGAGTGTTGTAGAAAGGGAAATGCCATCTAGCTACCCAAAAGATTTTAGTACTATCTATACAACCTTTCAAAACATACTAAAAAGGGTTCAAATTGTTGACTAATAACAAAGTCATTAGATGTTATTTTTTCACATTTAAATTTTAATGATAAAAGCATTTGTGATTGTGGCGTGATTAATAATTAAAACATAATTTGTACACTCAAATTTACATGTTTAAATGAATATTGAAGCATTAAAATTATTGATATTAGTTATGCTAGTCCTTGATATGTATTATAGTAAATAATTTGTATTTAAAATGTGTGAACTAGCCATCCTACAATATTGTTGCCTCCTATCTAAAATATATAACTTAGTTTTCCTATATTTTAGGAACCACAACCTATGGAATTATTAGTTTCCTACAATTTTATTCAATCACGCATAAACTTGAAATTCCAATTTGCTAGATTCATTGGTTGGTGCCCCACTACTAATTTATCTTGTCTTTCTTGAACCGCTAGCAACAAAAAAATGATTTTTATTTCAATTTCCATTTGAATTAGTACTTGTAGGTGATCATATTGGTGATTATGTACAACCTTCTTTTTTTTTTTTTCAAAGAAAAAGATCTTATATATATAATATAAAAAAGTATTACCTGGAAGTATACAAAATGGTAACTTGACTCCACCTGTCCAATACAGTATTTACTACATCATCCCATCAATTACTAATTTCTTCCAAAACATACTAGATTCCCCATATCATATAGATAATACCCCTCTAGTTTCTACCAAGTGAATTATGTAATTAACCTTTACATAATCCACCCCTACCACCTTCTTTTTTATTTATTGGTTCAACGCATCTTTGATGTTGTTCATAATAAACAATTATATTGATTTAATAAATATCTCAAGGTATCTATGGTAACGTTGACTATAATAAAGCGTGCTGTGTATGGTTTACTCTTGGGATATATAAGAATGAATTGAATGTGTTGTTGACAAAAGAGCCGGGTGTAAATTTTTAAATGTTAATTTATTGACAACATTATATTCAACGTTTTTGTTTTCACATTGGAACGAGAGCAACAGAGCTTTAGGGATAAAATTGGGTTTGTTCTCTTACTTTATAATTTTATGTAAATAAAATAATAATTTGTTTATTGAAATTATATATAAACATAGATTTATTTATTTTATTAAATTTATGTGGAAAATGTATATGGCACTTTCTTTTTAAATTGTAAAGACGTCATGGGCCCACCATCTATTGATCATATGGCATCGAGTCCAAGTTCAAATGTCTTTGTTAAGAATTTATATGGTAAACATTCATAGTGAATATCAAAATAATTAACACGCCTTAATGCAAGGCTTGGAGAGGAGTAGAAAACAAAAATGGTAGGGACTTCTCATAGAAAGCATGACTAAGAAGATTCAAAAGTCAAGTTTAATCGATTGGACAAGATCATTGCTACACAAACATAGCTGGTCACATAACCACTAGTAATGAAGGGTAAGAAATTGCACTCAGCAGAGGTTAAGTATGAAGAACACATTGTTGATGATTAAGAAATTGCAAAGGAGATGAGCATGGAAACTCAAATAAAAAAACAGGCTTTCTTCATCTTCCAATTTCCTTTTAAAGTTGAAGAATATCTTAAAATACCAGTGTAGGATGGTCAACTCAATGTTAAAACATTACATAGATGGTTGAAACAACTAGAAGTTTATTTTGGCCTTTATTAAATCCAAGAAACATAACATATTTCTTTCACATATTTATATATATGATTATACATGCTTAGTTGTGGTAAGATATGTTAGAAAAACATGATCACAGAGTAATAACAATAAACAAGATGCAAATATAAAACACATAAACAAAATACAAGAGAGACACCAACATAATGTGGTTCACCCAAAATGGGCTACTTCCAGATAGAAATTGCCAGTCTTTTTTAGTATACCATCCAACAAAATGATGGCATACAACCTGCATCACATTCGCCACAACTTCATCTTCACTCTTTCAGAGCCTCTCAAAGTACAATACCATACAATACATAGTCGTAATACAATGCATTCCTTTTAAAGTGGGACTACCATGGAAAAATACCATGAGATACCTAATACCACGGGTTTGTAAACTGTTGGTCAACAAACAACCCAAAATATTCTTTCGCAGGCTTTTCCCCCAAACCCTCTTTCTCAAGGGCACTACCCCCAAAACTTCGTTGCCCCTCGGATCCACCATCCAGTGAGATGATCCCTCTTGTTGGGAAGTGTGTACATTCCACCTGCAAAGCATATAAAAATGGGGTGCAAACACGACTGGACAATGAGATATCCGAAATAGGAAAATTAGGCTCCACAACCAACAATCTCCCACTTGGAGACTGATCACAATAACTCCACTGTTGTTGTACTTGCTGGACTTTGCTATGAACCTTGGAGCTAACAAATTTCTCATCTTCACCTTCATGCTTGAAGGCCAACTAAAATTGAGTAGGAACTTAGTTTCTATCAGATTACTACCTTTTTCAACATGTCTACAATATTATGGCTAGTATGTATCTTTTCCAACTTCAACAATTCATCTTCTAGAACACATCATATGAAATAGTATTTGACATGTATATGTTTAGTCTTAGAATGGAAAGTTGAGTTCAAGATGAATGCCACTCTAGCTATCACAGCACAACATACTATTATCTTGCTTCTTACCCAATTCCTCCATGAACCTCTGTATCCAAATCATCTTTTTACTATCCTTTGTAGCAACAACATGCATTGCTTCTGTTGTTGAAAGTGCAACAACATTTTACAATTTCAAAATCCAACTTACTGTTGTTCCACCTATAGTAACAACATACCATGTAGCGCTCCTCATGCTATGTTTATCATCTTCCATATATGCATCAATATATCCCTGTAGAATAGTGTATGAACATCCAAATTAACATACTGCATGAGTGGTAGTACCTCTCAAATACCCAAAAATCTACTTTATTTCCTTCTAATGTTATTTACCTGGATTGTTCATATACCTACTAAAAAATCTCATTGCATGTGTAATATATGGTATTGTGCACACCATTGCATACATCAAGTTGCCAACTACTAATGAATATGGAACCTTGCACATGTATTCTATCTCTTCCTGTGTCTGGGGACACATCTCCTTACTTAGTTTGAAATGGTTGGCCAAAGGTGTACTAATTGGTTTTTCATCCTGCAATATTCTAAACCTCTCCAATACCTTTTCTATTTACTCACCCTTCGACAATATCAATTTGTGATTTTTTTTATCTCTTATTATTCTAATACCAAGGATTTTCTTTGAAACACCCAAATCCTTCATCGTGGATGAATTAGTTAATTTATTTTTGATCACATTTATATCCTACATGTTAGACCCTGCAACAAGCATGTCATCCATAAACAATAAAAATTTAATGTATCTTCAATTATCTAGCATCTTGAAATAAACACAATGGTCAAAATGACATCTACTATAACGTTATTCTATCATAAACCTGTCAATTTTCAAATACCACTTTCTTGGAGATTTCTTCAGGCCATACAAGATCTTCTTCAACCTGCATACTAAATTATCCATCCCTTTGAACTCATACACCTGTGGCTATTGCATATAAATCTCTTCCTCCAAATTCCCATGGAGAAAGTTTTTTCTTTTATATCTAAATGTTCAAGATGCAAATATTTTACCACCACTAGACTTAAAATAATCATAATTGAAGTCATTTTAACAACTGGAGAGAATATTTCATCAAAATCTATATCTTTATTTTCTACAAAATCCTATACAACAAGTTTGGCTTTGTAACACCTATTTTCTCCATCTTCTTCTTTCAACCTGTAAAATGATTATTCCACAATGCTCTTTTACACGTAGGAAACTGAACCAAATCCCAAGTCTAGTTTCTTATCAATGAGTTCATCTCCTCATTCATGCCTTGTTCCCATTTCTTTCTAGTTTCTACTTGCATTGCTTCTTCATAACGTTCTGGTTCACCAGAATCAATCACCAATAAATAATACATTGAAGGAGAGTATCGTTCAGGGGCTCTACTTAACCCGGTAGATCTTCTAACAATTGCAAGAATTTGAGGCGCTTGTTGTTGTTCTTGACTTTCTGGCACCTTCGGAATTTCAATTTTTTTTAATATTTCATCAAGCACTATGTATTATGTGTTTTTCTTTTCCTGGTTTTAACCCTACAACAGATCTTTGTACATGGCCTTTTCATTGAATTCTACATCTCTACTCCTAATGATTTTGTGATTTTCATAATCCCATAAGTGACCCCATATCCAATAAAGGTACATTTCTTGGATTTATCCTCAAGCTTTGTTCTATTTTCTTTATCAATATGGACAAATGCTTCACAACCAAAAGTTCTCAAAAGTGAGTAGTTTACATTTTTACCTATCCATGCCTCCTCTAGAATCCCACCATCCAAAGTGCTTGAAGGCACTTTATTTATTAAGTAAACAATAGTATCTACAACATCCACCCAAAATTGTAAGGGAAACCCTGCATGCAATCTCATACACCTTGCACGCTCCATGATTTTCTGTTCATCCTTTATGAAACACCATTTTCTGGTGGTGTTCTTGGAATTGTCTTGTCTCTACAAATATCATGGTATGAGCAGTAACTATCAAACTCCTTTCTGCAATATTCAACTTCACTATCACATCTGAAACACTTCAACCTTTTTCCTATCTCATTCTCAACCAAATATTTCCACTTTTTAAATGCAATAAACCCAAGTTTTTCTAGTTGCATCATAAAAAAATTAACCTAATAATGAGAGCCATGAAAATATTGTACCTGAGTTTGTACCCATACATATGTATGCACAAGCTCTAACTTTTCACTCTTCTTTTGATTCCCAGCCTTGAGAAATCTGACTCTCTTATGTTTTCTATAAACACAGTTTTCACGGAATTCCAAACTAACCATATTCAAATATGGAAGAAACTTTCTTGAATGGAGAATATGCATCCCCTTCTCACTCATATGGCCAATCCTATGATTCCACAATGCTGCATCCATTCCCGTGGAATATAAAGAAATAGAAGAGTCAATATTATCGGTACATAAATACAATGTACCTAGCTTGTCTCCTTTTGCAATTGCCATTGATCCTTTAGTGACCTTCCACCATGTTTCTCCAAATATAGATAGACACCCGTTATCTCCCAACTTCCCTATTGAGATCAGAGCATGAATATTCCTTACATTCTTCAACATCCATTCATTTCTATTCTTTAACTTAATCGTACCCTACACATTCCAACAATTTTACATGGTTCATCATCACCCAATAAAACATGTCTAAAATCACCTAGAAAAATAATCATGAAATAATTTCCTATGGGGTGTAGCATGACATGAATCCCCTGAATCTACTACCTAGTAATAATTAATACTCTCTAATGCAAGAATTAAATCATATTATAACACATCACTTGCTACATTTTCTTCCTTAGTAGTCTCCTGCTGTCTATCTCCTTTTTTCTTTAGAGATATCTAGTCTTTCTTTAGACATCTTCTCTTCCCATAGCTCCAACACTCTATATTTCCTAGTTTGGGATTGGATATTCCCTTCCTAGACTTGCTACAATTACCTGGTATCTTTCCTCTATCCCTTCGTATTCCCTTGCTCTCCATGGTCAATGCATTACCTGATGTTTCACCTGTTCTTTTCCTTCTCATTTCCTTGCTAAGAATAACATCAACATCATCATCAAATTTAAGAGTGTTTGAACCAGAGACAGAGTTAGTTACAACCATGACCAAATTGTTCCATCTTTTTTGTAATAATCACAACATTAGAAGATCCCTAACCTCACCATCAAATTTCACTCCCATAGAACTTAGCTAATTAGTAACAGCTTTAAATTCATTTAAATGGTCAACGACAAACCCACCTTTTGACATCTTCATATCAAATAAACCTTCATTAGAAATACCTTGTTAGAAGCCAGGGTTTTTTCGTACATTTTATCAAATGCCTTAATCAAACCCTCTGTTATCTTTTTCTTTTGAAATATTGAAAGCCAACGATGAAGCCATGCACAAATGTATTGTTCCCAGTGACTTTTTGTCAATAATCTCACATTCTCCATCCTTCATAGTCGTCGATTGTTTTTTGTTTCCACCCTGATCTAGATTTATGTGAGAACGAAATGAAATAGAAAATATGTATATATATTATTCACATGGACATATATATGATAATAAACACGGTAATACAATAAACTCAGATTCTATTAAATAAATGAAACAAAACAGACTATAAAACAAAAGCAACTAGAATGGTGGTAGCTGTATCTCTGAGAAGAGATGTGGTGACTACGTTCACTCGTGAAAAGATGAATACAATAGGAGGCCGGAGGTCCTTTTATTATAAATCCTTGGAGAGAAATAAAACCCTAAACCTAACCCTAGGATATGAATCGTCATAAATTTTGCGGCCCCAAGGTGGTTAGTTGAACAATCAACTTCTTGGGGTCATAAATTTTCCATACGATCTCCATTTGGGGCGCTCGATATCCTGTTGGAAAGGTCTATTCGAGTGTTGCAGCTGCAACCTTTTGTCCCCAAAATTTTAAATTTTACGACCCTCCTTTTGATTTGCTTCTTTTATATATAGCTTAGGATTGTTTGGTTTCCCTAAATCAGTCCTGGAAGTTCGTATTTTGCTCAAAACTTGATTTTTTTTTTCATCAGAAGATTAGTTGGCTATCCCTTTGATATCGAAAGCATATCCAAATGTCTTTTTGACATTGCAGAAGTTGAATCGTCTACTTTGTCGGGCGATACTTCATATGCCCTAACCGATACGCCGAAAACCGTGGTTTCTTTTTGTTTGATTTTTGAGCTTATCGTTTTGACTGCCAGTGAATTTTTTATCACTATCGGAATGGTCTATGACAATGAACTGGAGTACTAGTCCTCTACGTTGCCGACGTTTCGGGAGGCAGATGATGAATCTTCCAAAAGATAGTTGTTTCCCTCGTCGATGCCTTAGAACTTAGATGTTCTGAGTTCCGATACCCTTTTAAAAGAATGAAGTCGCGATAATACATTTTACATCACTGACACTACGGAGAATGTTTGGGTTTGAAGTTCCGAGAGTTAGTTTTTTCCTCGCCGATGCTTAGAGGTTAGGTGTTTCGATCTCCAATACGCGTGTTGATAGTGCTTGGCGCTGCCGACACTACATAAGATATTTAGGCTTGAGGTTCTGCACTTAGTGCTTAATGGTGTCGATGCTGATAGACTTAAAGGTTATCGTGGGTCCGTAGTTGGTTTTGCGTCCTCCGTTGTGACCATAACCCGAACTATTTTTCTGATGATTAGAGGGGTTGGTCGCCGATGAGTTTAATTGCCGATAGGGTTTTTCCCACTGACTTTTTTCGTCGAAGGTTCTATATATATGAGGGGGGCGTTTTCTATTATTTATCCATATTGTAACTTGTCGTTTGCTCCAGTATTGTCGTTTGCACTGATTCACGCACCCAACTGTCCGAATTCAATTCGCTAGCATTGCTACCGTGGAGATTTTGCCAGTCCATCGACTACACTGTGGTTTTCCAGCTAGGTGAACCACGACCTTGTTTTTTTTGGTCGATTTGGAACAGTTGTTTTTCCCTGGTTAGGTTTTCTCGGTTAGGTGGTCCGTGGGTTGGGTTTGTCCGCTTAAAGAGTGTCTGTCTTCACTGTATACATGAGGTTTTATTCGAGGGTGAAGAGTTAGCTATTTACAGTTTTTTAGCGGGAGGTTTTTGAGGCTGTGTAATTGATTGGGCTGCTATGAATGCTTTTGCTCCAGTGCGAAAGATTAGGGGATGGTGCAGACAAGTGTTTCGCTGTCTACACCACATTTTATTTTGGTTGCCATAGCCATACAGGGAGTGTTAAACTCTTGCTTGCACTTACTGTTTCCTTGGGACTGCGGAGGTCTTCCATTTTCGGTCGTTTAGGGTTTTTCCGACCGGAAGAGTGCTGTATAAGGTCTAATGCTTTGAAATTTGTTGTTGAAGACTAGCAGTAGGAATATGTGATTCATACTTTTATCGGATTAGTTCAAATTAGTTCGAATGCGTCCCGGGTTAAGATATAGAATTGTTTTTCTCTCGGGGTTGTGAATTTTTTACAAACAGTGGACTTAGGTGGTTTTAAGACACAACCTGCATGATTTTCTTTTTGGCTTGTCATTTTTTCTTTTTCATGCATTGAATACTGTGTGTAGTTCATTTTTCAGAATGCATATGGAAGAGGTAAACAAATTGATACAGTTTTTTGTTTATTGTTAAAACACTTTCTAAAATCTCAATGGGTCTAAGAACATGCTATGTTTGTGACAGAGTGATTGTTGTATAGAAAATATGTCGAAAAGACAAAAGAAAAAGGCTCCTGTGGTTGTAGGAGAACTTGAGGCTGAGATCATCACCAAGGTTGAATATATATATGAAGATACCAAAGCTTCCACCAGGGTCGAACCGGACTACAAATGGGGAGAGATATATAGGATGATTGCCAATCAGAATGTACCTGATGTAGGATTTGAAGAGCTAACCATTTATGCAAACATTGAGAAACCAGCTCTCATGAAAGTAGCTACAAGACCTGAGTTGTTCCCTTGTTCAGAGGTGATAGGTTGGATTCTACCTAGGGTAGATGTAAATACAATGATTCTTGAAAATACTGATAAGCAGGGATACGCTGCATATAGGCTTGCATATGTCTTTACGACATATCATCTGCCTTTTGCCCAGATTTACTTGACAGAGAGCTGGTTGAAAGAGACAGCTATGGATCTGGTAGAAATAGTTAAAAGAATGAAGATAGTGGGGAAGAACTTCCGGACTAGACCTTTCAGAGAGTATGATACCTCTACTCTCTGTATTCCCTATAGATTTATTGCACTAATTCTAAATAGGATTTTTGGTAGAGCTCATGGGAAGAGTTTCAAAATAGGATGGATACCAATTATCTTCTATGTGTCTACTTAAGGAACCATTTTTAATTGGTTAAACATAGTATCAAATAGCCTCTCAGCATGCATATCCGCAGCCTTGGGAGGGGTGTCACAGAAGAAATAAGAGTTCTACATGAGCTCTATCCTGATTGACTGTATATTGTGTACTCAGTCTTTTCCATCCTTGAGATGTAACTGGGAGAGGGACAGGACCCCAGTATACACAGCATATAGATTGTCATGGGCTCATAAATATTATAGCTATTACAGGGAAATATGAGAACACTTCATCATGCCTTTGTATACCCTAATTTTCCTGACTGAATGCAACTGCATGTCTGAAGAAGCATTCAAAGTCATTGAGGAATACAACAATTATTATTTGACTGAGGAAGGGTTGTATATAAGAATGTATGGTGGATCCAGAGCCCCTTCTCTACTCCCTAAGTATGCCAATGACTATGTACTACACAAAGAGGCAGTTAGGAAGGTATATATTGATGGTGTGGGAAATTTCCTGTTTGAAAATAAAAAGGCAACATATCCTGCAGTGCCTTTCTTCCTTTACAGCTACAAAATTTCAAGAGTAAAATAGGTTGCAGGATTTGTTCAGGAGCTGGAGCATTTCCATTTTGGTGAAATGAATTTTCATGGGAATGACTCCCAAAATAAAGTAGCAGAGTACTGCAAGGAAGCAAGAATTAATTTTTAATATACTGATTTATGGGATAAGGACGAGGCGACATTCGGAAGTGCAATGAACATAACTGCCCTTAAAAAGAGATTTAAACATAAAATAGCTACTATGGGCGAAAAGGGAAAAACTTCAGAGAAGACTAAGACATTAGAAGAAGAAGAGGCCAAAAAGAGAGAAGAAGATGTTAGAAGGCTAGCGCAGGAGGCAGAGAGTTGGCTGAAGAATGAAGAAGAAGAAAGAAAGTGAGCTATAGAGGAAGCAACAAGGAAGGAGGAGGAGGAGAGAAAGAGAAATGAAGAAGCAGAAATCAAGAAAAGACAGGAAGAAAGTGAAGGTCTGAGATTAATAGGATCTCAAAAGGACCAACATACTACTGAGCATGTAGATACACAGGGAGGAAAAGATCACACAGATCAAGGACACGGACAATCTAATCCTGATTCCCAGGAGCCTGTTACATCTTCTGGCAGTACACTGGGGTAAGCTTCATTTTCTGGAATAAATTTGATCCCTTTCATTCCTATATAAGGGGAGGAGGTTCTTGACTTCAGTACTATTTTCTATGATAAGGAGAAGAAAAGGATTGTAAAAAGAACCAAGAAAAAGGTTGAAATTGGAGGACACTCAGGAAAGATGATAACAGATAAAACCTTGGTGCATGGAACAGATGCAGATCCAATACTGATAGCAAGAGGTGGGGTGACATTAACCCAAGCAACTGAAGATAACGTAGACAGGCTTATGACAGACCTCGAGCAGTCAAGAAAGAATGGAACACAATTAAAATAAACGTTGAAGAAGGAGAGGGATGAGGGTCAGAAGCTGAAAAGGAAATATGAAGACATGATGAATGTAGTAAGGACTTCAAGAACATAATTCCAGAATCTGTAGGCGAATAAGGAGGCTTTAGAGATTTCTATAGAGAAAATAGAAAATAATGCTCAGGATAGCTTAGCTGAATTACAAAAGCTACAGCTAGAGCATCAAATGTTGAAAACTAAGAAAGATGACCTTCAGGTATCCTATGAAAATTGAAGTGTAGAGAAGGACCGGTTACAAAGAAAAGTTGCTGCGTTAGAAACAGATAAGGCCACCACAGAGGAAAGAAAGAAGCAATATCAAATGCAGGTGGCAACCTTAGGAGAATGAAATACTTCATTGACAGCATCACTGAAAGAGGCTATGGAACAGAAGACAGACTTCCAGCCTTTGAAAGAACATGTTCTAACTCAAAGAAGGAAGATCCACCAATTACAAATATGCATTGAGGAAGAAAGCTGTAAAATTTTACAAATAGACACCAGATTAGAAGAAATTTTGGACACTACTTCGTATTTTTTGGACAGATCTCAAGAGATTTTGGAGATTCTACGGGAAGAATGGTGTGTATAGAAACAAATGAGGAATCTCCTGCGGATTTACCAGTTAAGGACCAACAAAGTTTAAAATAGGAATATGATTTATTGTAGTTTGCAATTTATGTTGCAGAAGAATTCAAGAAAACTGTAAAGAAAACAAAGGGAGCATGTGCTGAATACTGTAGGAGAGTGCTTGCTACATACAATAGATGCCATATTTCTGCAGAGAAAATATTGGACGTGATACCAGAACTTAAATTGTTTATAGAACATCTACAGAATAGATATCAAGAAGACGAGCAAGAGATCCAACAGGTAAAGGATCTAGATGAACGAATTTTAAAGAATGCAGTGGCACATGTAGCTGTAAGTATACATTTACTAGAAGATCAGCTACGTCTGAGTCCGGCAAGGATAGAAGGAGTAAAGAACCAGGCTGCTAAATATGAGATAAATATCCATTTTCTTGAACCTTCTGGATTTGAAGGCATAGCAGCAGAGGCCCAGGCATGGAAGAAGTTCATCGATGACCAAGCTGGCTCCTCTTGATAAAGTGTTCTATTTTTTTTTTGATTTAAAATGTAATATATTGTATTAATTATGTGCACATGCTACAAGACAAAATTTTGGAAATGAAGGGTTGGGGAAGCTCAAAAGTCATTGAGGGGTAGCCTAAGGGTTTTGTTTTTTTTATAAATATAGGAGAGTTTAGATGTAGAAGGGATTTTCTTTCCCAGACCATTTTTGAGAGTATATTGTAAGAAGAACTATTTCCTTTTACAATAAAGAGTTACAAGTTTCTATTGGAGAAAGTTTGGTGGAATGTTTCAAATGTTTTGCTATGGATCAGTTGAATGTAAACTATTTTGTTTTCAGCTTATTTCCATTAACTGTGAGATCGTTTTAACTCATTGAATTTCTTTTCATGTTATGAATGTACTCTGGTTTATTCTGTGAAATTTCCACTTTGAGTAATGAAGGTTGTAATTAACAATAAGCTATCTTGTTGTTCATATTTCTATTGATGTTCATGTGTGCTGAAACAAATAACAACTATCTGTGATTTTTCCTAATGCATGCGATGAAATACATTACTCACCATTAAATGATAATTCTGCTCCCTAGGGATATGTTAGTTAATTATAGTTAGTTTCTTGCTGTTTGTGATTTAGATGCAAGAGAGGTAAGATGCGAGGTAAGAACCTGTGCATCACATTGTGACCCTCCTCGTTATCTCTATCGTCTGCATTTTAGTTAGGCACTTGCAAATCATACCATAAACATAAAAACTAAAAAATATACACAGTGGACCGGGCCGTAACCGATAAGACATTTAAATTATTACTTGACCTATGGTAGCCAGACCGTAAACTGGACGTATTCCCCATAACAAATAGTAATGGGCTAGTTGGGAACATTTATTGGGGAGAATTCCTAACTGTTGTTACCTGTGATTTTCCAGGCCTCAACAGTTTTTGGTGCTAGAAGGAGGGCCACTAGTGCATGGCTAGTCGAGGAAGCTCGCTTCCTCGAAATCACTCCACCGGTGACAGTTCTGAAAGTAGTTTGTTTCATAAACCCACTTCTGAAGATAAAGAGAAAGGGTATCTGTATCCTGTCAATAACGAAGTGGTTGATGATTTAAGAAGAATAACCAGGGCATATGCGAGAAATATTGGAGGATTACCCATCATTTTTGTCTTACCTAGAAGAGAGTATCAGAAGAAAGATCACCCTCAATTAGAAGACTCAGTGTTGGTAGAAGATCTTGAAGAACTGGTAGAAGCTGCCTTACAAGAAGTTGACCAACCTTTGAATCAATTGGATCCAGGTTCACCTTACTGTTCACCTTTCTAGACCCATGTTCAATCACAACCTCATTCTCCACTCAGAGTCATGGCTAATGTAAATGCAAACCAACCACCTCAACAGCCTGCTTGGAGGGCTAGGTCACCTTTAAATTTGACACCTCCCTTGCATGATTTGCCTCAAGATTTTGACAAGATGTTACCTAAGTTTGAACCAAGTGAAGGAATTTTGGTAGATGATCATTTACAGAGTTTTTACTTGGCTGTAAAAGGACTACGAGCTGGAGAGCATGAAGATGTGGTGTGTAGATTGTTTCCCCACACCCTGAAAGGAAAAGCAACGTCATGGTATTTTGCACTTACTACAAATTTAGTCACGGATTGGAACACATTTGAGAGAATGTTTAGAAGTAAATATGTAGTTCAGAAAACTCATGCAACTTTAATGAAAGGTTTATGTGCTCTAAAGAAAGAAAGGAAAGAAAGAGTGCATAATTTCACTCAAAGATTTGCTGCTTACCTAAACAATTTCACTGCAGCTGATAAGCCATCTGAAAATGCTCTAATAGAATACTATACCTCAGCCCTTAGGCCTGATCTAGCCATGTTTTCCAAGAGATCAGTAAGACCTACATTAACAGAAACCTATGAAGAAGCTGAGAAGGTGGAGGCTGAGATTGAGAGTATATAAAATTACCCTGTGCAGTTGGAAGAAAAGACTTTTGGAAGCAAGAAACCTTTATTACTAACTAAGCCTAAGGATGAGTGGTCACAGGATTTCGAAGGGATGGTGAAGATGATGCAGAAGTTATCTAACAGAGTGATAGATTTAGAGAAGGAAAAAGAGGCTCACAAATCATATAAGCCTTATTATTAAAAAAGGGAAGATAACAGTCAACCTAAACCTCCTCCACACAGTCTTGCAGCAATGAATTTAACTGATGTAGGCATGGATAATGTTTGTACCTTTCATCAACAACCTCATTCTGAGAAGAATTTCCCACAATGGATAAATTCTATGACATTAGTAATGAATCAATTATTGGATTCCAAATTGACAGAAACTGGTAAGGAGGAAGAAAAAGATAATGAATCTACTGAAAAACAAGAGGAAGATACTTCAGTTTTATGGGACTGTGTCTCAATGTTTGATACAGAAGAAGAAGATTCTCTGAAACAAGAGGAAACATCAGAAACCAATGTGACAACAAGAAGTTAGAGTTTGTTGAAAGAAGATAAGTCAATACTTCCTAAGATTAAGAAACTTCAAGAAAATATGAAGAAGATACAGAAGAACACTACAACTGCTAAAGAAGCTGATTTTACCATTTCAAGTCAATATCTGAAAAAAATCAACACTCATCTTAAGCCTATTGAAGATAAGATTGATAATGTCAAGAAGAATCTCAAAGAACCTAAGATGGGGTATGATATTGTGGAGACATTAAAAAAGCTAAAGCAAATATCTCATTGTTTGAAATGTGTAATCTACCTCAGCAAAAAGAGAAACTTTTAAAAGCACTTGAGGTACCAGAAGAAGAGCCTCCCACTGAAAACCAACCTAAAGAAGAAAGTGGTGAGGCAAGTGTGGGAGAAGTCGAAGTATAAAACCACGGCATTTCTCCTAACTTTTGAGATTTTCAACTATAATGTGCACAACTGTTTAGTGGATTTAGGAGCATCAGTCAATGTTATGCCACTTTCAGTCTGCAAGAAAATCAATGGGAAACCTAAACCATCTACTTGGCAAGTTGTTCAATTAGACATGATAGCTGTGAAAGTAATAGGGGAAATGGAAGATGTTCTAATTTGCTTATCCACAGATGAGAGGGTATGTCAGTACATCGACATTGTAGTAGACGACATACTAGATGCTTATGGATTGGTTTTGAGTCGAGACTGGTCGGTAAGGCTAGATGGATACTTTGCATCATATTGGTCACATTTATGGTTGCCTCATAAGGGAAGTCCCAATCAGATAAAAGTATTAAGAGAGCCTCAAATGAAATACAATGTTACTCAGTTAGAGGGAAAAATGAACCAGTAAACTCTATGTTGGGAAATTATTTCATTGAATTGGAACCGGGAAATTACCAAGCTGAAGAAGCCAGCAGTATACCTGATACCCAGCCCGATCTCCTTCGATTTTCATGGGCTGATGATATTGACTGTAATATAATATATCTAGTTTCAGATGTAGTATTTAATTCAAATTCAATAGAGGTAGATAGTTTTTGGACTCTTTATTTTGATGGATCTAAAACATTGGAAGGATCAGGGGCTGGCTGTGTCCTGATTGATCCAAGAAAAAATAGACATTTTCTTTCTTGTAGATTAGAATTCGAATGCACAAATAACATAGCCGAGTACGAAGCACTAGTTCAGGGACTTAAAAAATCAATAGAACCGAAAGTAAAAAATCTGAAAGTATATCGAGATTCTGAAATTGTTGTTAAGCGAATTCGAAATAAGATACACTGTATTTCACCACATTTGAAAGCTTATCAAAATGAAGTTTGGGATTTGCTTATAAATTTTCATACATTCAATATTGTGTCCATTCCTAGATTAAAGAATGCAGCAGCTGATTTACTAGCTACCTCAGCTGTAAGGCTAGTACCTTCCAATAATAGATACTCCATTGAATTACTTTTCAGGCCTTCTGTTCTAGATATGATCACAAATCTACGGGTTTTTGATAATGATCAGAAAATTCTAGAGTGTTTGATGAATGATGAGACTTTCAAAGGAGCAATAATAGATGATGAAGAACATCAAATAGAATTAAAATTCGGGAACTTTATTCCTAAAGGAGTCAAGACCTTGGAACGAATTTTTGATTTAGATAAAAAATTCAGAAAGTCAACAAATGTCAAGACTCATAGTTCATACTTACAATTCGAGCTGATAAATTTGGGGACTGAAGCTGAACCCAAATATGTAAATTTGGGGAAGTGTTGTTCTCAGGGCGAAAGAAGTAAGTTCATCAGTCTATTCAAACAGTACAAAGATGTGTTTTCCTTGACATATGAAGAGCTTAAAACTTATGACACAAATATCATACAACATGTCATCCCAATTAAAGCTGGAGTCAATCCTTACCAACAGCCTTTGAGGAAGATGCATTCGAAGCTGGAACCTTTAATTCAAAGTGAAGTAAAAAAATTGTTGGATGCTAAAATCATATTCAAAGTTAGACATTCGGAATGGGTTTCTAATTTGGTTCTAGTAAGGAAAAAGTCAGGAGAAATCAGGTTATGTGTAGATTTCAGAAACCTCAATCGTGCGTCAGATAAAGATAACTATCCGGTCCCACCCATGGAGCAAATATTATAGATGGTTTAAGGTTCTGAATTGTTTTCATTATTAGATGGATTCTCTAGCTATAATCAAGTATTAGTAGCTGAAGAGGACATGCTTAAAACCACATTCAGAACCAAGTGGGGAACTTTTGCGTATAGGAGAATGCCTTTTGGACTCATTAATGCTAGAGCTAATTTCCAGAGGGCCATGGATATAGATTTTCGCGGTCTGATTGGCCGTAGTGTTGTGGTTTATCTAGACGATGTCACAATATTTTCAAAAAAGAGAGAGGAACATGCATTTCATCTGAAACAAATTTTTGAGCGTTGTCGGAAATATGGTATTTCACTAAATCCTAAGAAATGCATGTTTACAGTCATGGAAGGAAAGCTACTGGGTCATGTTGTTTCTAAGAAAGGGATCTCCATAGAACCAGAAAGGATTAAAACCATAGAACAGATCCCTTTACCCCATAATAAAAAGGGCATGCAATCATTTATGGGGACAATCAATTTTGTGCGGAGGTTTGTACCAGATTTTGCTCAAATTGTCAAACTTTTGCAGCAAATGGTTAAACAAAGTGTACAATTCAAATGGAATGATGTGGAGAAGAATGCATTCAGTAAGATAAAAACATCTATTGCTCATGCACCATCACTCAAAAGTACAAATTTCGAAAAGGATTTTATTCTGTACACTTTTGCGTCCGATGATTCATTGGCAGCTGTGCTTACACAGAAGGAAGATGGGGGAGATGAGTACCCCATATCATTTATGAGCACTGGTCTGTAGGGAACTGAATTGAATTATCCAACAGTTGATAAACAAGCTTATGCAGTTTTTAAAGAGGTAAAACAATTCAGGCCATATATACTTAAGAATCACACTAAGGTAATAGTTCCACACCCAGCTGTAAGATCTCTTTTTGTACAAAAGGAATTAGGAGAAAGAAGAGGCAACTGGGTGATTGCCTTACAAGAATATGATCTTGAGTTCAAACCAGCATCCATAGTAAAAGGACAAGGATTGTGTAAACTAATGACTGAAAGTCAAAAAAATGAAGAAAATAGCTGGGATAACGAAGCTGAGTTACATATGGTGGATGTATGTCCTTTGTTCACAGCTCCAGATTCCTGGTACCGGGACCTAGTCCATTACCTTCAAGAAGGATATTTGCCGAAGCATTGGAGTTCCAAACAATGAAGAGCATTACGTCTGAAATTAGCTTCATATCAGATAATTGATGGAGTATTGTTCAGAAAGAACTACGATGGAGTTTTTCTCAGGTGCTTAGAATAGGAGGATGAAAATAAGGTCATAACAGAATTGCATGATGGGCCTGCTGGAGGTCATTTTTTCGGAGACACAACAGCTCAAAAGATTCTCATAGCTGGATATTACTGGCCTACGCTGTTTAAGGATGCTCATGCTCATGTTAGAAAATGTGATGCTTGTCAAAGAGGTGTTGGAAGACAAGCTAAAGCAGCAGGGCCTTTAAAACTAGTAATGATATCAAAACCATTCGAACAATGGGGAATCGATATGATTGGAGAAATAAACCCAAATTCTTCCTTGTAGCACAAGTATATTTTGACAGCAACTGATTACTTCACCAGATGGGTCGAGGCTATTCCGTTACGAAAAGTAAATGAAGATGCAATCATGGATTTCTTACAGAATCACATTATGACCAGGTTTGGTGTTCCAATTTCCTTGGTTTTTGATAATGCTACTTACTTTTATTCTATTAGATTAACTGCATTTGCTAATGAAAGAGGAATCACGTTACATTATTCTACAAACTATTACCCACAAGGAAATGGCTTGGTAGAATCCACAAACAAAAATCTGATTAGGATTCTAAAGAAAAATTTAATAGAAAATGAGATAAGTTGGAATTTAACGTTACCTAATGCTCTTTGGGATGATAGAGTCACACCCAAGAATTCCTTAGGTGTGTCACCATGCACTCTTGTTTATGGAAAAGAAGCTATTCTACCTCCCAACATTCTGTTATCGTCTTCCATAATAGCTCAGGAATCTAGGGGTACCGATAATTAAATCCTACATATCAGAATCTATAATGTTTTGAAGTCAGAAGAGTCTAGGTCCAAAGCCAAAGAGAGATTTAGGCATCAACAGGAAATAGTGAAGCATTGGTTTGATAAGCATAAAGCTGGGAACAAAGAATTCAAAGTAGGATATCTGGTTCTTAAGTGGGATCATCCGCACGATGAAAAGGGAAAGCACACTAAGTTTCAACAGTTATGGATAGCTCCTTTTCAAATTGCAGCAAAGCTTGGCCCCTCAACTTACAAGTTGCAAGACTTACAGGGGTGGGAAGATAACTTACTAGTAAATGGTTTAGTTCTCAAACTTTATTTTTCTTGATTTTCATTTTTTGGTTGTTTTGTACATAAACTTAACTATTGGTTTGTTTTATTTTTGAGTATTTTTTGTTTTTGTTTTAGTTAGGTTTTGATTGGTTGTAAAGAAGCATGACCTTTGGTTGCATGGAATCCATCAAAATTCCAGATTAACTAAAATATTTGATTACAAGACTGAGTACTAGTAATTTATTTAATGTTTGAAAGAAATTCTTCAAGTTTAGCAGTTTTCCTAAATGGTTATGAACACATTGAAGTCCTACTTAATCCTTGTGAAATAAATCAGGATCAAAAGGTCCAGAATACTATTTCGAGGCTCCATTCATATCACACTAAAAATGTCTTAGGGAGTGACAGCAAAATACCCATGGAAAGGAAGCAAGGTAAACAGTATATTACATTTAAATGATTCCATGCCAGGAATTGAAAGCCAAAAGGAAAATAAGAGTCAAAATCTCCTCGAAAAAGCAATATGTATCAATGAAAAGTACTGAACCATTTTAGTACAAGATTTCCAAAGTTCTTCTTCGTCTGTGAGCTGAAAAATAAATATATCTCTCACACAAAATGACACTATGGATAGAGGAGCCTCAATTAAATTTTTTAGAAAGAAGGCATGTAGGGGGACTCAAGAGAGGACAAAAGTCCAAAAGCACCAAAAGTGCAAAATGGCATGGGAATGAGGAACAAATGAATATATCTGTTTATCATATGTTACAATCATGTGGTGTCTAAGCTAGAAACTACTCAAAGACAGAGGTTAAAAAAATGAAATTCATATTCCTGGCCTCAAAAGAGTTATCTAGACTTTGAAATCTTGGTTCCCATGTTCCCTGAATTGGACTATCATCAATGATTAAAGTGCATACATATGCCATTTGGGAAATCTAGATACCTTGAAGAATTCAGCATGTTGGTATTGTCAAAATAGTCTGTTGATCAAAAAAGAAATTGTTCAGAGATCTGTGTTCACCAGGTAGTCGCCAATTGTTGCAGCTGCAACCTTTTGTCCCCAAAATTTTAAATTTTAGGACCCTCCTTTTGATTTGCTTCTTTTAGATATAGCCTAGGATTGTTTGGTTTCCTTAAATATGTCTTGGAAGTTCGTATTTTGCTCAAAACTTGATTTTTTTTTCATCGGAAGATTAGTTGGCTATCCTTTCGATATCTGAAGCATAGCCAACTATCTTTCCGACATTGCGAAAGTTGAATGGTTTACTTTGTCGACGATACTTCAGACGCCCTAGCCGATACGTCAAAAACTGTGGTTTCTTTTTGTTTAATTTTCGAGCTTATCGTTTTGACTGCTAGTGACTTTTTTATCGCTATCGGAATGGTCTATGACACTGAACCGGAGTACTAGTCCTCTATGTTGCCGACGTTTCGGGAGGAAGATGATGAATCTTCTGAAAGATAGTTGTTTCCCTCGCCGATGCCTTAGAACTTAGATGTTCCAAGTTCTGATACCCTTTTAAAAGAATGAACTCGTGATAATACATTTTACATCGTTGACACTACGGAGAATTTTTGGGTTTGAAGTTCCGAGAGTTAGTTTTTTCCTCGTCGATGCTTAGAGGTTAGGTGTTCCAATCTCTGATACTCGCAATGATAGTGCTTGGCGCTGCCGACACTGGAGAATATGTTTAGGCTTAAGGTTCCGCACTTAGTGCTTAATGGTGCTGATGCCGACAGACTTAAAGGTTATCACGGGTCCGTAGTTGGTTTTGCGTCCGCCGTTGCGACTATCACCTGAACTATTTTTTCGATGATTAGAGGGGTTGGTCGTCGATGAGTTTAACTACCGATAGGGTTTTTCCCACTGACTTTTTCAGTCGAAGGTTCTATATATATGAGGGGGGCATTTTTTATTATTTATCCATATTGTAACTTGTCGTTTGCACTGATTCATGCACCCAGCTGTCCGAACTCAATTCGCTAGCGTTGCTACCGTGGAGATTTTTCCAGTCCATCCACTACACTGCGGTTTGCCAGGTAGGTGAACCACATCCTTGTTTTTTTTTGGTTTTTTATTGGTCGATTTGGAATCGTGGTTTTTCCCTGGTTAGGTTTTCCCGGTTAGGTGGTCCGTGGGTTGGGTTTTTCCACTTAAAGAGTGTCTGTCTTCGCTGTATGCATGAGGTTTTATTTAAGGGTGAAGAGTTAGCTGTTTACAGTTTTTTAGCGGGAGTTTTTTGAGGCTGCGTGATTGATTGGGCCGTTATGAATGCCTTTGCTCCAATGCGAAATATTAGGGCATGGTGCAGACAAGCATTTTCCTGTCTGCACCACCTGTTCTTTTGGTTGTCCATAGCCATCCAGGGGGTGTTAAACTCTTGCTTGCACTTACCTTTTCCTTGGGACTCCGGAGGTCTTCCATTTTTGGTCGTTTAGGGTTTTTTCGACAGGAAGAGCACTGTATAAGGTCTAATGCTTTGAAGTTTGTTGTTGAAGACTAGCAGTAGGAATATGTGATTCATACTTTTATCATATTATTTCGAATTAGTTCGAATGCGGCCCAGGTTAAGATAGAGAATTGTTTTTCTCTCGGGGTTGTGAATTTTTTACAGACAGTTGACTTAGGTGGTTTTAAGATACAACCTATAGGATTTTCTTTTCGCCTTGTCATTTTTTCTTTTTCATGCATTGAATACTATGTGTAGCTCATTTTTCAGAATGCATATGGAAGAGGTAAACAAATTGATACAGTTTTTTGTTTATTGTTAAAACACTTGCTAAAAGCTCAATGGGTCTAAGAACATGTTGTGTTTGTGACAGGGTGATTATTGTAAAGAAAATATGTCGAAGAGACAAAAGAAAAAGGCTCATGTGGTTGAAGAATAACCTGGGGTTGAGATCAACACCAAGGTTTAGTATATATATGAAGATACCAAAGCTTCCACCGGGGTCGAACCGGAATACAAATGGGGAGAGATATACAGGATGATTGCCAATCAGAATGTACCCGATGCAGGATTTGAAAAGCTAACCATTTCTGCAAACATTGAGAAATCAACTCTCATGAAAGTAGCTACAAGACCTGAGTTGTTCCCTTGTTTAGAGGTGATAGGTTGGATTCTGCCTAGGGCAGATGTAACTATGATGATTCTTGAAAATACTGCTAAGCAGGGCTACGCTACATATAGCCCTGCATATGTCTCTATGGCATATCATCTACCTTCTGCCCAGATTTACTTGACAGAGAGCTGGTTGAAAGAGACAGCTATGGATCTGGTAGAAACAGTTAAAATAATGATGATACTGGGGAAGAAATTCTGGACTAGGCCTTCCAGAAAGTATGATACCTCTACTCTCTGTACTCCCTATATATTTATTGCACTAATGCTAAATAGGTTTTTTGGTAGAGCTCACGGGAAGAGTTTCAAAATAGGATGGATACAAATTATATTCTATGTGGCTACTCAAGGAACCATTTTTAATTGGTCAAACATAGTGTCAAATAGCCTCTCAACATGCATATCCGCAGCCTTGGGAGGGGTGTCATAGAAGAAATCAGATTTCTACATGAGCTCTATCCTGATTGACTGTATATTGTGTACTTAGTCTTTTCTAGCCTTGAGATGTAACTGGGAGAGGGACAAGACCCCAGTATACAAAGCATATAGATTGTTATGGGCTCATAAATATTATAGCTATTACAGGGAAATCTGTGAACACTTCATCATGCCTTTGTATACCCTAATTTTCCTGACTGAATGCAACTGCATGTCTGAAGAAGCATTCAAAGTTATTAAGGAATACAGAGATTATTATTTGACCGAGGAAGGGTTGCATATAAGAATGTATGGTGGATCCAGAGCCCCTTCTCTACTCCCTAAGTATGCCACTGACTATTTACTACATAAAGAGGCAGTTAGACAGGTATTTATTGATGGTGTGGGAAATCTCCTGTTTGAACATAAAAAGGCAGCATATCCTGCAGTGCCTTTCTTCCTTGGCAGCTACAAGTTTTTGAGAGTAAAATAGGCTACATAATTTGTTCAGGATCTGGAGCATATCCATTTTGGCGAAATGAATTTTCAAGGGAATGACTCCCGAAATAAAGTAGCAGAGTACTGCAAGGAAGCAGGAATTAACTTTGAATATAATGATTTTTGGGATAAGCACGAGGTGACATTCAGAAGTGCAAAGAACATAACTACCCTTAAAAAGAGATTTAAACAGAAAATAACTACTATGGGCGGAAAAGGCAAAACTTCAGAGAAGACTAAGACATCAGAATAGAAGAGGCCAAAAAGAGAGAAGAAGATGCTAGAAGGCTAGCACAAGAGGGAGAGAGTTGGCTGAAGAATGAAGAAGAAGAAAGAAAGTGAGCTGTAGAGGAAGCAACAAGGAAGGAGGAGGAGGAGAGAAAGAGAAACGAAGAAGCGGAAATCAAGAAAAGACAGGAAGAAAGTGAAGGTATGATATTAACAGGATCTCAAAAGGACCAATAGACTATTGAGCAGGTAGATACATAGGGAGGACAAGATCACACAGATCAAGGACATGGACAATCTAATCCTGATTCCCAGGAGCCTACTGCATCTTTTGGCAGTACACTGGGGCAAGCTTCATTTTCTAGAATAAATTTGATCCCTTTCATGCCTATAGAAGGGGAGGAGGTTCCTGACTTCAATACTATTTTCTATGATAAGGAGAAGAAAAGGATTGTAAAAAGAACCGAGAAAAAGGTTGAAACTGGAGGATAGTCGGGAAAGATGATAATAGATAAAAACTTGGTGCATGGAATGGATGCAGATCCAAGATTGATAGCAAGAGGTGGGGTGGCATTAACCCAAGCAACTAAAGATAACGTAGACAGGCTTATGACGGACCTCGAGCAGTCAAGAAAGAATGCAACATAATTAAAAGAAACATTGAAGAAGGAGAGGGATGAGGGTCAAAAGCTGAAAAGGAAATATGAAGACATGATGAATGAAGTAAGGACTTCAAGAATAGAATTATAGACTCTGCAGGCGAATAAGGAGGCTTTAGAGATTTTTGCACAGAAAATGGAAAAGAATGCTTAGGATAGCTTAGCTGAATTACAAAAGCTACAGCTAGAGCATCAAATGTTGAAAAATAAGAAAGATGACCTTCAGGTATCCTATGAAAATAGAAGTGTAGAGAAGGATCGGTTACAAATAAAAGTTGATGAGTTAGAAACAGAGAAGGCCACCACAGAGGAAAGAGAGAAGCAATATCAAATGCAGGTGGCAACCTTAGAAGAATAGAATACTTCATTGACAACATCACTGAAAGAGGATATGGAATAGAAGACAGACTTCCTGCCTTTGAAAGAACATGTTCTAACTCAAAGAAGGAAGATCCACCAATTACAAATATGCATTGAGGAAGAAAGCTGTAAAATTTTACAAATAGACACCAGATTAAAAGAAATTTTGGACACTACTTCATATTTTTTGGACAGATCTCAAGAGATTCTAGAGATTCTAACGAGAAGAATGGTGTGTATAGAAACAAATAAGCAATCTCCTGCAGAGTTACCAGTTAAGGACCAGCAAAGTTTAAAACAGGAATATGATTTATTGGAGTTTACAATTAATGTTGCGAAAGAATTCAAGAAAACTGTAAAGAAAACAAAGGGAGAATGTGCTGAATACTGCAGGAGAGTGCTTGCTACATACAATAGATGCCAGGTTTCTGCAGAGAAAAGATTAGACATGATACCAGAACATAAATTATTTATAAAACATCTACATAATAGATATCAGGAAGACGAGCAAGAGATCCAACAGGTAAAGGATCTAGATGAACGAATTTTAAAGAATGCAGTGGCACATGCAGCTGTAAGTATACATTTACTAGAGGATCAGCTGCGCCTGAGTCCGGCAAGGATAGAAGGAGTAAAGAACCAGGTTGCTAAATATGAGATAAATATGCATTTTCTTGAACCTTCCGGATTTGAAGGCATAGCAGCAGAGGCCCAGGCATGGAAGAAGTTCATCAACGACCAAGCTGGCTCCTCTTCATAAAGTGTTCTAATTTTTTTTTGATTTAAAATGTAATATATTGTATTAATTATGTGCACATGCTACGAGACAATTTTTTGAAATGAAGGGTTGGGGAAGCTCAAAATTCATTGAGGGGCAGCCCAAGGGTTTTTATTTTTGTATAAATATAGAAGAGTTTAGATGTAGAAAGGGTTTTCTTTCCCAGACCATTTTTGAGAGTATATTGTAAGAAGAACTATTTCCTTTTACAATAAAGAGTTACAAGTTTATGCTGGAGAAAGTTTGGTGGAATGTTTCAAATGTTTTGCTATGGATTAGTTGAATGTGAACTATTTTGTTTTCAGCTTATTTCCATTAACTGTGAGATTGTTCTAATGCATTGAATTTCTTTTCATGTTATGAATGTACTCTGGTTTATTCTGTGAAATTTCCACTTTGAGTAATGAAGGATGTAATTAACAATAAGCTATCTTGTTGTTCATATTTCTATTGATGTTCATGTGTTTTGAAACAAATAACAACTATCTGTGATTTTTCCTAATGCATGCGCTGAAATACATTACTCACCTTTAAATGATAATTCTGCTCCCTAGGGATAGTTTAGTTAGTTATAGTTAGTTTCTTGCTGTTTGTGATTTAGATGCGAGAGAGGTAAGAACTTGCACATGACATTGTGACCCTCCTTGTTATCTCTATCATCTGCATTTTAGTTAGGCACTTGCACATCATACCATAAACATAATAAATAAAAAATATACACAGTGGACTGGGCCGTAACCGGTAAAACATTTAAATTGTTACTTGACCTACGGTAGCTAGACCATAAACTGGACGGATTCCCCATACGAAACAATAACGAGCTAGTTGGGAATGTTTATTGGGGAGAATCCCTAACTGTTGTTACTTGCGATTTTCTAGGCCTCAACACGGAGATTTACAAATTTAGATTGGGGCCAAATGCATGTTTAAAGAAACTAAGTGGCCCCCCTAATCACCAAAAAATGTCAGTTTAGGGCCTCTAAACGGCCCCGAAAGTTTGGGAACCAAAAAACCATAGAAAATTACAAGAAAATTGTCAGCATGAGAAACTGTTTTGAGCCAGTGGAATAGGTGGGTGGAAACCTATACCCATATGGATCACACCCAATGGTAGGAATAGATCCTTCTAATATTGTTAGTCGTTCATTTTCATCTTCCATAACTCGTAGTTTTGGCCATTAAATTTCTCTACCCTAAAATTTCCTTTTTCCTCCATTGCTCCCACTCAAACTAGGAACCCTTCTTTCCTGCAAATTAATAGGCCAAATAGGCCTTTGGATATGATACCAAGTGCTATAAAAACATGATCGTAGAGAAGTACGAATAAACAAGATGAAAATATAAAACACATAAACACAATACAAGAGAACACCAATATAAAGTGGTTCTCCAAAGATGGGATAACCCACACATGAATTGCCAATCCTTTTTATTATATTGTCCAACAAAATGACGGGATACAACCTGCATCATATCTACTACAACTTCCTCTTCACTATGCCACAATATCTCCTTCATAGTACAATACAATACCATACAATATACAACCTATGAATTCATTCTCTCCATCCTTCTCCTCCTCAATGCGTAAAAATAGTTTGAATTTATATCAATACCAAGAGGCAAGGTATTGATGAAAGAGAAAATGTAGCCCCTGCTGCCAATAAATCTAACTCTACGTTGAAAGTGAGAAGTGGGTAGATTGGGATGAAAATTACTTGAACAAATACATTGCAATGATTCAGTTAATTGATTTAGTTGCTTACATTGATCCCCTTTTAGCTCACCAGAGGAAGCCAGTCTGGACTCAGTTTTCTCCCCTTCTCATCAACAGGAAGACAGTTTCGTAGAACCCAAAGTGTTTTTGAGGAGTGAGCGACCGAACTTGCTTGTTACACCGAAGGCGTATTTTATAGGCATGTATCTCTAAGATTTCATCATCTGTTGATACATTTATGAGGCAACATGCAAGAAACATGGCATTGGCATTGAGGAATGTAGGCATACCTGTTCCCGTTGCTGTTGCTATTATTATTAGTGGTGGCGAACTCATGGAGATTTCCTTGGCTGGAGAATCACAGTCATTAGACCGCCACGATGCTTGCAAAATTTCACCTTCCCATGAACCCTATTCTTGATCTTCTTGATCTCTATCTTTTCGCGCTTGGCTTTTTGATCCTATTCAAGAATAAAACCTGAGGAAGAACCCGTCCAATAGGTATCCTCACAAAGGAAAAAAGGGTATCTGAACACTGGAACATAATGACATATACAACAATAGAATGACATATACAACATATACAATGGTGGATTTCATCTAAACACTGGAATAGAACGACATATACAACAACAATGCCTGGTAAATCTGCACGTCTCAAATTCTGTAAATATAAGATGATTATTTTTTTGGACGTTTGCATTCCATGTTGTATTTTTTTGTGTTATGCATGATAGATATTAAATTCAGTTCTAATAGTGGTTCATGGAGGATGAGGTATTGAAGTTAGATCTATCATAAAGAGATGAAGGATGTAAAGCTTAATAGTTATGAAGTGGATTAAACTATGTTATTTTAGATTAAACACTAAAATCGTTATTTCTTAACTTGAGTGAAGACATACCAAAATGGAAGATGAAGATCTTTCTGTTGTTGGAATGTGCATACTTTATATGAGGATCGTTCTGTTGTTGTAATTTGCATACTTTTGATGTATAAGCCTCGTTCGGGATTTGAATGTGCAAATGGATGTGAAAAGAATAATGATTATCTTTTATTATGATGCTCAAAATTTATTGGGATTTCTTTATAACCTACCTGGTTTCTAAATGACAGAACCCTAATTTTTATATAAAATGGAATCATTGGCAGAGCGTTGTTCATAATAGTTCATTTATCTTGACTTTAAGATTGGATCTTTGATAAGGGTTTTTGAATGTAGTTGTTTTGAGTATGGTTAAATTTGAAACCTTTACAAATGATTTAATATGGGACGAAACCATTTGGCCCAGTCATTGCCTAGATAATCCATAGAGTGGGTAGATAGTGCCGTCAGCACAAGGAAAAAGACAAAGAAAAAAAGAAAAACTGGGGTTTGCTTCCATAGACCACCCGCTTAAACAGAGTATATCGCAACGAAACCCCATAGATTCTTGGTCAGTAGATTGTAAACTATTCAATGATAGATTTACCAATAGTGTTATAACTTGCAAGTAAACATGTCCATTATAAGTATTTTTTGTGTTATTCATGATAGATCTTAAATTCAGTTCTGAGAGTGGTTCGTGGAGGGTTTTATTTCCCAATTTTATGGTATGCTAGTTTTTAACGGCCGTCTTGAAGGTTTTTTATGGTTAAATTCTTCGAGTGAATATTACCTTCGATTTTTCAAGTGGCTTTATTGTTTGATTTTTTCCATTATTCCATTATGGCACCAGAGCAAGGTTCAAATGCTCTGACCTAAAGGATCATTGTTATCATGTCGTGGTTAGGGGTTCAAATGAGGTTATTAAAAGTATTTTGTATTCTATTATAGATTTGTCCTTAAAAAAAAATGTGGTTATTCACTGGAAACTATAGAGATATGACGAGGTATTAAAGTTAGATCTATCATAAAGAGATGAAGGATGTAAAGCTTAACAATTATGTAGCAGATTAAACTATGTTATTTTAAATTAAACACTAAAACCGTTATTTATTAACCTGAGTGAAGACATACCCAAATGGAAGATAAGGATCGTTCTATTGTTGGAATGTGCATACTTTATATGAGGATCGTTTTGTTGCTGTAATGTTCATACTTTTCATGTATAAGCCTCGTTCGGGAATTGAATGTGCAAATGGATGTGAAAAGAATAATGATTATCTTTTATTATGATGCTTAAAATTTATTGGAATTTCTTTGTAACCTACCTGGTTTCTAAATGTCAGAAGCCTAATTGTTATCTAAAATGGAATCATTGATAGAGCATTGTTCATAATAGTTCATTTAGCTTGACTTTAAGATTGGATCTTTGATAAGGGTTTTCTAACGTAGTTGTTTTGAGTATGGTTAAATTTGAAACCTTTACAAATGATTTAATAAGGGATGAAACCGTTTGGAACAGTGCCTCCTAGATAATTCGTAGAGTGGGTAGATAGTGTTGTAAGCACGAGGAAAAAGAAAAAGAAAAAGAAAAAAGAAAAACTGGGGTTAAATTCCACAGACCACCTGCTTAAACGGAGTATATCGCGATGAATCCCCATATATTCTTGGTCGATAGATCGTAAACTATTCATTACCAGATTTGTTAATAGTGTTATAACTTTCAAGTAAACATATCCACTATAAGTATCATATCTGGATCCACAGCCTGTTTATCCATCTTCTGCAACATGCATCACCCTAAAATGTTAGTCCTAGATAAATTCTAGTATTATTTAGAACCTTCAGTCATACTGCTAATGATGGTGCAAAACCTAAAACCTGTTCAAGAATGAAAGGGCTACATTTAATCTACATACCAACCCTCTGCTTTAGTTCGAACATGTAGTTTTCCTTAAACACCAAAATATCGACACATGACAACTATAGGACAGACTCCCCACGTCCTGTTATTCGACCATTGAGGAAGTCCCGTATAGTTCTCTGAGGGTGTGTAGCCTTGAAATCGTTGTTGCAGTAATACATCTATCCATTACATCGCTACAATCTCACCTATATTCCATCCTGTTAACAGTTGGAATTTCTTTTGCATGTGTTGAATGGTGTATTCCTTAACCATCGATTCTTTCTACTATATGGGCGTAAGTTGTAACCCGTTGGATTAACCGATAAACAATACCTGTAGCAACTGTCCTTTGTTAAATGCGGAGTTACAACAACTAGAGTAGTTGTTTAATTAGCGTATACTATGGCCACCTAGCAACTGGTATTTTCCTTGATTCTCGTTGCAAATTTTGACGGTGTGTTGGTAAGTGGAGTGATCTCTGCCACATACGAGTCTTGAACTGATTATTATAATATTTGATGAGAATCGTAGAGTATATTTATGAAGAGTTGTTCTGGATTTCAATAGTTCGCTTCACTCCCAACCTCCGTGCTTTTCCCAAATATAGAATAAGCGATTTAACCCCACCTTCTCTACAAATATTTTGCCTCAAGTTTTCATGACTAACAACCAACAGATGCAAACATTTTGTAGAAGAATCCTGTGCAAGGGTTGTGCCACAATTCACAATATTGATCAATACAATAATTGCTCCTTCCTCTACAATGGGATCTCTTATGTCCTCTAGAAAGGCCAAGTTCCTCAACATTGTCGAACCAATAGCATTCATCAATACACACAAATCCACGATTAAAATTTTTCTTTGAGAATTGATGATTACGAAAATACAACTTCTTGTGTCTTCCTATCCTAGACTTTGTATTAAATATGCTCTCTGTATTTTTTCCATAACTCCTGCCTCAGGATTCACCATGGAAACTTAATAGAATGCAGAATGCATTCTTTGTTGGAATATTGAATACATCCGCTCACCCAACAAGAGTTTAGCAAAAAAAATGGAAATACAAGTTGCCAACAAAATGCAGAATGCATTCATTGTTGGAATATTGAATACATCCTCTCACCCAACAAGAGTTTAGAAAAAAAAATGAAAATACAATATCTACTATGCGCAAATCACCCAAGAAGAGTTTAGCAAAAAAAATGGAAATACAATATCTACTATGCACAAAAAATAGAGTATTTTTCCGCTAATTATACAATATTTTATGTATCCCCAATAATTCCTTTTTGATGGAGAAATTGATGCTCACACTTATCTCGGGCCTGACCTTCAACAATTCCAATTTGGCTG
Source organism: Pseudotsuga menziesii (assembly GCA_001517045.1). Classification (NCBI taxonomy): domain Eukaryota; kingdom Viridiplantae; phylum Streptophyta; class Pinopsida; order Pinales; family Pinaceae; genus Pseudotsuga; species Pseudotsuga menziesii. The sequence goes on along the minus strand of LPNX010681443.1, from coordinate 138,846 downwards.
GTTGGTTTAATTAAAAATTAGGTATTAGGTTTATTTGTTTAGTAAAAAATAAGGTGTTCTGACAACAGGGGATTTTGAAAAATAGATTTGATGGGAAGTCTGTGAACTTCAAAGTTAGGAAATTAAAAATTAAAAAACTATCAATATACGACCATTATCTCTTTTAAACTTTTATTGTTTTGATGTATGTGAAAGTATACACGGTTTATACGTTAAATTTAGTTTCTTAAAGTTTCCTTTACTTATGTGATTGAATTTTATAATTTTTTGGAAAAAGTATATTAAATTATGATCATGATGCTTAAGTAGTCGTGTTATTATTGGATTTGATTTTAGCTTCTTGAAATTCAGTTATGTCTATTTTTTTTTGGATAAAAGTATGGAAACATGGTTTATGGATTAAATTTAGTTTCTTAAAATTTCCTTTACTTATGTGATTGAATTTTATAATTATTTTGGAAAAATTAGATACATGGAAATGTTTAACCTTTTTTGTTTTGTTTTTATTATTAGTTTTTAAAAACAAATATTTTTACATGTTAATTTTTAAATTACATGAAACCCTTTACAGATTTATATAGATTTTTTGTTATTTTTTTTGAAAACGATATGGACACATGGTTTATAACTTAAATTTAGTTTATTAAATTTTACTTTATTTGTGTGATTGAATTTTATAATTATTTTGAAAAAAGTAGATTAAATTATGATCATGCTTAAGTAGTTTTCTTATTAGATTGATGGAGACATAACATAGTAGTACTTGGCAATACTACTTAAACTTGAAATTTGATGGGTTAGAAATGTTATCTTATGTTAGGAGTAAGGGCTTTGTGGATTCATGAAGCCACCCTTACACATCCCAAGTAGGATGGTAGACTGTCAATGAACATTTCATCGACCCCATCTAACAAGGGACCCGCCATCAATTCTAGGAATAATTGTATTCATAGCTTTACATTGTAGCACTAGCATTTTAAACTTGTTGATTATAGTTATATATAAATATTGCAAAACATTTTGTAACAAATTAGTTATCCTTCATATGTGTTTATATTAGTTATATTTTCTAACACCAAGTTGTTTCTCATGTGGAAAGTTTCCTTTACTTATATGATTGAACTTAATAATTATTTTGGAAAAAGTAGATTAAATTATAATCATGCTTACTTATTAATATTTTTCTTATATCTTTTATATTAGTTGTGTTAAATTTCATGTAGTTGTTTTAATCTATTTCTTATATCTTTTATGGTTATGTCATTTTATTTTAGTTTTATGAATTTACTTCATACTTCTTTTTGAATGTAAGTTTAAGTCATGTATGTTTTTATGTCATATTAACATTTGATTTAACGTAAAATCTTTGAATTGTTCTTCACCCTACACTACGATGTTATATTATTCTAAAATACTCTCATATACGTTAAATATGGAAATAGTTTACAATACTATAACATAGAAGTATACACTATTTAGATATATACATCTAATTTCATTATTATCACCACAAAATATAGCTATAAATGGAGATTTTACTTGTTCCAATACCATATGTTAAATATGGGCGTAACTTAAAGTAGTGAGACTGAGAAGTTAAAAATTTACATTGTTTTTTACTATGCACCATTCTTTTATGTTACCTTTTGCATTATGAAAATAAACTTATCATGTTGTTTATCTTCTTGTGATATTATTACACATACACATGTCAACTAAATTAGCAATGGCCAAACCAGAGACACGACATACAGTTTGCATTCGACATCTTGTGGATCATCTCCACCTACATAGAAGACAATTTCAAATTCATGTTATGCATCCTGTGTTCGGGTACACATGGTACTCCCAAAAGACCGAACACCTTGAGAAACCGCTTCACACAAATAGATCACAGATTAATACACCGATGTTTTTCACGTGGTTAAAACCCTCGAGAGGGAAACAGTCCATGGCCCCAGCCAAATAGCTACTTGGAGCAATTTATTATGCAAAAGAAAGAAAGTTACATGAGCTTCTCACAATCGATCAACTAGCCAAGAACCCTCTATGCTCTTTAAATAAAGATCATAGACCAATCGGGTGTTAAACCACAGATCAATGGTAGGTATGATCTAAGAGAAGTTGAATCACCGAATCACTCTATGTCTAGAACATATCGTGACCGTCGGATTAGAATATTTACAAATGCATACTAAAGAAACAAACTTTTACCTAACAGATATATTACACAAGTTGATCTTAACTAACTCCTAAGTGTCTAAATATCCTACCATCCCCCCTTAAGAACAATTTGGGATAGGATTGAAGGATTTACAAAAGTGACACTATTAGGAGAAGGAAGGAGGCATTAGAGCCTATCCCCCCTTAAGGACACATTCCTGAACTCCTAACATAGACCGAAGTTTAGAAAACTTCACTTCTGTAAGAGACTTGGTGAAGATGTCTGCAACTTGATCATCTGTAGGGAAATACAGAACTTCAATAACACTATCATGAGCAAGATTTCTGATGAAGTGCATGTGTAGCTCAATGTGTTTGCTGCGCTGATGTAGAACTGGATCTTTGGCAAGCTTGATGAGACTTTGATTGTCACATTAAAGTGGATTGGGCTGCTACTGCTCGAATCTAAACTTTGAAAGAATCTGTCAAAGCCATAAATCTTCCTGATTGGCATTAACTGCGGCTCGATATTCTGCTTCTGCTGAAGAAAGAGCAAGAGCTTGTTGTTTCTTACAAGCCCAAGTGACATGTCCAAATCCCAAACTGAAAACATAACCTACAGTTGACTTTCGATCATCAAGATCGTCGGCCCAATCTGAATCAATGAAACCAATCAACAAAGGTTTCCCCCCTGTACTGTAATGAATCCCAAACTGAATTGTACCTCGAATATATCGAAGTATTCTTTTTGTTGCTTTCCAGTGACTTTCATGAGGAGTTTGCATATATCAGGAAACACGACCAACGACAAAAAAAAGGTCAGGACGGGAATGAGTCAAGTATAAAATACTACCAACAAGTTGATGATATAAGGTGGCATCTACTTCAGGGGAAGTACAAGTGGCAGAAAGTTTGAATCCACACTGGAAGGGAGAAGGGGCTGGTTTACAATCTTCCATGTGGAAGCGACGAAGAAGGTCACAAGCATACTTAGACTGGGAAAGAAAGATTCCTTCTTTGGTTTGCAAGACTTGGAGACTAAGAAAATAATGCAAATGTCCTAAGTATGACATTTCAAAATTTTGCTTAAGATTGGATTTCACATGGGTTATAAGGTTAGGGTCACTACCAGTAAGGATAAGATCATCAACATAAAGAAAAAGTATGATGAGATGGTTCCCTACTTTCTTGGTATAGACATTGGGGTCAGAATGGCATCTAGAAAAACTAGTGTCAAGGAGAAAGCTATCCATTTTGGCATACCAAGCTCTAGGAGCTTGCTTAAGGCCATATAAGGATTTATTAAGGAGACAAACAACGCTAGAGTTATTCTGAACATATCCAGGAGGTTGTTCCATGTAAATTTCCTCATGTAAATCACCATGTAAGAAGGAAGACTTGACATCCATTTGATGGAATTTCTAGTTATGTAAGGCTGCAAGGGAAAGAACAAGGCGGATGGAGTTCATTTTGGCTACAGGGGCAAAGGTTTCATTGTAGTCAATCCCTTCAACTTGGGAAAAACCTTTGGCAACTAACCTTGCCTTAATTCTTTCAACACTTCCATCTGATGCATACTTAGTTCTGTAGACCCATTTACATCTGACAAGTTTTCTTCCTTTTGGAAGAGGAACAAGATCCCAAGTATCATTTGCCATTAAGGAACGATATTCTTCATCCATAGCTGCATCCCAATCTAGATTTTCTGAAGCTTCTGCAAAAGTTTCTGGATCATGATTCTCGGAAACTTGAGCCAAAGGAGAATATGCTCACTAAAACTAAGAATGAGTTCGTCGTTGATCTCTAGGATCACCGGCAAGATCACCAGCTGCTTCACATGTTGAACGAACCCATCGAGGAAGTATTGGTGCTGGTACAATTGGAGGAACATGAGCAGGCGGAGGTGGATTTTCGTACTCACTGTCATCATCAGAAACTGGAGTTGGAAACATGTCAAGGAAGCTGGAAGAAGAAGAAGAAGGCACAATCGCCGAATTAGGCTCACAGGCCAAAGATGGCACACCCGCCAAGTTAGGCTCGCAAGCCAAAATATTTTCATCAAATTTAACATCTCTTCTAATTATTATATCATGAGAATGTGGCTGAAGAAGTCTATAACCTTTTACATCTTCATAATATCCAACAAATATGCACTTTTCACTTTTAGGCTGTAATGCTTTCCATTTTTCATTCGGAATGTGAGCCCATGCTTCACAACCAAACACACGAAAGTGACTTACATCTGGTTTAATTTTACTCCATGCTTCTTCCAGTGTTATACCCTGTAAAAATTTAGTGGGTGTGGGATTAACTATGTAATTTGCACAATTTATGGCCTCAGCCAAATATTGAAGACTTAGTCCCTTAGATTGGATCATACAATTAGCCATTTCTTTTAAAGTGTGGTTCTTCTGTTCAGCTACACCATTTTGTTGAGGTGTATATGGAACAATGTGCTATTGTTGGATTCCTTGTTCAGTGAAAAAAGTAGTGAACTTGTTGTTAACATATTCTCCTCCATTGTCAGATCTTAACTTAATAATTTGATGACCAAATTGCTTTTCAACAAAGGCCTTGTAGGCCAAGAACATGTTAAATACTTCGCTATTGATTTTTAGGAAGTAAACCCAAGTGCGTCTGGAGTAGTCATCAATGAAAGTTAAGAAATATTTGAAACCAGAAAAGAAAACAGATGGAAGAGGACCACACAAGTCACTATGCACAAGCTCCAAAGCAACCGAGGCATGCCAAGAGGCACGTTTGTCAAAACTGTCTCAATGATGTTTTCCGAGTACACAACCAGAACAAACACCATCCTTCCAAGATATCAGCGGAAGACTAGTCACCATATTATCTTTACATAGTTGTTGCAATGAGCGATAATTTAAGTGACCAAATCTCTCATGCCAAAGTTTACTCAAGTTATCACTATGAGCAACAAAAACTGAAGGCAAAGGTTATGACCCAAAGTTGTTAAATTTGTACAACTTGGTAATATCATCAACAGTTCCAGTAGCAAGGACATTTTGAGGATTTTTAAAATCCTTGATTAAAACTTGGTGAGGTGTAAAAGTCACAGTTTTACCTTCACATGAATGAGTGATTTGATAGACTGATAACAAATTGCAGGAAATTTTTGGAACACATAGTACATCACTGAAATGACCATTTTCTACTGGAACTATTCCAGATCCTACAACACTTAGAGATCTATCATCACCAACAAATATTTGTTTGGTGTTACATTCATGCATAGTAGAAAAGATGGCTTTATCCTTAGCCATATGATAAGAGGCTCCAGAATCAATGAGCCATTCAATTGAAGTAGAAGAAGAAGATGCAGTATAAGAGTAACCAAAAGCATAGAGTGCATGTCCATGAGAGGTAGATTCTGAAGACAAATCTAGGCTGATGTGGTGCTTCTTCATTGCTGCTTCCAAGGCTGCCATCTTCTTAAAACACTTAGATTCATCATGATTATCTTTCCCACAAAAATTGCAATGACGCTCAGTCTTCTTTCCTTTTTGCTTGGATCCTTTGTCATTTTTTAAAGAAGGAGCTGACTGAGTGGGTTTGGGACTCTTGTTGTTTTGCTTATTATTGCGAAAATTTTGTTTCTTGGGAGGCTTGGACTTTTCTTTCTGTTGGGACAATAAGGCTTTCCCAGATGTATCTGCATTGTTAATTATTCCAAGATGAACGAGTTTATCTTGCTCTCTAATTAAGGAATCACAAAAGGATTCAAGACTAGGCTCTTGATAGCTAGATGCAGTCAAGGATTCTTTCATGGAGTAGAATGTAGATACAAAAATAGAATATGCAGGTCCAAGTTTGGAAATAATATGATAAATACATTGTTTGTCTTCTTTCTTAATCTTGAATTTTGTACATAAGAGTCTAAGAGTTTTATACTTAGATAAATAGTCTTGAATGCATGAAAAATCATCTGGATTCAAGGAAAACAACTCATTCTCAAGTTGATGACCCCAAATTTCATTGTGTTTACCAAACATAGATTCCAACTTTTCCTAAGCTTTATCAGGTTCATCAATTCCAGATATGTGGAATCGCAAATCAGTAGAGATTGACATCCCAATCAATCCATGCGCTTCATCACATCGATTTTCCCATTTAATTTTCTTATGATCATCAGTGAGTTCTGTTTCTTTTCCTGAGGTTATCCTGAAAAGTCCCCTACTTCGCAGAACATCCTCCATACGAGATTTCCATGAGAAATAGTTAGAACTTGTAAGTATAATATCACAAGGGGCGGCCATACTGTAAAATAATGGATAAAGGAACATAAACTAACTATCTGGATGCAAAGAGATCGAAAAAATATGCGGTTTTAAAAAAAACGGCACTTAAAACTGATTCCAGATGATGAAGTTATGCTTGATCAAAGAAAATGTTGAAGATGTCCCCAATAGTGACGTGGCAGATATTAACTTGACCAACTAAAAAAAGGAAGTCCCCTCTTCCCAAGATCAACCTTTGACAATCATTTTTAAAATAAAGTTGCTTTGAAGTGAATCACTTTTGTAGAATAAGTGATGTTCACTTTTACAATAATGTTACTTTTAAATAGTGCGACAATAAATTAAAAGACTTAAGTGACTCACTTTTTATTTTATTTTATTAATGTGAGATGCACTTTTACAATAGAGTAACTTGAAAATAGAAATTGCATGCACTAAAAAGTAGCTTGATAAGACTTGAACTCAAGATTTATCAAGGTGTAAAGCAACTTTGGACCAAGTGAGCTAAGTTTAAAAGGTACGTAAAAATACGGAAAGAGGAAGGGTTTTTTTTTTTTTTACTCTTCTCTCTCGTTTTCCGTGCTTGCTTTCTTTTCCTGCAAATCACAAAAAAAACGAAAAACAAAAACAAAAAAAACTTTTTCCACATAATGGGGTTAGATCTTGGTTAGCTTACCAGGAAAGTTTATGTTTTCAAGTTTTCTCGCTATTTCTGATTTGTCGTGATCACACAAGGTGCACGGCAAAGAGCATACGTAGCCGAGAAGACAAGAAAAAAAAAATTTCCTCACTGTTTCTGATTCGCCGCGATCGCGCAAGGTGCATGGAAAAGAGCATACGCAGCCAGGGAAGGCAACAATCCAAGAATAAAACAAAAAAAATATCTAATAATAAAACTGATAAAATATGAGAGATTTAAAAAAAATTCGTCACTGTAACATTATACTTTCAAATTTGCCGAAATGGGTGTTTTTGGAGCAAATGGAAACGGTTTTAGGTGAAACAAAAACTATTTCCCAATGGAAATGACGCTCTGGATGCAATGGAACAACTCCCACATGCCACAAATGCACAGAAAATCTAGAACCAAAAACCCTTTCAAAGTTTCGGCAACACCGGTTCCAGATCTAGATCAAAACTGAAAGCGGCTCTTCATAAAAGCTCTGATACCATGTTTGCGTACACATGGTACTCCCAAAAGATCGAACACCTTGAGAAATCGCTTCACACAAATAGATCACAGATCAACACACCAATGTTTGTCACGTGGTTAAAACCCTCGAGAGGGAAACAGTCCACGGCCCCAGCCAAATAACTACTTTGAGCAATTTTATTATGCAAAAGAAAGAAAGTTACATGAGCTTCTCATAATCGATCAACTAGTGAAGGACCCTCTATGCTCTTTAAATAGAGATCATAGACCAATCGAGTGTTAAACCACGGATCAATGGTAGGTATGATATAAGAGAAGTTGAACTGTCAGATCACTCTATGTCTAAAACATATTGTGACCGTCGAATTAGAATATTTACAAATGCATACTAATGCATACTAAAGAAACACACTTTTACCTAACGGATATATTACACAAGTTGATCTTAACTAACTCCTAAGTGTCTAAATATCCTAACATCCTGGAACAACTAATATTTCCAGGCCAGAATTGAAACAAGAACTTGCAAGCAAATTCAATGTCTCAAATACACAAAGAATATTCATTTCAAGTTTCAAGACAAAAGGTCCATTCTCCAAAGGATTTGACATCATATATGATAACATAGATGACACACTACAACATGAACCAAAACATTGATTAGTTAAAAATGGTTTGAAAGCTAATGTTAAGAAGCTTATCCATGAGAGTAAATATAGAGCAAAAAAAAATACGTAATATTAAAACCCCAAAAACAAAATAGAAGTTCTATATTGACACTACTTCTAGCATGAGTTAGACATAGATTATTCTCAATAAATCCAGTTATCTACATTATAAATAGATTTACATTCCTACTTGTATACAAGTATATGTACTATATGTACATGATTTGGTTATATTGAATATTCAATGTTTTCAACAAATAACCAATGTTACCTTACATGTCAAAATTTTATTTCTCAAGCAACGTCATAGATAATTTTCCATCAAATTACTTATCTACATTGTAATTACATTTACATTCCAACTTGTATAGAAATATATCTATTCTCTGGCCTTATTTTAACATATTAAAGATTCAATGTCTTCAACAAATAACCAATGTTCAATGCAGGATATTACTTTACTTTGAGTTCAATTTTATTTGTTAGCTCTTCACATTAGAATGCATACTCTAATACTCACACATTTCATTTCTTATTATATGGAATTTTGTTGAGGCTTGGAAAATCACAGGCGGAAACAACAAGGGATTCTCCCCAGTCAACGTTCCCAACTAGCCCATGACTGTTTGGTGTAGAGAATCCATCTGGTTTGAGGTCTGGCTACCGTAGGTCAAGTAACAAAATTAAGGTTTTACCGGTCACGGCCCCGTCCGCCGTATGTATTTTTTTGTATTTTTTTTTTACTTCAAATATGATATGCAAGTGCCTACCTATATGCAGATTTGATAAAGAATGCCAGAAGTATTCACAAAGTGATGCGCAGGTTCTTACCTCTCGTCTTAAAACTCACAAGAATCTAAATCACATACATTTTTAGAAAATAAATTACTAACTAAACTATCTCTAGAGAGCTAGATATTAATTCATGAGTCATGCAACATTGTCCATGTGTTATGGAAAATTACAGATAGCTGTTCTTATAACCAAAACATATAAACACGAATAAAGTATATATGATAAGATAGCTCATCAATTAGTTAAAAAAGTCCCATTACTCATAGTGGAAAAACATCACAGAACGTACTGGAGAACATTAAGAAGAGAACATAGGTTCAGAAAGTTAGAACATCCTCATAGTTAATGAAACACAGTTGAAAAAAATGAAATAGTTCCCATTCAACATCGTTCATTTAATCACATTGAGGCATTCCACATAGCACTTTCTCCAACAGGTAAAATTTGCAATTTCTGGTTGTAAAACAAAATAGTTCCTCTTACAAGCGATAGTTTACAAGTTTTCTCTAGGGGAAAAAGCCCCTGTTGTAACGCCCCGGTTTTGACCCCGTTTGCATGATGTATATAATGTAATTAATCGTGGTGAGGAGCTAAAGGCAAAAGCCCCACCATCGATTTGGTTGTGTATGTTTTGGCAATGGGGATAGTTGCCGATGGTTTATCGTGCTAGTCGGCACATTATAATGTGGCATCATGTAAATACACACATCAAATAAAATAAACCCACAACCAGCTACGGCAGTGCAACATTGAATGAAAAGGGCATGATTCCAAAGGATAAGGGGTGGGGGATGTCAAACCTTAGTCTATGGGGGAAAAACCCATGTGTTACCACCTTATATGTTGCCACCTTCCCTTGTCTCATCCAACCTCTTCAATGTCTTGTTTTGGGTAGTTGAGGTAGTTATTGCTGAGTGGTGGTGGTTGTGGAGGACTGTCATTCCTTGCCCACGTGCCCACTCCACCAGCAGCCTCTCCTCTTCACCGTCGCATGGGGAAAAAGAAACGGTTACACTTCTCTCCCACGTTTTCCAACCTTCAGGAGGATGGTCTGTTCGTCCCTCATGGTGGTCAGCTCACCCTCACACGTAGGGAGTTGTTCACTCTCACCTAGGGACGCGTAGGTAGTTGGCCTGGTCCTCATTTTCATGGTTGTGGTATGTGGAAGTTTTCCCTTCGCACAGGGGAGTGCAGTATTCCTCACGCACTTCCAATTCGCGTCCTCTCTGTAGGCTGTTCACCTTCACGCAGGAGGGGAATTCTTGCCCATTCTCACGTGCAGGAATTTCCTGGTTTTACCCACGTGGTTTACCTCTGCGGATTTGCGGATGGTGTGGCTGTACCCTTTCCTCACAGGCTGATTTGTGGGGTCTGCATTGTTGTTGCTCACGCATAGGTCGGTGTAGCTAGGGTTTTCACCCTAGCTTGTGCTGATGAGCACCTACTAAGGAATCTGGAATCCTTAGTAGCAGTTCAATAATGTAAATAAAAAGTAGACTGAAATAAAGACTAAGCTAAAGAAGTAAAAAGTAAATAACGTAAAGCAAAACAGTAAAGAAATATGTAACGGTGATTTTTATTAATATTACCTCCAATGAGGAGGTTGGTGGAGTCCGTTGCGCTGATCCGATGTCGGTGGCTCCGAGCTCCAAGCTGCTTCCTTTCCTTCTCCGGTGGTGGAAAATGGGCCAAAAAGGTCCTCAATGGTGAAAATAGCTTGATGGTAAGCTAGGGTTTTGAGAATGATTTCGGCAGAGGCAGGATGCTTATGACTATGGATGTGAAATGAGGGGTCTCCACCACTTATTTATAGTTTTTTAGTGGTGGAATGCTGGCCCATGGTTTTGGAAACCATATGGTTTAGGGCAGCTTGTTTAGGGTTTTTGCTGTTTTTAGGGTTTTCCTCCCTTTTCCTCATTATTTCATTATTTTTATTCCTTTTCTTCCCTTTTGGGGATTTTTGCTATTTTTAGAGGAATTTTGGTTATTTTTGGAGGAAAAAGGGGTTTTTTTGGCCTTTTGGAGGAATTTTAGGCCTTTTGGAGCCTTTTTAGATGGTTTTATGGCCTTTTGGAGGCTTTTTAGGCCTTTTGGAGGCTTTTTAGTGGGATTTTCAGGGAAATATGGTAGGCAAATGGACAAATGAGCCATGTAGTGGGGTAGATGAGGTAGTTAACCATTTTTGGGTGTTAACAGTCGGGAGACTGTAACTTCTTTCCAGCGTGGTTTGTGTAAGTTTTTCTCTAGCGACTTCAACTGTGTAAACCGGGCTGTTGTTTTCCCCACGTTGCTGGTAATGTATGCTGATACGTTTTTGGGATTGATGTTTTCCCATGCCGTGAGTGGTAGTTGCTATTATACTTTGGGGTTGTCTACTGTGGTCTGCGTTGAGTTTCCCATGCCTATGCTGGGAGTTCTACTTTTGCCGCTGTTTTGGGACTGTGTAAGGTCGCCATAGTTACATTGTGTGTTTGGGCTGTCGATTCACCCTGGTCTAGGGGTTGCTCCTTGGATGCTAAGGCTGTGGACGTCTTTCGGGTGTTATGGTTGCTGAAGTACCCTGGTTTGGGTTGGAGCTGAGTTTTTTTGGCCACGTTAAAGCCAAGAACAACTCTGAGTTGTCTTGTGGCTTGAGCTATGTCTCACCTTTCGTTTGGGACTGTCACCGGTTGTCTTTACCTTCTTCACAGAGCTGTGAAGGGATTGTTTTGCTGCGTGTATGCAATGGTTGTTCATCGGACTGTGCTGGCTTGGCCGGTTTGTTGATGGCCTGATAAACCCAGCTATGTTGGTTTGCTGATTGTTTCCCTTGGCTATGTGTAAGCCTGCATTGACCCTTATCCTTGGAGGAATCATGCCTAGCTCAGGGGTGGCAGTGTTGCTGAGAGATTGATGAGCACGCTGGCCTATGGTTGGGTGGGACCTTGCAGCGACATAGCTGGTTGCGGGGAGAATTCTTCATCAAAAGATAAGTTACCTTGACTGTTCCATCTCTGCAATTATATTGATGTCAAATGAATAATGATGAACATGTTAAATGCTGGAATGTGTGTGTGTTTGCTTCCGCTGAATTTTCATGAATTATGCATCTCGTATGATGGATTGTATCCTTGTATGGATTATGCATCTTAGTATGCATTCTGTTAAGTAAGTTTTTGATTCTAGCGTTGTTGTATTTGCTTATGTTCATGGGGCTATTTGCCCGGTACTATGTGGTGCTCGTTGCGTCCTCCTCGCTGGTTTAAGGGATGGGGACGTGACACCTGTAAGTTCTAACTTCCAAATATTTAAACTGAAACAGTTAACCGCTTGGGCTACCCCCAAAAGTGTGACCTTTTCGTTCCCCAAATGTTTAATATCCCTATTTTTTATCTTTTTTGTGCGCACTCATGATCCGCTGAGTAACTGACAAACCTTCCAGGTCTGCGCCTTTGTTGCTATTGGTTTTGCCTCCTACTTCGCTTTGCCTCCTTGCGATCCTATTGGTTTCAGTTCGCCCTTTGCCAAAATCGCCCAGCTCCCTTCTGCCACCTATCTCCTAGCTATACCTTTGCGCCGTGGTAGTCTGAAACGTCTCTTGAGTCCACCTGCAATTAAATGACATCTATCATTCATTGGGACTATATTTTCAATAAAAACAAACTACGTCTATAAACGAGTAATCATCAAGAGAGGCCGTGTACTACATTCCAGTTCTGGAAACCTTAACAGGTGCCGTCGCCACTGTCTCGTCCACACACGGGCTTGAAAACTCACTAATGGCAGGAAGAGGAAACTCATTTGTGGCTCAGAACACAAAAACATCGGCCAGGTTGACTTATTTAAATCCGCATAAGCGGGTCTCAATAGGCGACGGGCACCCCGAAACCATTTAAGCCTATCGGAGTCGAAAAAGTTATGACCTAAAATGTGGGCGGGAAAGCTTCCAGTCGAAAATCGGGAAGACATCAGCATCAGACGACAAGTGATTGGCACAGCTGCAACAGTGGAAGAGATAAGGCTACAGACATGTGACCAGAAACCGACACGCATCGGTGGGTGGAGCGCTTACATTTCGGGTGCTTAGCTGCTTTGGGAGCCGTAACGGCGGAAGACGAACAGACAACAGCCTCCGATCAGAAAAAATGCTAAGTGTTTGAAAAAATTTAAAATTTAGCAACGGTCGAAACCATTTTAGTTCTGAAACAACGGTTTTACAAAGGACAATTGGTCTGAATCATCTTTGACTAGCAAAATAAAAAAGACCCCAAAATCCACGACCCACAGCCATTACCAACATAAGCAATTTTTGAAAACATGACCAGAGTCAATCTTCAAAATAATCCGAAACTAAAGCATGACCCAAAAAATTCATGGATCCAAACGATTCAAAGCAACATTAAAATCATGAGGGGGACCAAAATTTGAAAAATTTGGGGAAAACAGTTGCGGCTGCAACAATTGGCGATTACCTGGTGAACCTAGATCTCTGGACGAATATTCCTTGAGTGATAGACTGTTTAACAACAAACGAACTTATTGAATTCTTCCAGCTATCTGGATTTCTCAAATGGCAAATGTATGTACTTTTAATCATTGATGATAGTCTGATTTGGGAGAGTGGAAACCAAGACTTCTCAAGTCAAGATAACTCTTTTGAGGCCTAAAGATGAGTTTCATTGTTACCTCTCTCTTCAGGTAGCTGTCGGCTTGGACACCACAGGATTGTAGCATATGGTAAACATAAATATTCATTTGTTCTTCACTCCCATGCCACTTTAGCACTTTTCGTGCTTTTGGACTTTTGTTCTTTTCATATGAGTCCTCATGTATGCCTTTCTTTCTGAATTTTAATTCAGACTCCTTTATCCCAAGTGTCCTTTTGTGTGAGAGGTGTGTTCACTTTTCAGCTCATGGATGGAGAGGAACTTTCGGCGATTTAGTACTTATATGGTTCGGCATTTGTTTTGATATATAATGCTTTCATAGGAGATTTTGACTCTTATTTTCCTTTTGGCATTCATTTCTTGGCTTGGGATCATTTGTATCTAATATGCTGTTTACCTTGCTCATTTCCATGGGCCCTTTGCTGTCACTCCCTAGGACATTTTAAATGTGACATGGATGGAGCCTCAAAATAGTATTCTAGACTCTTTGACCCTGGTTTATTTCACAAGGGTTAAGCAGGACTTCAATGCGTACATAGCTATTCAAGAAAACTGCTAAAGTGGAAGAAGTTATTTTAGATAAACAACCATACACAACCTTATACCCAAGAACTTTAATCAGTCCAAAATTCTGATATTCCCCATGCAACTGCGGGTTTTATTGAAATCAGTAGAAATTTAAACTAAAACAAAACTGGAAATCATGACTTAAAGAAGAAGGTCAGGCCAGATTATTTATATACAAGATAGAAGAATACCAACAAAACTTAGGAAAAATAGGGCTTGAGAACTAAGCCATTCACTGGTAAGTTCTCTTCCCACCCTTGTAAATATTGCAACCTATAAGTTGAAGGGCCAAGCTTTGCCACAATCTGGAAAGGACCTACCCACAACTGCTGGAATTTCGTGTGTTTTCCTTTCTCATCATGGAGGTGGTCCCACTTGAGAACCAAATCTGCCACTTCAAAGTATTTTGTTCCTGCCTTGTGTTTGTCGAACCATCTCTTTATTACCTCTTGTTGTTGCTTAAAGCACTCTCTAGCTTTATATCGAGCCTCTTCTACTTTCAGGAGATTATATATCCTCATTTGCAAGACTTCATTATCCGACCCTCTAGACTCTTGAGCTATTATGGATGAGGGTAGCATGACATTGGGGGGAAGAATGGATTCTTTACCATACACAAGGGAATACAGAGACACTCCTATTGAAGACTTGGGGGTGACTCTATCGGCCCAAAGGGCGTTTGGTAGCGCTGAGTGCCAACTCCTCTGGTTTTCTATCACAGTCTTCTTTAAAATTCTAATCAGATTTTTGTTAGTAGATTCAGCCAAGCCATTTCCTTGTGGATAGTAATTAGCATAATAATGCAAATTTATCCCTTTCTCATGAGCAAAAGCAGTTAATTTAATCGATGAGAAGTAAGTAGCATTATCAAAGACTAAAGAAACTGGAACTCCAAACCTGGTCATAATATGGTCTTGCAAGAAGTTTATGACCTCGTCCTCATTTATTTTGCACAGCGGGATGGCTTTGACCTAGCGAGTGAAGTAATCGATTGCAGTCAGAATATACTTGTGTTGTAGGGAAGAATTCGGCCTTATCTCCCTAATAATATCCAACCCCCATTTCTCAAATGGCTCCGTGATCATCACAGGCTTCAGTGGTCCAGCTGCTTTAGGCTGTCTTCCGCTACACCTTTGACAAATGTCGCACTTCCCGACATGGGTGTGTGCATCTTTGAAAAGTGTGGGCCAATAATATTCAGCTCTGAGAATTTTGTGAGCTATAGTATCTCTTGAAAAATGTCCCCCAGCAGGCCCGTCATGCAAATCTGTCATTACCTTCTTTGCATCTTCTTTTTCTAAGCATCTAAGAAGAACTCCGTCATAATTTTTTCTAAATAATATTCCTTCAATAATTTGATAGGAGGCGGATTTAAGGTGCAATGCTCTTCTTTGCTTAGACTTCCAGTGTTCTGGAAACGATCCTGTATGAAGGTAATGCATAAGATCTTGATACCAAGATTCAGGGGCTATGAACAGAGGGCATACATCCATCAGATGTAATTCAGCCTCATCTTCCAAGGTGTGCTCTTCATTATTTCCATTTTCAGTCATTAACTTGCACAATCCTTTCCCTTTAACTATAGAAGCTGGCTTGAACTCGAGGTCATACTCTTGAAGAGCTGTTACCCAATTACCCCTTCTTTCTCCTAACTCCTTTTGTACAAAAAGAGACCTTACAGCTGGGTGTGGGACGATTACCTTGGTTCGGTTTTTTAATATGTAAGGCCTGAATTGTTTCACTGCTTTGAATACTGCATAAGTTTGTTTATCAATAGCCGGGTAGTTTAATTCGGCCCCTTGCAGATCAGTGCTCATGAAAGATATGGGGAATTCATCCCCCCCCGTCTTCCTTTTGAGTAAGCATAGCTGCAAGCGAATCATCAGATGCAAGAGTATACAGAATAAAATATTTATCGAAATCTGGGCTTTTTAGGGAGGGTGCGTCTGCAACAACATTTTTAATCTTGCTGAATGCATTCTTCTCAATCTTAGTCCATTTGAATTGTGCACTTTGCTTCACCATTTGTTGCAGAGGTTTGAAAATCTAAGCAAAATATGGCACAAATCTTCACATGAAGTTTATTGTTCCCATAAATGATTGCATCCCTTTTTTATTATGGGGCAAGGGGATCTATTCAATGGCCTTGATCCTTTCCGGATCTATAGAGATTCCTTTCTTTGAAACTACGTGACCCAACAACTTTCCCTCCATAACAGCGAACACACACTTCTTGGGATTGAGTGAGATACCATATTTCCGACAGCGTTCAAAAATTTGCCTTAGATGAAACGCGTGTTCTTCTCTCCTCTTTGAGAATATCATAATATCATCGAGATACACTACAACACTACGGCCAATCAAACCGTGGAAAGCTATGTCCATAGCCCTCTGGAACGTAGCTCCAGCATTTATAAGCCCAAAAGGCATTCTTCGGTAAGCGAAGGTTCCCCATCTGGTCCTGAATGTTGTCTTCAATCTGTCTTCTTCGACTACTAATAATTGATTGTAGCCTGAGAAATCGTCTAATAAAGAAAATAGTCCAGAACCTAAGACCATTTGTAGTAGTTGCTCCATGGGTGGAACAAGATAATTATCTTTATCTGAAGCGCGGTTTAAATTCCTGAAATCCACACATAGCCTGATTTCTCCATATTTTTTCCTCACTGGTACCAGATTTGAGACCCATTCAGAGTGTCTAACCTTAAAAATGATTTTAGCATCCAATAATTTCTTAACTTCACTCTGGATCAGAGGTTCCAATTTTGGGTGCATTTTCCTTAAAGGTTGCTGATAAGGTTTGATGCCAGATTTGATGTGGATAACATGCTGGATGATGCTGGTGTCATATGTCTTCAAATCCTCGTATGTCCAGGCGAAAAAATCTTTATATTGATTAAAAATACTGATGAACTTATCTCTTTCTGCTGGTGAACAACATTTTCCAAGATTCACATATTTAGGATTTGTCTCGGTTCCTAAATTTATCAATTCGAACTGTAGAGATGAGCTGTGAGTCTTCACGTTTGCTGGTCTTCTAAAATTTTCATTTAAATCGAACATTCTTTCTAAGGTTCTGACTCCTTTAGGGATGAAATTATCATATTTCAGCTCGGCCTGATGTTCTTCATCATCTATAATCACCCCTTTAAATACCTCGTCATTTTTTAAGCATTCTATAATCTGGCGATCGTCGTCGAACACTCATAGGTTGGTAATCATATCAGGGACCGAGGGCCTGAAAAGCAATTCAACAGAGCATCGATTATTAGTAGGTACAAGCCTAGCAGCTGAGGTGGCCAACAAGTCAGCTGCTGCATTTTTAAGTCTTGGAATTGATATAATATTAAATGCGTTAAAACATTTGAGTAGGTCCCATACCTCATTTTGATAAGCTTTTAAGTGAGGAGAAATACAATGTATTTGATTCTGAATCTGTTTTACAATTATTTCAGAATCTCCAAAAACTTTCAGATTACTTACCTTTAGTTTGATTGCTTTCCTTAAACCTTGCGCCAACGCTTCATACTCAGCTGTGTTATTCGTACATTCAAACTCTAATCTGCATGAAAGAAAATGTTTATTCTTCTTGGGATCAATCAGGACACAGCCGGCCCCTGACCCTTCTAACGTCTTAGAACCATCAAAAAACAATGTCCAGAAATCGCTAACTACTGCACGAGAATCTACTACTACCGCTAAGTTTACTATTTTACAGTCGATTTCATCAGCCTGTGAAAATCGAAGGAGATCAGGCTGAGCATCTGACGTGTTGCTGGCTTCTTCTACTTGGTAATTTCCTGGTTCCAACTCAATAAAGTAATTTCCCAACACAGAATCCACTGGTTCATTCTTTTCCTCAAGTTGAGTAACGTTGTATTTCATGTGAGGCTACCTCAAGATTTTAATTTGATTTGGGCTTCCTTTATACGATAGCCACAGATGCGACCAATCCGAGGAAAAATATCCGTTTAGTTTTGTCGACCAGTCTCTGCTTAGAACAAGCCCATAAGCGTCTAGTATATCAGCCACCACGATATCAATAACTTGGCACACTTTATCATTTGAAGACAGGTGGACTAGGACATCCTCCATTTCCCCAATTACTTTCACATTTGTCCTATCCAACTAAACAACCCTCCAGGTGGATGGCTTAGATTGCCCATTTATCCTTTTACAGAATGATATTGGCATGACGTTAACCGACGCCCCTGAGTCTACCAGGCAATTATGTACATTGTGATTAAAAATTTCAAAAGTGAGGAGGAAAGGTGGATTCTTGTTCTTAGACTTACCCCCAATGCCTGCTTCCCTGATTTCTCCTTCTTCCTTGGGTTGATTGTCAGTGGGTAGCCTCTCCTCTGATGCTTCAAGCGCTTTCAAGAGTTTTTCTTTCTGCTGCGGCACCTTACACATTTCAAATAATGAGATATTCGCCCTTATCTTCTTTATATCTTCCACAATATCATAATCCATCTGTGGTTCGGTGGGATGTGGCTTATCAACATTCATTTTTTCTTCATGGGGCTTGGCAAACGTATCGTTCTACCTAGGATCTTGGCTGGTAATGGTGAATTCGTGAATCTTGTCAGCTGAGGAATTATTTTGAAATTTCTTAACATTTTTCTGTAGCCTTTTAATCTTTGGGAGCATGAGACTGTCTTCTTTCACCAACCCTTGGCTTCTTGTTGTTACATTCACTTCCACGACGTCCTCGTACTCCCAATTTCTTTCTTCCACGGCATCGAATAATGAGACAGAGTTCCACAGAACCATGGTCTCATCCTCTTGTTCCTTCGTTGACGTATTACTATCTTTTCTTTCCTCATCTCCATCTTCTGTTAGTTTAGAGTCAAACAGCTGATTCATCACTAACATCATCGAGTTTATCCATTGAGGACAGTTCTTTTCAGACTGAGGTTGTTGGTGGAAAGTGCAAAAATTGTCCATTCCTACCTCTATTAAATTCATAGATGCCGAGTTGTGCGGAGGGGGTTGGGATTGATTGTTGTCCTCCCGTTTCTTGTAATAGGGCTTGTAGAACTTTTGGGCTTCCTTTTCTTTCTCCAAGTCTATGATTCTATTAGAAATCTTTTGCATCATTTTTTCCATACTTTCAAAATCTGGTGATTTCTCTTCCTTAGTCTTGGTAAACAACAAGGCTTTCCTTTCCACGCTTTTCTCTCCTGATTGTTCTGGATAATCTTCAATACTTTCCCTTTCAGCCTCTACTTTCTCTGCCTCCTCATAGGTCTCTGCTAAAGTGGGATTGGCCTTCATTTTGGCAAACATGGCCAACTCAGGTCCCAAAGATGAGGTATAATATTCAATCAGGACTTTATCTGAAGGTCGGTCAACTTCATAAAAATTCTTGAGGTATGCTGCAAATCTTTGGGTGAAGTTGTGCACTTTCTCCTTTCTCTCCTTCTTTAAGGCACATATTCCTTTCATGAGGGCTGCATGGGTCTTTTGAGTTGCATACTTACTTCCAAAAATCCTCTCGAAGGTATCCCAATCAGGAATAGAGTTTGTAGGCAAACCAAAGTACCACGATGTTGCAGCTCCTTTAAGGGTGTGCGGGAATAGTCTGCAAACTACATCTTCATACTCCCTAGCCCTTAACCCTTCTATTGCCAGATAGAAACTTTGCAAGTGGTTGTCTACTAGTATCTTCTCACTTGGGTCGAATTTGGGTAGCATCTTTTCAAAGGATTGAGGTAAATCATGTAATGGAGGTGGTAGGTTTAAAGGTGATCTGGCTCTCCAGGCAGGTGGTGTATTCGGTGGGTTGCGTGGTTGATTGGCATTTATGCCTGCCATGAGTCTGGGTGGAGAGTGAGGAGGTGAGCAAACAGGAGTGTGAACAGGAGAACTGTGAGGAGTATCGGGGCCTTCTTGGTTCAAAGGCAGTACAACTTCCTATAAGGCTATTTCTACAAGTTCTTCCCAATCCCCAACTAGCACCGAGTCTTCCAATATAGGACGATCTTTCCTTTTATATTCTCTTCTGGGCAATTCAGGGATGATTGGAAATCCTCCAATCTTCTTCACATATTCCCTAGTGTGTCTTCTCAGATTATTAACAACTTTGTTGTCGACAGAATACAAATGTTCTTTACCCTCTTCTTCCGGAATTGGATTAGGAAACACACTGGCTTCTGAACTGTTATCGGTGGAATAGTTTCAGGAAAACGGGTTTCCTCGGCTAGCCATACACTGGCGGCCCTCCTTCTAGCGCAAAAAATGTTGAGGCCTGGAAAATCGCAGGCGGCAACAGCAAGGGATTCTCCCCAGTCAATGTTCCCAACTAGCCCGTGACTGTTTGGTGTAGGGAATCCGTCCGGTTTGCGGTCCAGCTACCGTAGGTCAAGTAACAAAATTAAGGTTTTACCGGTCGCGGCCCGGTCCACCATATGTATTTTTTTTTACTTCAAGTATGATATGCAAGTTCCTACCTATATGCAGATTTGATAAAGAATGCCAGGAGTATTCACAAAGTGATGTGCAGGTTCTTACCTCTCGTCTTAGAACTCACAAGCATCTAAATCACATACATTTTTAGAAAATAAATTACTAACTAAACTATCTCTAGAGAGCTAGATATTAATTCATGAGTAATGCAACACTGTCCACGTGTTATGGCAAATTACAGATAGCTGTTCTTATAACCAAAACATATAAACATGAATAAAAGTATATATGATAAGATAGCTTATCAATTAGTTAAAAAATTCCCATTACTCATAGTGGAAAAACATCACAGAACGTACTGGAGAACATTCATAAGAGAACATAGGTTCAGAAAGTTAGAACATCCTCACAGTTAATGAAACACAGTCGAAAAAATGAAATAGTTCCCATTCAACATTGTTCATTTAATCACATTGAGGCATTCCACAAGCACTTTCTCCAACAGGTAAAATTTGCAATTTCTGGTTCTAAAACGAAATAGTTCCTCTTACAAGCAATAGTTTACAAGTTTTCTCTAGGGGAAAAAGCCCCTGTAAATTCTAACTTCCAAATATTTAAACTCAAACAGTTAACCACTTGGGATGCCCCCAAAAGTGTGACCTTTTTGTTCCCCAAACATTTAATATCCCTATTTTTTATCTTTTCTGTGCGCACTCATGATACGCTGAGTAACTGACAGACCTTCCAGGTCTGCGCCTTTATTTCTATTGGTTTTGCCTCCTACTTCACTTGCCCTCCTTGCGATCTTGTTGGTTTCAGTTCGCCCTTTTCCAAAACCGCCCAGCTCCCTTCTACCACCTATCTCCCAGCTATACCTTCACGCCGTGGTAGTCTGAAACATCTCTTGAGTCCACCTGCAATTAAACGACATCTGTCATTCATTGGGACTGTATTTTCAATAAAAACAAACTATGTCTATAAACGAGTAATCATAAAGAGAGGCCGTGTACTGCGTTCCAGTTCTGGAAACCTTAACAGGTACCGTCGCCACTGTCTCGTCCACACATGGGCTTGAAAACTCACTAATGGAGGGAAGAGGAAACTCATCGGTGGATCAGAACACAAAAACATCGGCCGGTTAGACTTATTTAAAGCTGCATAAGCGGGTCTCAACAGGCGACGGGACCCTGAAACCATTTAAGCCTATCGGAGTCGGAAAAGTTGTGACCTAAAATGTGGGCAGGAAAGCTTCCAGTCGAAAATCAGGAAGACATCGGCATCAGACGATAAGTGATTGGCACAGCCACAACGACGGAAGAGATAAGGCTACAGACACACGACCAGAAACCGACACGCATCGGTGGGCGGAGCGCTTACATTTCGGGTGCTTAGCTGCTTTGGGAGCCGCAACGGTGGAAGACGAACAGACAACATCCTCAGATCAGAAAAAATGCTAAGTGTTTGAAAAACTTTAAAATTTAGCAACGGTCGAAACCGTTTTAGTTCCGAAACAATGGTTTTACAAAGGACAATTGGTCCGAATCATCTTTGACTAGCAAAATAAAATAGACCCCAAAATCCGCGACCCACAACCATTACTAAACATAAGCAATTTCTGAAAACATGACGAGAGTCAATATTCAAAATAATCAGAAACTAAAGCATGACCCAAAAAATTCATGGATCCAAACGATTCAAAGCAACATTAAAATCATGAGGGGGACCAAAATTTGAAAAATTTGGGGAAAACAGTTGCAACTGCAACACATTCTTAATTAAAATATGAAAACACATTGAAAGAAATATTTATTTGTCAAACAACTTTTTGGTTTTATTGGGATCGTTTTCCATAAACAACCAATTTCAAGTTATGGCACCAATGATAACATCAAATCGTATTACAAAGATCCAGAATGGAGAGGTTGTTAAAAATCCTATTCTACAAATATTGGACTTCATCCTAACTTCAGAAGATTGTCACTTTGTACACTTGTCTGATGTAGCAAGTACAATACAAAGCTTGTTTGGGTAAACTCTCAGCTCATTATTCACATCATCTCAAGTTGAAATTGGATCTTTGGTTGAAATCAACAAGTTCAACTGCAAATCTATCCAAAATACAAAGTATGATTTGAGCCTACCATTGGTTGGAACTACTTCTACACATATTACTTCAATTTTACATTATCCACTTTTTTCATAATAAACATAGTGCTAACGATAAATTTATTGTATATGTGTCACATGATTCTTATAGTCCATGAAGTACAAGTGAAGGCTTTGACATCAACCATTATTGGTAATCCAATTTCAAACAAAGATGTAATTACTCCATCAAAGCACACACTGGAAATAATTCCTACTAAAGCATTGCACCCATATATGCGAGAATGGACATTAAAAGTTAGGGTACTCTAAAAAACCGACCTTTGTAACTTCAACAATTTTAAGGGAGCAGGACATGTTTTTATATTTCATGTTATTAGCATTGAAAATAGTGAGATTTGCATCACATGCTTCAACATCCAAGCAATCAACTTCCATCCTTGCATAGATGCTGGAAAAATTTACATAATTTCAAAAGGATCCATTAAGCATGCAAAGAAAGAATTCAATCACTTAAAAAATGATGGGGAAATAAGTCCAGGAAATACCTCAACCATAGAACCTTTCTTATAGGATGAACCATCCATACCACAACATAATTTCACATTCACTCCTATTAATGAACTACCAACTTTAATCAACAACTCCATAATAGATATCATTGGAGTAGCTACATCCATAAGTCCTTTACAAACTGTCATGAGGAAAAATGGAACCAATATGCATAAGAGAAACCTTCAACTAAAGGACATGTCATCTTACATTATAGAAGTTACATTTTGGGGTATCATGTGAAAAAAACATAATCTAGAACACCATAGCATAACAAATAGTTTTCCAATCATTGCTATTAAGGATGGAAAAGTAACAGACTTCAATAAAATATCAATAACTACAACATTCTCATCCCAAATTTTCTTCAATCCTGACATCAAATAAACTGAAGATCTACAAACTTGGTTTGAAATCGCACAAACAAGAATTCATTTCCACTCATTGTCTTCTCATGGTGTTGTAGGAGGACATCATTCCATATAGAAGAAATTGTCTACCATTAAAAATGAAGATATAGGTACATGTACAGAACCTGCATATATTTTAGTAAAAGCAACCATTTCTTCTATGGATACAGACAATTGTTGGTATGTTGCATGTCAACTATCTTTTAAGGACCAATTGTGCAAAAAAAAACTAACACCTTTTGAAGACGGTATTTGGCATTGCGAGAGGTGCAACCAACAAGTGTATGAATGTGAATATAGGTGCATTTTCTAGTTCGACATTAAAGATGATACAAATAAATTTAATGTAATTGTATTCTAGGATGTTGCAGAAAAAATTATTGGCGCACCTGCTTTACAACTCTATAAATATGGCTATGAAGGAAAGACTGAAGAGACCACACACATTTTTGAAAAATTATTCTTCAATACTTACCTATTCAAACTAGAAGTACATGAAGAAGAATTTTCCAATGAGAAACAAATAAAAAACATTGTAATTGCATGTGACAAAATGGATTGCATACAAAATCCAGAATAACACATGCAAATCCCTGAAATAGTGTCTCGATAATTAAGCATTGTCTTACTACAACAATTCCAATTTTTTTTTTGTTTCTTGCTCACTATGTTTAATATAATAAAGTATTTTTTTTCATTCCTATTTTATGTTAAAGCATCTTACAATATTCAAATTTTGTTTTGTTCAAATCATATGGAATACAAACTGAGATAAAAAATTGCTAACAATTCATTTACATTTTTCCTTGCAAGTAACTTCAAATAGCATAACAAAATTCATGCCAAATAATTTTCATCCTCAATATATTTCCCGCATACTTCAAAAAATACCAACATACACCACATCTGAAAGAATCTCAGCCTCAACAACATTACCTACTACATTTCAACAACACATTCCAATAGGTCTAGCAAACATACCATCTATAGAGTGTGAGCGATGCACAATCCATGCCACATAAACCAACAAGAAGAGAAGAGATATATGGATTGAATCCAAGGTCCAACAAAATGAAAAATGTAGAAAAAATATGCTGAACAGAAGGGAAAGGAACAAACAAAAGGTAATCCCAAGCATCAAGGCCACACACATGCTACCCAATCTTTCCAAAAATGGATTGATTCCTTGTCTATCATCCATGCATGTACTACTTGTATGGAATCATATCCTGGTATCTCTACTCATCCATCTCTTAATGGAACAATTTGTAATCAATGCCACAAAGAAACTAATGGCCATGATTTTTCCAAATGGAATAATATGGACCCTGTCATCCAACCTACCGTACTCTCCATACTTACTCAAGTTGAATAAATTCTCATTGCTTGTATCAATGCATTTCTACAAGTCAGACATGCCTGAGGTTGTCAATGCAAGTATAGTGGTCACACTATCAGTTTCTCCTAGCAAATTGTTCAAATTTCAAACTGCCTACCAAGAAAACTTTCAGAAATTGATATCTTGATAGTGAAGAGGCATGAATAAAAGGGTAAATTTTATGATTGTTATGTGACAAAATCACATGTTGTCAACACATTTCTATATAAAATACAAAATGATAAATATTATAGTGATGTCCAACTTGACCATAGTTCAATTTCATCACTACCAGAGGCATGCACTGATGTATCCTCCCAACTACATTTTGTATCTATAGAAATTGATATATATCCTCTTACGGGTTCATCTATTCCTGATCTAGAAAACCACATTGCTACTCAGCCATCACAAGCAACATATACATTTTCCTTCAGATTTCCCAATACACATCGAGAGATGGAAAAAATCAAAGATTTCATTCACACTATGTCCACGACTCCGCCTACTACAATTGATTGGCCATATATTGGGTCATCACCAATTAATGAGTACAACAAAGAGGGTCTATTCGATATAACATTTCCAACTCTTTTCCCAAATGGATATGCATTGCCTCACCAAGCACGTATCAAGAACATTTCACTTGATACCTACACAATACATTTAATGAGATACCATGAAAACCGATTTGGTAGTTATCCTCGATTCATATACTACTTATACAATTTGATTATGCACCACAGGAGTCAAATGAGATCTAATTTCTTTATCAAGCAAAGTCAAGAACATAACACACCGACAATAATTGAGGAACTACGTACACATATACAACAAATTCGTATAGATAATCTCCCAGACCATGTCATGAGGTTTGGAGCACACCTACATGGCACCAGACCATTTTGGACACAACGTAGACGTGAAATAACAAGTATGATCACTCAATTACAATGTCCTACATTATTCTTCACACTCAGTGCAACATACACAAAATGGCCAGACTTACACGTAGTTATGCAAGAAAATATCCCTTCAAACCCAACATATCACCAATAATGGCACAATCACAACATCATTGACGGGCCTCACACTATAGCCGCATACATGCATAAAATATTTTCAATCTTCCATGAGGATATGCTTCAAAAACAAATGCACACAACAAATTACTGGTATAGGTATGCATTATATCCTATTTCTTACTCTCTCTTCAAAACATGTACATATTGTTCATTTACACTCACCATACACTTATTCTTTTATAAATATGAATGGAAACATTATGGATATGGACATATACATGGCTTCTTGTGGCTTGATGGTGCTCCGAACATGGAAACATTAGATTGGAAATATGAGGATCAAGTCAATAAAGCAAATATTTTATTCGATAAATATGTTACAGCTTGGAATCCTAGAGAAAATCATGAAACAAACATTCATATGTATCAATCCATTGAAGATGACCCATGTTTGCTAGAAACAAAAGCTTTACTTTCATCCAATACACATAAGGACTATGAAGAACTCCTAAATCAATTTCAAAGACATACAAAGTGCAGTGAAAATTCATGTCTACGCAAAAAAGGAAATAAACTTAAATGTAGATATAAATGTCCTTGGAAGGTACAAAATGAGTCATCACTACACATTGATGAAAAGGGACAAAAGACATACCATCCAGAACATAATGATGATCGGTTAAACATTCACAACACAAATATACTTCAGACATGGCAAGAAAATGTGGATTTCCAACCAGTGTTCTCACATTATGCCGTCTTGAAATACATAGCAAAAATGCTTCCAAAGCAGAAGGAAAATTAGAAACCTACCATCATATGCTCACTAGAATTGTAATTGCAACGTATCCAGAGGATCTAACATCATATTCCTATCGACGTTTACTCTTAGAAGCAATAGTTGATCGAGACATCGGTGCTCAATAAACTTTCCATACGTTGCAAAAATTACCACTTGTTACATGCACTAGAACCTTAATCAAGCTAAACCTTGGTCATCAAATATTTTGTCGTGTATCTACCGACTCAACTGACTACTTATCTGGTTCCAACTTACAATGACCTCTAGATATAGTACATTTCTCCTTGATCAACCTTCCTCAACAATGGTCATACAATAAAGCACACAAGAATGAAAAATGGAAGAAAAGAACTGTCACTACAATTTTCCATGTATGGCCACGGTTCCCTTCAATTCCATCTGAATATTCTGACTCATATGTTTACTTCCATTGGAGTGAATTGATTTTATATAATCCCTTTTGTTCATTCAACGAAAATATAGGACTTACAAAGACAACCATTATCCAAAATTGGGAATCCATACGCAATACCTATCATGCATGGCATGTTGATCGCATTCCTCCACCCACTTTCGATGAAACAACATCTGAAGATGAAGATACCAATATCTACTCCGACAATGAAATGAATGAATGGAAAACACTATCAAGATCAATTCCTAGAGGTGACATTCATATAAATGATATTGACATGCTCGGTCTTCGAGAATTTGATATCAACCATGCATAGAGTCATCCAGAACTATCAACAACCACAATAGAGTCTGCATCAAACTATATCGACTACAATCGAAGGAACATATAAGTAATACATGATACAACTTACCAGTCTACTACAACAAACAAATTATCCCCCAGGAAATCGATGGCATTGGACATAATCTTGAAACATTCAAAACAATAAGGAACTAAAGAACCATTACGGATGATCATTCAAGGAACTACAGGAACAGGTAAATCCTACCTTATTAACACCATTAAGAAAGCATTATATTCTCAAGTAGTCATTGGTAACAACCCACTATTGTTACTTTCACCAACTAGAGTTGTAGCATTTAACATACATGCTACCACCATACACACAGGGATCCAAATTCCTATCAAGAATATGCAACCTTTGCATGGAAAAGCACTATCAGTGTTACAAGAAGAAATGAAGCATATTCAATACATTCTAATTGATGAGATGAGATTCATAGGGCCTAAATTTTTTGTACAAATTGACAGCCGCGTGCTTCCCAGAAAAAAATAACCACTCATTCGAAAATCGATCAATAATTCTTGTCGGTGATTTAGGACAACTGCCACCTATCATGGACAAACCTTTATATGTAGGAGAAACTTTGGGAAATCATTTATGGATTGAATTTAGAACTGTCATCATCCTAGAAACAATATTTCGAGAAGCAGGGACTGGTGGCACTCAACAACAATTCCGTGAGCTCCTGACAAACATCCACAATGCTACACCAACATTGGAAGATTGGAACCTCCTCCAATCTAGGACCAATAGCTTCTTATCAGCAAAGGAGCGTTCAAAATTTGATACATTCTTATCATTCTTATCATTAGAAATTCCAATCGCAAGGTCTATCATAGATTTCACCAAGTGTTAAGATGCAGAACATGAATACAACCACCAACTCGACCAAGAAATGTTATTATGTGTAGACCAAAGAGTAATGCTAACTTGTAATCTTTGGGTTCAGTCAGAATTAGTAAATGGTGCTCTCAGAGTGGTCGTCCAAATTGTGTACAGACCTAGATCTAACCCTCCTCAATTACCAGCATATGTTGTTGTGGAATTTGATAATTACATTGGGCTTCCATGGGACCAATCCAACCCAAAGCACATTCCTATTCCACCTGTACAACGGAATAATAGAAAACAAGTTCCCCTCAAGATGGCTTGGGAATTAACTATCCATAAATCGCAAGGGTTGACATTAACAAGATCAACCATCTACATTGGTAACACTGAATGTCAAGGCTTGAACTTCATAGCAATGTCTTAGACTACACCATTACAAGGAATGTGAATTACACTATCATTCTCCTTCGAATGATATGCAAGGATGAACGACACTTCCTATGTCTCTCTTCGAAAAGAAGAAGAAAAGTGCCTACATACTCTATATCTTCTTGGATACAAAAATAATTCCATAGACTTTTAATAATTCATAGCTGATGTACATATTTATATTATGGGAAAATTGTTTATGTTCTAATTATTTTGTCACAAATTGCTCTATAACACAACTTTTTTCTCTTTCTACAACATATACAAATTCATCTTGGCATTTCACTTCCCCCATTTTGGGCATATGCTAGTTATATAGTCGAATAAAGAATAATACAACTTGGTGGTTACATTGTTTGCATGTTAAACACATTAACAGTTTGTCAAAAGCAATAACACTACTTGCATACATACATGTGTTATAGCGGATTTCACCAGTCTAGGTGAATCACACTTTGTATGGCCTTCCCCTGTCTCGCTGCAGACTCTTTAGACCCCATGGACCATCTTTTATCCTTTGATGTTTCCTTGATCATCCCTAAAACTATATGAAAAGTGATATACGCAGATTTTTACCCTATAACCGCGTACATACGCGGGTTTGACCCCTATAATCGTGTACATCAGGATGTGTGCATAATCCAAATCCTTTTGGAGTTTTCCTTGACATGGATCCTACTCATTCGACTCCTGGCCTTCCATATGCCTTGAGATCGCTCAGATTCGACCCTTCATTATCCCTTGTGAAGCTATATAAGGAACCCCTTGGTACATTGAAGGCATATAGAGAGATTGAGAGCAAAGAAACTATAGTCCATTGTTGCCGAAATTTGTACTTGAGTTTGCATCCCTTTGTCCCTTGGAGCACTGTTGTGTTCTTCCCAAGCTTGCCTTTTTCTAGTGAGCTTGCTATCGTGAGATGGAGGATTGAGGTGGTGGAGGCCCAAGTGGGGGATTCAGTTTCTCCGGTTCGCAGACGTGCCATCAGAGGTTGTATCTATCTTGTAATCTCTGATTTATATTAATAAGAACTATCTTTTCCTGTCCAATGATGTGTATTTGATTGAATATTGTATCCATTGGAATATGTCAAGTGCTTTTACATTATTGATTATATATGCTAGAATAGATCTAACACCATGATATATAGTCTGCTTGTATTGTTTATTTGTTGTTGAGGAAGTATTATATCAATTCAAGTTGAAGATTGGAAAGCTCAACGGGGATCTACTTCAACTGTCCGGAATAAGGTACGAGGTCTGATCCTTTAGTGTTGGACATTTTATTTCTATTGCATATTGGGAAAGATTGATTTTTGGAGTAAAAGCTGTCTGTTGTGGTACCCCAAGCCATAGGAATTTCTCTCCGTAACAGAATTGGCGACTCCGCTGGGGATTTTCCTTGTTTTTATTTGGGGTTTGTGGGCACAATGGGCTTGATATTATTGATTTGCTCTTTGTCTCTCCTTGTTTCTGGGTTGCATTTTATAGTATGTTTGTCCATTGACACTCCCCTTTATTGGTTTGGCCTTGGCCTGCTTTTTACCATTGCCTTCTCTGTATACCTGGGTTTTTGGCCAAAAGTCACGTACATACGCGGATTTTTGGCCAAAAGTCGCATACATACGTAGCTGTTCTTTAAACAGTCGTGTACATCCTCCCTTTTGGTGAGTCTGATGTTGTGGGAAGTTGCTGGGTGGGTTGTGAGTGTGGTTGGGTCTTCCTTGGGTCTGATGTTGTCTGTTGGATGCTTCTTTTGTGACCAGAGACAGCCTTTTCATTGATTTTTCTTTGAAAGTGGTTTTAGTCATTTATCCTTTTTGTTTTTCCATTAGTGCATTACTCTTTTTGTCTTGGTGTCTTGATGGGCTTGTCTTTTATACTTGTTGCAGAGACTGAGAGTTTTAGATTACTTTTATTGCATTTTTCATTCTTGTATATTGAAAAATACAAAGTAGTTGCACTCTTAGTTGCATCTTAGATATGGATTTGAGGAGGTACTTGCATTGGATTGCTTGGATGAGAGTTGTGTTTAGGCATTCATATAGGAAGGATTGCATTGGCATTCGGAAAGGAATATATATTTATGCATCTCATGTAGTGGCATACCCTATTTTTCATTTGACAAATATTGCACTTAGCATTGTTTGTTATGGTGTGCACTTTTATTTCACTGCTGAGTCTTCATATCACTAGTTGCATGGCCATTTCCCTTTGAGTAATTACAGCCAACTAAAATCAATGCTAAATAAAATGAATTACACTCTTTTCTTTTCTAGGGTGCACCAACAAGCTTAGGTTTTAGGATCTTGGAATAGTTCATGGTAAGTTAATTCTCCAAGATCACTAAACAACATGTATGTGTCTGTCTAGGTGAGAGTGTGAAATTCCTTGGTATAATTAGTGTTTCTCAGGATCCTCCTCTTACACGGGAGTTAAGCACGAGGCAGTGTGAGCGGTTATTGATTGGGATGACCCCTAGTCATAACTGAGTAGCACCGGAGATATTTCTAGGATTGTATTTGTATCTGGGGGCTCTTTTGAGAGTTTCGGGCTTTGCTACCCTACCCATATGGTCAATCCCGCTTGCGATTGTCCGCCTGAGCTTTGATTATATTGAGGTGACCTTAGTGACCTTACCTAGGATATCGAGGGGGTACTTGTAGAGGTTATTCTGCAGGTGTCCTGGCCAGGTAGAGGTCGGATGGCACAATCGCTTTATGCGTTGAAGCTGAGGGCCACTATAATTGGTTACGTACCTCCGCTTGTAGTGTATGGGAGTTTTGAGACTCTCCTAGGTGAGACATACCTACTGCATTCGGGAGCTCACATATCCTCCCCTTGGTTTGCTTGTATTTTGGCTATATATTTTCTTAGGAGTGTGCTCTTTGTGCGCTAGTTGGCCTTTGGGATCATGGTTACTTGAGTATATTTATGCTCTCTTGAGTTCAGGTCCTTTTATTTTCGGCATGCCTGGTATCCTATCACCCATATTGGTCTTAGTATGGACCCTGGTGTCAGACTTGGGGGCATCACAGCCCCTTACCTTGCTCATAGATTTGGGAATGGTCATATTCCATCCTCTACTCCATTTGTGGAGGACTTTTATTCCCTTCGCTTGGTGTTTACACCAGTGATCACCCTCATGGGGGTGGTAGTGGATGCGTGAACGTTGGGTCTACACATTACTTTCCTTTTTATGTCCCATCATTCACCGCATTGTTTCCTTTGGGTGCAGTTATCATGATCATTCCTCCCTATATCCTATAGTTTGGATTCTTTATTTTGGCTTGTTTTGGACTAATATGGTTGTCATCTAGGGTCCACTTTTTGTACACTCTCTTTGAGGTTTTGACCTGATCGTGCCCATCACAGGTATTATGTCTGAACTGGCATATAGGTTAGGATTTCACATCCGCTTGCACTTATGCATTGCCTTATGAGCGTTCCATCTTAACCTTAGGTACGAACCCATTCCATGGTATCACATAACCTTCATGCTGTTGTTAGAAGTGGTACTATGTGAATGGTAGAGCTTTCCTATACATGGGTGTCCTAGTTAACTCCCCTTTGCATTTGGTACCCATGCTGTGAGTGCTCTCTTAGGTCCGGGAGTCCGTTGTATAGTATTGCCATGACATTTCACAAGAGCCTCATACTCCTCTTGATCTTATGCTGGCCTTTTCCCTCAGGATTCCCTTGTATCGAGTTGTGAATGCATTATCATGAGCTTTGCCTGCCTTATTGAGATTTATGCCGGCTCCCCTGACATTGCGTTTCAGCCATATAGCCCGAGCTTGTCTCATGTCTAGCCATGCATAGCCATTTTTATATCCTTCGCAACTTGATTTCCCTTTGTACCAGGAGGGGATTTTCCCCCGAGTGTCAATATCCTACACATATATCCTTGCATTCAGCATAGGTATGTTCCACTACTTGGAACTAGTTTGTTTGCCCTGATGACACTCGTCTCCTCCTAGTTTGTAACTATAAAGCTAGTTTATTCTTTTTTCAAGCTTTTCAAATAACTGAAAAAGTCCAAAAAAATTAAAAAACCAAAAATTCGGACAAGGAAAGATGTTATCTTTGGAAGCTGTCGAGTCGTGTCGCCTTTGAACAGAGCA
>LPNX010681443.1:31991-105583 GCA_001517045.1 Pseudotsuga menziesii | reverse complement strand
AGCTTCCAGTCCTTATGGAGCCTCTGTTGATGCCTCCTGTGTCACAGAGATGTCCC
The DNA here is from genome assembly GCA_001517045.1 of Pseudotsuga menziesii. Lineage (NCBI taxonomy): Eukaryota > Viridiplantae > Streptophyta > Pinopsida > Pinales > Pinaceae > Pseudotsuga > Pseudotsuga menziesii. The sequence continues at coordinate 105,527 of LPNX010681443.1, read as the reverse complement.
AGTTTGTATATCGAGTCTATGCTACCTTCATTCAGTCACCATACGCCGTTATGATCTTGTTTGAAGGAAGTTGAAACCTGTGTCGGCCATTCCTCAGTTATCTTGACTTTGCATGTCGGCCATTCCCGGTATAGTTACTGGTTCATGCACCTTATGATCGAGTCCTTCCACATTAGACAGGTTTGTTGAGTACCTCGTGTTGGATGATGGGGGATGCCTTAATGCCCTCCTTCCAGCGGATTTCATCCCATCGACGTCAGATCATTTATTCTGGGATTGGAATCTAGAGTCCTTTTGAGTGCCTTGAGACTTGCATTCATCAGTGGAAGATTCTCTCGCCATTGACAGTTTCTTGGGAATACATCAATGTTTCCTGATTGATAGATTCTCTCAAGTGTTCGACCTCAACACATCTATTCACACTTGTTAGTTTGCACTCTAGTACCTTGATTCCCATTTTCCTTATCAGTGGGTAATCTCGCGTCTGTTAACGGTATACATCAATGACTGGTAATCAGACGATGGACTACTATGTTCAACCTCGACACCTCTATTTGCATAGTAGGACATGTACTCGTAGCGGTTTGTGTAGAAGACCTTCTAGACTGGTGGCATCTATTATATGCTACCTCCTTGATCATGCCAGTGTTCATGAGATTTCAGCTCTCGTGACTTCATTCCAGTATATGTTAGATATTTCCAGCCACTATGGAGATCTTGATCTATTATATATCTTCAGCCATTTTGGAGATCATGGTCCTTTGTATATCTTCATCACGGAGATTCTGATCTATGTATATTGTACGTGGCGATGACCACATATGTGATATCATGTATTATGCCTATTCATGGCCATTGTACTCTTATGTATCTGGGACAGCTATATGTACTTGCAGTTATATGCAGAGTTGTATTATTGTACTATGCTGATTGGGTGGCTGGTCTTCCATTTGGGATCCTTCATCACTCCACTTCTGGGATGGACTTATAATGTATTTCAGCCATCGTATGACCCCTCTGACCTCACACATTAGGGGGCATCTGTTATAGCGGATTTCACCACTCTACGTGAATCACACTTTGTATGGCCTTCCCCTGTCCCGCTGCACATTCTTTAGACCCCATGGACCATCTTTTATCCTTTGATGTTTCCTTGATCATCCCTAAAACTATATGAAAAATGATATACGCGGATTTTTACCCGATAACCGCGTACATACGCGGGTTTGACCCCTATAACCGTGTACATTGGGATGTGTGAATAATCCAAATCCTTTTGGAGTTTTCCTTGACATGGATTCGACTCATTTGACTCTTGGCCTTCCATATGCCTTGAGATCGCTCGGATTCGACCCTTCATTATCCCTTGTGAAGCTATATAAGGAACCCCTTGGTACATTGAAGGTATATAGAGAGATTGAGAGCAAAGAAACTATAGTCCATTGTTGCCAGAATTTGTACTTGATTCTGCATCCCTTTGTCCCTTGGAGCACTATTGTGTTCTTCCCAAGCTTGCCTTTTTCTAGTGAGCTTGCTATCGTGAGATGGAGGATTGAGGTGGTGGAGGCCCAAGTGGGGAATTCAGTTTCTCTGGTTTGCAGACGTGCCATCAGAGGTTGTATCTATCTTGTAATCTCTGATTTATATTAATAAGAACTATCTTTTCCTGTCCAATGATGTGTATTTGATTGAATATTGTATCCATTGGAATATGTCAAGTGCTTTTACATTATTGATTATATATGTTAGAATAGATCTAACACCATGATATATAGTCTGCTTGTATTGTTTACTTGTTGTTGAGGAAGTATTATATCAATTCAAGCTGAAGATTGGAAAGCTCAATGGGGATCTACTTCAACTGTCCAGAATAAGGTACAAGGTCTGATCCTTTAGTGTTAGACATTTTATTTCTATTGCATATTGGGAAAGATTGATTTCTGGAGTCAAATATTTCTGTTGTGGTACCCCAAGCCATAGGAATTTCTCTCCGTAACAACATGCAAATATGAAACAACATTTTCATCGATGAAACAACTGGCTTTGCATTCAATCTGATCAATTAGATATTGAAGCCACATGACTTGACATTGGATTTAGCTTGATATTCGTGAGGCATATCGACATATGGTAGTTCTATTGAACGAACTATCTTCCCCATGACAAACGTTGAACCCCATGTTTCATAAAGATTCCTAGTAATAACTCAATGTGTCTTATACCCTGACTTCAAAAATCTCAAGTTTAGGTTTAAGTGGCCACTTAATGTTGGATGGTATGGGAAGGTTTAAGTGCCACTTAATTCAAATATGACCGTGAAAATAATATTTTCATGCCTCCATCAAGCTTGAAGCCTCACAGATATTTGCGCTAAACAAGGCTTCACCATATTTTCTCTAAAGAAGAGTTCATCATAAGATGTCAAATATAATTTTGAAGTGTTTTATATATAGTTGAAATGGGGTAAAATTAATTTTGAAGTATTTTAATGATGGAAGGCTATATTTTGAAGTACTTCATATGGTTGAAATAGGGTCAAATTAATTTTGAAGTGCTTTATCTGGTTGAAATGATGGAAGGATAAATTTTGATGTGTCTTTTCTAGTTGAAATGATGCAAGGCTCAAAATAATTTCTGCTAAAGAACAGTTCACTAGAAAGGTCACATTTTCCATTTCATTTATTGAGCTAATAATATGATTTCCCTTACATGTGTAGATTCTAAGAACTTGAAAGAAGCATAAGAAAAAAATACTCAAGTTCTAAGATTGAACAAAGTCGAAGTTCCGCATAGTTATGATAATGATTGTAAAATTTTGAAGTGCCTCAAGATCAGTGGCTGAAATGATGGAAGGCCCACCACTATCTTTGCTAAAGAAGAGTTCACTAGAAGTGGTTGTTTTTTCCCTTCAAAACATTATGTTATTTTTTTTATTAAGCTAATAGTATGGTTTCCATTGTATGTGTAGATTCAAAGAACTTGAAAGAAGGATAACAAAAGAATACTCAAGTTCTAGATCAATCAAGATCAAAGTTCAATATGGTCATGATAATGACCATGAGAAAGCAAGGACCATAGTTCAACAAATTACCTACGTGAAGAATCAAAGATGACTATTTTTCCCCAATGAAGCAATTAGATTTTGTCATGCTTGTACTCTAACTTGTAATTATTTGTTCAAATTATCTCTCTCCTCAATTCTATTGGGACCATAATTAAGGGATTGAAATGTAAGGGGAGATGACTAAAATTTATAAAATGTTAATTTAGTCATGCTTTATTGAAAAGGGAAAAATTAAATAGGCTTGTGATATAAAACTAGCACATTCACAAGTAAAGTGGTCGGTAAATGCCTATAGGCACAACCAACCACTTAGTTTTGTGAAGATAGCTAGCTGTTAAACAAAGGCTAAAATATATAATTTTATATCCATTATTCATAACAGATTGTTAGAGTTAATATAAGCACAAAACAAATACTATTTAATAATAATAATAAAAAAAACTGATATGAAAAAACAAAAACAAATTGTTACTTGTTTCTTTAACCACCCTTTGACTGAAGCTTATTTAAATCTTAATCAAGATGCATTTAAGCATAACAAGATAGGGAAGCCATGAAATGAATCCACGTTGCACACTTAGGTTAATCTTGTTGATCTGCTTAAGCAAGTCCAAAATCTAAGATAATATCTAAATTCCTATCAACATAATTAAAGAGGCTAGCTACCAAGAAGATCAAGAAATGTAGTTGCTAAGCAACAACTCTTCATAAAAAGGAAGGGAAATCAATTGCAAAGGGGATTTTGGTTATTGAACCATTCTTGTACTTATGTCAACATTTGTACTAAGTAGAAGCCATCTTTGGCCAATTTGTTTAAGAGAAGATTGTCATTATGATGTTGCAATCGTGTGGAGATATCTCTATTCCTTTGCTAAGCATTCAAACTGACCATTGTAAGGAAAGTTTTTTTATGCTATAGATTATTCTCATGTGTAGAACTAGGGTTTCATACTTCTCTTTACCTTAAATGTTTCTTCTAAATCTATAAGCATAGAGTTGTAATAATTATTTTAATCCTATACTATTCCGGGTTTTACATCCAATTACCCATATTTTCGATATTAGTTTCACAATAACTAATTGTTGGATATATTGGTGGTGATGTTTTTTGATTATGCTTACTCTCTTGATCCATTGCTTTAGCCGAGGCCCCTTTGTTTTTCATTTTTCATTCCTCAACTTAAATTAAAAATATTTAACTATTGATTGGGCCACAACTGATGAAATCCTATGTCATTAATAATTGTTGAGCCAAAATCAGGATGGGTTCCCTACACCAGATGGGAAGCGATTTAATTGGGACTTCTCTCTGAGGTGAACCCTTTATTGTTGAGTGGAACATTTTAACTTGTCAACAACTATTTTCGATCATCTCAATTGTCTTTATTGTTTTGATATTTCTTTCATTAGTTTTCTAATTTGACTAAAGAATCTCATCTAAAATTAATCACTTAATTAAAGAATCTCATATAGAATTAATTATCAACGTGATTAAGATCTCTACCTGATGGGCTACCCCAACTAAGACCCTTTCATTTCCTTAACATGAATGGTGCCCCACTTGATGAATTGTTCAACAAACTTTAGTCTATGATTCAATTTGCCAGATATTTGATTATTTTTAGCTATAGATTAAGATTTAGTTTTCATATTGGGATTTTCATCTTGGATTCTGATTTTGTGTGATTTCATTGAGCTGAATTAGTTATGAATTGAATAATTTTTTTGTCTAGAACATGTTGGATACGTTGCACTCAGGAGTTATTACTGGATCTTTGCGACATAAACATGATCATAATTAACTTTGATTTACATGACTAAAAGCATGAAATTCAAAGTGTCTTTTTACAAACATTTGTCGTGTAAGTATTGCATTTGGAATCATAAGTTAAATGAGACCATGTCCATTGGAAAGGATTTTAAAACACCTTAAAAGACAACATGTCTTAAATGTAAGTGAGTGGAAAAAATCAATTGGATGCTTATCCCCACACTCTCAACCTATCTAAAAATATCATTTTAAGTCCTTGAGTGAGGGATTTAGTTAGTTAATTAACTATTATTTTATTTTAAAGGATGAACTTGGTGTCACAATCCAAACATAAACTTTAAGTGTGAATAATTTGCATAAGTGGTGTGCCCTACTTTTAAATAAAATGTTGAAAATGAAATGTAAATTGCTAAAAATAAAATGCCAAATGAGTTGAAAAAAAGAAAACAAAAAGAACTTGAAAAGTACTTAAAATTAATGAATATTGTCTTTATTAAACATCCCTTAACTTTTGCAGCAAATCAAATGTAATAAAAAACAAACACAAATTATAAATTTCATAGTCCAAGCAATTAAATGGAACACTTAACGAATAAAGTACTAGAAATGCATGGATTTGTTTCCAAACCTACATTGTCCTCTCTAAATCTCAACAAAACAATGAAAGATAGTTAGCAAATTTGTGAGAGAGGGCAGTAAAGTCCGTAAGAACACATAAATTAAGTTGAAAATTGGAAAAACTTCAAAAAATATATATTTCACATAGAAAAATAGTTAAAAGTGGCATGTAAGCAAATTTTAAAGTAAAAATTGTGATTCGGATAAATAATTTATAGAAGCTAAAATTAAAAAATACAAGAGATTTGCTTAGGAACAACATGTGATGTATCCAAATCGAAATTTAGGCACACTAACTCAAAAAATATGATGTACTGCTGCTATACTAGTGCTATAGATTTGATAAATATGCAACAAGCTTATGGTCCACTTCTAAGATTCCAAAATGGCACACTAGCTCCAAAAGTTCTTCAATAAGCACTAGGAGGCTTGTGGCTCGACTCCAAATGGATTGGAAGGGATTGGATATGCTTGTAGTGGAAGTATAATATTTTTTTATAGAGTATGCATATTGTAGAGTTATAGGGGTTTGGGAGAGGCTTGGAGGGACTTGGAGTGGAAATGGGAGTTCGGGACATCACAGGGTAACAATTTTGAAACAAATGGAAGGGGTATATAGGAAGTTCAATTAGCTACAAAACCACTTGGGATGGATTTTACAGAGCCTTAGGTTTCTACAAAAACTCATAAAATGTGAATTGGATCTCTTGAGAGGAATATATGGCCAAAACAGTGGAAGCTAGTCGAATTTGGCTAGTGGAAGAGAAAGGGTGAGAAAGATGGTAATGAAGAGTAGGGTTTTTTTTTTGGTAGGATATAAGTTATGCATTACATTGTTGTAGGTGGTTTGGAAAAATATGAAGAGATGTAAGGTACAATAAGTTTTCATGTGTGGTCTTCAGGAATGGGTGGATTTCCTAGCACATTCGGGAGTGCATCATTCTCGGAGATGTTTCTTGGCAAGTTAGAAAACCAATAAATTTCCTCCATGATTTATGTGGAACCTATGATCCTAATTGGTAACCATTTAGATGACACTAACATTTAGGGAATCGATGTAAGCAAGTTTGGGAAGCAAGATTGAAGAATTGGCAATTTTGGCTTAGGGAAATTAGTGGTTTCCAACTCAAAATTGTCAATGTTTGAGAAAAATATGAAGACACTTGAACTTTAAAACTTTTGATTAAAAAATTCAGTTCATGTATATCTCATCAACAGTTCAAACACACAAATTAATGAAACCATAAGACACGTGATGTACCCTAGGAAAACTTTCCACAATCCGGAGGATGAAAAACCTAACAAACAATCTTTGAGTATGATAGATAATGGCAGATAATGATTTTATAACACTTTGCATATTGCTTGATAAGAGATATCTAAAAAACACTAGAGTATATAGATCACTTAGAATACTGTCATAGCCTTTCCAAGTGCATAGAAATCTAATAACAAGCTTATTCAGTCATGCAATGAAGGTAACGAATAGTTGCATTCCTTTTGGGAACTGTGAACACTATAAATATTGTGTGCATTCTTCCCACATTACCTAGTGCGCCTTCCTTGACTTGGTGCCAAGTTGTCTCCTCATAATTACCTCCCACACTGAAGATATGCACCCTCCATTAATTCACTGGTGTTAATTGCCTCTAACTGAGTGTTAATTGATTGAAATGAACTAAACTGAAATGGAATTGAATGTAACTGATTGAACTAAAAAGAACTGAATAGAATTGAATGTAACTAAATTGAATTGAATTAAACTGAATGTAATTGAACTGAATTGAACATAACTAATCCGAACTAAATAACTAATTGCCTGACCATTCGTTAGGAGTTTAACTGAATATCTTTAGTGCTTCACCATTAGTGTCATCTTCAACAACCACTTTGCATAGCCTTAATTAACTGAAGCTTGTTTTCCACAACTTAGAATTAACTAACGCCTTTGCAATTGGAGTTCACTAGAGGTATGACATAGGCAATTCGAATCTTTACTCTATCTATGTGCTCATCTCATTTATCATTTAATTATTTTTTCATGGTCCATGTGTGTTTAATTAATTAATCATCTTTATCATATCATACTCAGAAGAATTGTTTCCAACCTATGATCATATGTATTACCCTGGGTCATATAGTCATATGCTAAAGTAAATGACTCTAGGGATAGCCAATCCCTAAAGGAGACTTATAGCATTTGGTTACCATGAGTAGCCATACATCACATAGTAGATCCAGTATTGATACAACACAAGACTCATGAAATTAATATAACATAAGTTCCAGACTTGATACAACACAAGTCTATGACCTTGATACAACACAAGGTCTCGATCTTAATATAACATAAGATCCTGATCTTAATACAACATAATATCATAGTACATGCATCTCTCATACCCTCAATAACCTAGCTTGATACAAAAAAATATCTTAAATTAATACACCATAAGTTGATGAACTTAATATAACATCAGTTCCAAACTTTATACAACACAAGTCTCATGAATAGGTTTATGAACTTAATACAACATAAGTTTGAGACTTTATACAACACAGGTTTCATGGATAATGGATCTCGACGATGTACATTTAACACTCCCTCTCAACAAGGGAGACATTCTCTTCCATACCAAGTATATCTATAAAGTGTCTCAACTTTGTCACATATAGATTCTTTGTCCTCACATATGCAATCCGCTCATCAATATCTATGTACTGAATTTTTACAATACCATTTTGGACCATGTATCGAATGAAGTGATACTTGATTTCTATGTGTTTCGACTTGTCATGAAACACAGGATATTTAGAAAGATTTATACCACTCTGGTTGTCACACCTGATTACTGTAGGCTCTAGCTTTACACTGAACAATCCTCCAAGTAGATTTCTTATCCACACTACTTCTTTGAAAGTAGTACTAGTAGAAATGTACTCAACCTCTGTGGTGATCTGGGAAACTGAAACCTGCTATCTTCTAGACCATGAAATCATAGTAGATCCCAAGATGAAATAATACCCGAAAGTTCTCTTCCGATCAACAATGATTCCAACCCAATCAGAATCAATATATACAAGCAATGGCACTTCTCCATTGGTGTCATACCTGATTCCATAAGAAACTGTACCGTGGAGGTATATCAAAATATGATTACATGTAACCTAGTGTTTGGGCCTAAGATAACTCATGAACTTACTCAAAATGCTAACTACATAGCAAATTTTTGGCGTCAAGTATATCAGGTACATCAACGAGCCAATCAACTATCTGTATAATGCGGGGTCCATTGAATTCGATCAAGGCTCAGTCTCAAGGAGCTTCCTCAAATTGGAATCCATTGGAGTGTTTATGGATTTACAATCCATCATGTCAAATATGTGCAAGTTGTCCACATTATACTTCCCTTGATATAGAAATATCTCATCATTCCTCTGCCAAATCTCAAGGCCTAGGAAGTAGTGCATAATACCTAAGTATTTCATATCAAACTCTGAGGTAAGCTCACTCTAACACTCTACAATCAGTCTTTCCTCTCCATTGAGGAAAATATCATCCACATATAGGACTAGTAACAGAGGTGTAACAGAGGTTGGTTCTCCACTACTTTGAATTACAAGTTTGAATATGAATCACTCTTCAAGAAACCAAGTTTCTGAAGATAACTATCTACCAGCGTAGATCCAAATCCTAGGCTCTATCAAGCACCGAGAGGGATCAAATATCCCGAGGTGAAAATGTCTTGTCAGGTATTGGACGCAATGAGCTATTATAGTTGCATATAAATATATATTTGATACACAAAAAGTTAATATAAATTTCAATTCTCACAGCTGCATATAAATTTCAATTCTCACAACTCCATATAAATATATATTTGTTCAATTCACTGTTATATATATTTACAACTGCATATAAATATAAATTTGATAGGCAAAAAGTTAATATAAGTTTCAATTCTCACAGCATACAAATTTGAATTCTCAAAACTGCATATAAATATATAAATATATATTTGATAGGAAAAAAGTTAATATAGATTTCAATTCTCACAGTATATAAATTTCAATTCTCACATGTACATATAAATATATATTTGATAAACAAAAAGTTAATATAAATTTTAATTCTCACAGCATATAAATTTATGTGCTAATCTTCTAGAGCTGAATACTAATTCAATGCTTGAAGAAATGCATTTTGATACTTATAAAATACTTTGGAAACTGTTTTGTTTTGACTGCCATCTCATCCCTATCACCCTGAAAATCTGTAATTGCAATGTGATTTGTTGAATGTGTCCTCGAATGCAAAACCCAACCTTCAAATCTGGAAAAATTCGATTCATATTCAATCTCTTCTTTTGCCAATTGGAGATAGTTATTGACTTTCTGCTTGATTTGTGGCCTGTTTTATTTCTTCTAGTTGTTACTCTGCCACATATTATCAATAACTGTCCCATATTGATACTTGCCATGTGCTTCTTTATTTCTTCATTAAACATCTAGTGGGATCTGTGTAAATATCTATGACACCTGTAATTTCTTTCTTCAATGCCTTTAACCTTTTCTATTTGGAATTAATGTATGAAGCTGGCGTTGAGGTGTGCAATTGATTCCCAATCGTTAGCCTCTAGTTCTCTGTCTCGTTGTAGACATTGCCTCAAACAAACTATTACAGAATAAACTTTGTGGATTACACTGAGATGAAAACCTCGTAGCTCAATAGTGCAGCTGTGTCTTAAGCTTGGGAAATATGATGGCTCGGCACTTGGACTTTATTCTTTTTGAAATATGAAATATCTCACACACAATGAGAAGCACAAATAAAATATAGATTATATTTTCAATTCTTTCAAGGCTTCAACAAGGGGGTGTGGACAATAAAGATCTGTTCTCTCATGCATCTACATGTGTGACACTTCATCATTGTTGACCTAGGTAGTGGATTCCGAGTTAAGCAATACTTTTTTTCCAAATATGACAAGGCATGGAGTTTGAATTTTGAGTGGAAGATTGGGTTTGCATTAGGGCGTGGCTTTTATACAACGCCTCTCCTTTTTTAAATTTGCAAAACTTTTTAACCATAAAGGCTAAGAGTATTTAAACTTGAAGTCTATAAAGGATATAATTTTAAAATTTATATTAAAATATATATATATATATAAATAAAATATATTTTACTTTTTCTTAATATAAAATTTTAAATTTAAAACCTTTTCTAAATTATACTGGATCTTAAATATTAATTTTTTTTCTAAAATATAAAAATAATAAAACTTGATCATGGGTGATATCTTGGTACCAACACTTCCATATCAAAAAGGAGATTTTATAGTTACATGATGAATACTTTTGAATAGATGTATTAAAGTTGAATAGAAAAAGAGTTTTTAATAGATGATTAAAGTTTAATAACAATTTTTTTAGTTTATCTAAATTTAATAAAGATAATATTTGGTTTACTTAAAAAAAAATTGCCAAAAAGCTTTCTAAACTCAAACTCATTATAATTTTGGCAAATTACTAGAAAGTTGTATTATACCGTCATAAAACTCAAATCTAGTATAATAATTTTAAAATAATATGAATTGATACTAAAAGATATTAACCAACCTGAGAAAGAATGAAAATGAATCCATGAACAGTCGATATTCTGCACTTCCTCATTGTATCACGATCATTGATTCAAGTCTTCCTTATTATTTTTTTAAGTTCAAATTGTAATGTATTAGTTTCAGTACGCGGATCTAAAATCCATCCATTCACAGATTTTACAGTAATTGGTTGAATTTTCTTCTTAACATACATGAACAAGATTAGTGTATATAATATTTATCTGTTCCTATCAAAACTGAGTTTGTAGTTTCCCTCTTTCATTTATTAATTTGATGCATATAATAATGTGCCAAAATCAACGCTTTGAAACCTTCCATCATCGTTGATGGTGCTCTACACCAGCCAACTAATTAAAAAACCATGTTCAATAGTCAATAATTAATTCAACATGCCCACCTACACAATTATGTTGTTTTTATTTTTTTATATAAATAAAATAAATATATCATCAACATTAAAATGCAAATCAAATTTAAATAAAACAAATATATCATCTACATTAAGATATAAATCAAATTTACATCTAAAATAAATTTTATATTCTGAAACATTTCGGATATACATAAAAATTATGCCAAACCTCCTGCCATCCGATAAACATTCTGCCCTCGGATTAAACTACACAGGTATAATCTTTCGCCAGTTTAATAAAATGAAAGCTTCTTTTAATAACCAGATTGTATATCTTTTAGAGTACTTGTGCAGGTCTTGTGCATAATAGAGTTTTGTGACTGTCCATGACCTTGGAAATGATCGTAAATGAGCAGATATTAAATGCAATAGTAAATATATATATATAATTGTTAAAACATAGCTATAATTAAAATTTATATGCTGTGAGAATTAAAATTTATATTAACTTTTTGTCTATCAAATATATATTTATATGCACATGTGAGAATTGAAATTTATATGCTGTGAGAATTGAAATCTATATTAACTTTTTCCCTATCAAATATATATTTATATGCAGTTTTGAGAATTCAAATTTATATGCTATGAGAATTGAAACTTATATTAAGTTTTTGTCTATCAAATATATATTTATATGCAACTGTAAATATATATAACAGTGAATTGAGGAAATATATATTTATATGGAGTTGTGAGAATTGAAATTTATAGGCACCTGTGAGAATTGAAATTTATATGCAACTCTGAGAATTAAAATTTATATGCAGCTGTGAGAATTGAAATTTATATTAGCTTTTTGTCTATCAAATATATATTTATATGCAGCTATAATAGCTCATTGCATTCAATACCTGACAAGACGTTTTCACCTCGAGATATTTGATCCCTCTTGGCGCTTGATAGAGCCTAGGATTTGGATCTAAGCTGGTTGATTTTACTTTATGTAACGTTACGTAACATTACAAGATCTCCCCCATACTGGGATGTAGAGCACCTCTTGACGCAATTATGGCATACTAATATCGAGGAGCCTATTTTAACCCATACATGGCTTTCTTAAACTTGCACACATGAGACTCTTTCCCATGTATCACAAAACCATCAGGATGATCAATGTAAACATCTTCTTCAACCTCACCATTGAGGAAGGAAGTCTTCACATCTGTCTCGTGAAGCTTCCAACCTAATACGGATGCAAGTGAAATAATAGATATAATGGTAGTATACTTGGCCATTGGAGAAAAGGTCTCCTCATAATCATTTCCCTCTTTCCGAGAAAATCATAAGAAACAAAGCTAGCTTTGTACTTTTCCACATTGCCATCTGTGACATGATTTATCTTGTAAATCCATATGGAAGTTACAACTGACTTCCTCTTAGGCTGTCCACACTTCCTGCTTTGCAGCCTCTTCATATGATGAAGGCTCTAAGTCACCGATGTTGCTCATTAATGCAACATATCATGAATACATAGCTTCTTGCACTTTATGAAAGTGCATACAGGTGCTCCATGCTTCTCAGCATATTTTAATACATATCGACACCATGCTGACCTCCTCTTTGTAGGAGGTTTGTCAACTGGTTCAACAGGTTCATCAATGCCAAGTAGCTCTGCATGCTCTGTTGGATTCTCCCTTTAAACATAAGAAGGGGAAGAATCATCCTCATGATCCTCTGATATAGGATCCTCAACCTCCTCTGTATCTATATCATATTCAATCTCTTTTGACCGCTTGAATGCTACATCCTCATGGAAAGTCACATCTCGATTAACCTCAACATGTGTTTCACGAGGTACATAGATTATGAATACCTTGGTGGTATCACTGTAGCCAACAAAAGTTCCCTTATTTCTAGAAGGTTCCATCTTGTTTCTCTTTTCTTTTGGAATGTGAATATACACATGACATCTAAAAATATGAATATGTGATATGTCTGGTGTCTCACCAATGAACACCTTTTTAAGTGTTTTCTCATCAAGAACTACATGCGTACTTTTGTTCCATATGTACACTGTTGCATTCGTATATTCTTCCCACAAATAAGCAGATAGATCTTGATCATGTAACATGGATTTTGCATCCTCACAAATAGTTTTTTTCTTTCTCTCTACAACCCCATTCTATTGAGGGTTTTAAGGAATTGTTAATTGTCTACATATCCCTTTTTCACTACAAAAATCATTAAAATCATTTGATTCAAATTCTTGTTATCGGGAATATTTCAATCAGTACAGACATAGTTTGTTCCCCTATCCTGCATGGTGCAAGTCTAGAAAAAAAGGACACAACGATGTATCCTCTCCTGTATGACTGATCTAGTTGAATGTCAAGATCTCTTTACCTTGGGTGTGGGAGGTTTTCCCTGTTTTGTAGTTCCTTGTGCGATCAACTATACCTGCAAAGAACAAAAAAACAAGACACGAAAATGATAACAGCAAGATAAATCAATGATTTATACTAATTGTTACGGAGAGAAACTTCCTATGGCTTGGGGTGTACCACAACAGACATATAAACCGCAGAAATCAATCCCTTCCCACTATGCAAGAGAAACCAAACATATAACATTAAAGGATCTCGAACCATACCTTATTCCGAATAGTTGAAGTAGATCTTCGTTGAGCTTTTTCCAATCCCGCTTGCGCTAGAAATTGCTCTCAACAACAGCAAAAAACACAAGCATTAGTATATAATATGATGTTAAATATACTCTAGAATATATAATCAACAATGTATAAACAATTAAACATATCCATGGATTCAATATTCATTCAAATACACATTATTGGACAGGAAATTATATTTCTATTAATCAAATCAGAGATTACACAAGTGACAACCTTTGTCGGCACGTTTATGAACTGGAGAAACTGAGTCCTCCACCTGGGCCTCCACCACCTCAATCCTCCATCTCTTTATAGAAAGCTCACAAGCAAAGGAAAGCTTGGGAAGAACACAAAGTGCTCTAAAGGGACAAAGGGATGCATACTCAAGTATAAGCAAGCTATGACAACAATGGACTATATTTTTCTTGCTCTTCAATTCATCTCCTTGAATGTATCCAAGGGGTTCCTTATATAGCACTCCAAAGGGGTAATGTAGGGTAAACTTCGAGCGATATCGAGGCATATGGAAGGCCAAAAATCAAGTGGTTCGGACACACATCAAGGAAAACTTCAAAAATATTTGGACTTATGCACACATCTCGATGTACGTGGGTTTGAGGTCAATATCCGTGTATACATGTGAGTATAGGATTAAAAGTCACGTACACTAATAAGCAAGTGTTTTTAGGGATGAAATTGGAAACATCAAAGTATAATATCAGTCCATGGGGTCCAAAGAGTCTGCAGAGGGACAGGGAAGTCCATAAATATGTGATCAACCATGTGTGATAAAATTAGCTGTAACACTAATGATCAAGGAAATTAGTAATAAACAATCAACATTAACATGAATCATTTATGGGAAAGGGAAATTTTTTTGTATTAAAGATGAGAAGAAATCTACAACCAAAACCTTGATGTTCAAGCTTTGCTTTTATAATATATTTGAATCACTCACACACACACTACAAACTATACAACATCTCACTCACAACCACTCTCTCTTTTCCTCCTATACACAACTTGAATCCAATAGAATAAGGATGCTATCTTGTTCTTCCCTTTTCACATGGTCCAAATGGGTTGAGATATTTTGGGAGGAAGGTATAGAATGATCCCTAGGGGTTAGGAGGTCAAGTGCCAGCTTTCCCAAGTAGTTAGGATCATCCTCTATGAGAGATTTCACCTAAAATCTTCTCAAATATTCTCTTTTTTCCCCTTTTTGGATTGCCAACACTCCTTGAGAACATGATTAGTGTGCCAACGGTCTTTGTGGCCATGTGACAAGAACCAATGGTGCCTTATGTCTGCGGAAAAGAGGCATTAGGCTTGTCTAATGCCCTGTTAGCACCATGTAATTTTCCTATGGTTGTTGTAGGAAGTCACAGGGGTAACCATTTCAACCAACCTTTAGACTTCCTTCTAGCTAAGGAAGTCAGAGAGGGCTCTCTCTTGTCACGTTAACCTTCACATACACATTTAACAATAAGGGGCACTCAGAAGACTAGATTTCTACAAGTAACAAGACAGTTACAAAATAAAATATGTTGAAAAGACAGACAAGATCAAAACCATTGGGAGATGGAGTCACAAACTGAAAACATTCAAGGACATTACAACAACAAATAATAGTTATTTCTTCCCTGTACTATGAGGCAAAGTAAGTGCAACATTCAGCAAAATATATTTAAGCGGTGATGAGAAGACACAGGTGAAAATCCCAGCACGACAAGGGGCACCTATCGATGGATGAATACCTTGCCACCTTTAGCGGAAGAACATATTGAGGGAGATAACAGAGGTGGAGCATCTAACAGAGGATGAATTCCAAAACCACCTGAACAAACACAGAACTAATGCTTGATTTGACAAAAAGAGCACTTAACAGAGAGCGGATTCTTTTCGTACAACTTGAAAGCACTTTTGCAGGAAATACACATATGGAAATGAGTTAAATGGAAAGCACACTAAACATGAACACCGTAATGAATCTCATATCAGCAGAAGAAATATATTCATTAAAGCTCCCAAAAACTATTTATAGAGCTACAAAACTGGTGCTGGGGCCTAAAAAAGAACACCAGTCCAACCTCTATCCTCCTCAAGGGAGGTTCTATCTATAATGTGAATTATCCCCCCGTATCTGTCCCAAAATAGGGTATCAAAATGGTTACAAGGTATGGGATTCACCCAGAATAATCACGTCAAAAATCCTAAAAAACTACGTTAGGTGGCAGATTCACCAAAGCTTTATTAACAAAATTAGGAAACACGTCATGACGCACACACTGGTAGGAATGACACTATGGAATTTGAATGTATGCTTGATTTTTTTGACGGTGACATTTTGGCACTAACGACTCTGCTCCATCGGTATGCTTTCTGTTAGAAAAATTCTGAAAAATCCTCGAGGTGACCTTTGTTGCTTCAAAACCTCGTGCTTCTCCGTGTTCCAAAAACATGTTCTATCTATGTTCGTAGCTGGAGGGGAGGTTTATGATGATTTTTTGTTTGGCCCTTTATCTGGGGTCTAGGTCTCTTGATAACACCATCATTTCTGCAAACCTAGATAAATAAGTATAGCTTCTTAACATCTCCAAGCCTTTAATAGGCTCGTCGTTGATGACATCTTATTATACCAGGACTGTTCCATCCATACAATATGCGTCAGCACAACAATCCATAAGGATTTTCATCATCCTAAATGCATTTGGAAATATGAGCCCAATACCATGGTGACGAAGCCTGGCACGCCTCCCTTCCCAAGTCCAAACATTCACCTAGACCGACCACCCCTAGCAATGGATACTATGTACCCTAGTGAGGGGGTTCATGTTTCTCTCTGGAGGATTTGGAAGAATGCTCTCAGGGTTGAAGAAAGCGGGTACTGCCCCTGTACTGGTGTCACGATCTGTTGAGATGACATGGTCTTCCCCTATGTCAAAAAATTTATCCAGTGTAGTAGACATATTTACCTCGATGGCCGGGAATATTAATACGCGAGAAAACAATGGAAGCTTTGTTCTCAAATGACCCTTACGGGCCAATAAGTTGCCCCGAATAATCGGTGTCTCTAACACATAAGCTGTAGCCATTCTCTCGTTGGAACTCTCCAAGACCCTTAGTGAAGCACCCATCCTATATTTATCAGCATGCAGGATCTTTACATATTTAACTGGATCCTATGGTGGCATTATATCGAGCTGGGAAGTTAATCTCTAATGCGTGCTTTTCGCACCTTTACCCATGCAATAGTCAATTGTGTTATGATGACAACACGGGGGATCACATGGGCTATTGATCCAATTCCCTTACGCAAAGGTGCCAACTATGCTTCCCATGAGGTCATGACCTCCATCAATTGCAGAAGAAACCTATGAATTCACTCGTAATCACCTTAAAGAGATCTCATCGGGGGTGGATTTGACGTTGGTCGCTTAGCTGATCCATAATCCGACCTGGATTTCAGTGCCTTAATCCATCAAAATATGGTGTGTACGATCACTCGTGTCCTCTGTCAATTAATCATTTTGACGTCCGTCCTCATTATGTGTGTTGGACAGTGAGCTGCGAGAACCCGGGAACTAATTTTGGCATCATCATGTCACCTGTCCCACCCTAACTAGGTGGACCCTACCACACTTCATGCTTCTCATGCTGACTAGCTTCCGCGCATGTCCCTATCACGACGTATATCAGAGCCGTTGGTTAATCATTTTGTTGAATCTACGCTATTGAAAATGAGGGGCTCTACTAGATTTCGCACTGCTTCCTCCCCCTATCTGTTGCACACCTTCCTATTGTGAAGACCTCTAGGTCCGTTGATTTGATCCTTGTCCACTTGCTATCGTCCAAACATGTGGGGTCCTTCCCCCATTTCGTGTCCATCTTCTGCTTTATCCATCATGCATATTTGAGCGACAAAAAGGCTCTTGGCCATAGATCTGGTCCACCCCCAATTGTGATCATTAGGAAAATAGGATGAGCCATGGATTTCGTGCACCCTTGTAGTCTAATTCTCTACGTGCCTCCTTTGCTGTGAAATCCTTAACCTCTACTGCTATGCTTTGCCTATTCCTGGTGATGACTGGTTCCACTCGAGTCATCTTGGTTCCAAGGGGTCATTGAATTCTTTCCTTGGGGTTAAGTTAGGGTCCTTTATCTACCTCAAAGTTTCCAAGCTCTTAAATTCTCTAGCTACACCTCATCCTGACATTCCATTATCATCGACGCTTCTTCAAAATTTAGCATGACTGCTAACACGCCTTGTGCTAGGAAGCAAGGTGCATTAGACTGTCTAGGATTGAGTAGTAAGGCACCAAAAGAAGGTTTTTTCCAGTGACTTCAAGGGATTGGAGCATTATGAAAATTTTTGGGTGTAACATAATTCCCCCCCAAAGTATGAAGCTAGAGGAATGTGATAGGTGAAATTATTTGCTAGATATTGATCTCGGTATCAGAGGCAAAAGAGAGGTGAGTAAATACTTTACGAATACCAGTCACCAACTATCTGACTCAATCATGGCTACATACTAATACATTGTAGATCCATGTATAACGACCATGTAATGGATACTGAAAATACACCGTAGATCCATGAACAACAAGAATCAAATAAAAACATGGTTACAAAACATAAAAAGTATATCCATGTCAACTTGACTCAAAATATGAAGATGCCACCAAACATACAATGTGGATCCATGTCATGACTCCAAGCAATACTCCATTGCAACCTGAGAACAAGAACATATTCAGGTGAATACCTAACCACTCAGGGTCTTCATTCCAAATCCCAAATGATACGATTCTATCAATGTGAATATATGTCCTGATGTTGAACATGGTAGAAACCACTTGATTACCTGTCATTGATGTATACCATTAACAAGCACGAGGGAGATCATCATTGATGTCAATGATTCCCAAGGAATCTTGGTACATTCCTTCAAATGTGAATAAAGGACTTGTAGTTGAACATTCGATAGAATCCTTCAATCATAGGCCATTGGTGAAAGCCCATTGTTGAAAGCAAGGAAACCCACCATTAAGCCCTGCAATATTGAAGGTACTTGATTTGGTTTCTATGCACATTTCCCAGATGATGTGCTTGTGTTGACAGGAATAGACTCGTCGAAGGAGGGCCATGATGTTTCCCCTATCATCGACACGAAACATGGAACAAAAGATGATGTCAAAGTGATGAAAGCAAACATAGAACTGACTCAAATATGATCGACTTGAAGGAAGGTAATGAAACTGTAGAGGAGGTTCCCTTGAACATTCAATGACATGACAAATGACTTGGAAACATTGAATCAACGAGGCATAGACCAGATGTAATGCAAGGACAAGACGATGCATTCTTTGAATTGACTCAAAGGAGTTAAATGACTCATGAAAGTGGATCGACTCGGTGACAAGATGAATACCCAACTGTTTTAAATGAAAATGTAGACATGCGCCATGTTCAAGGGTGGACTATGAGCTACCATTGATACAAATGAAAAATGTTCCCCATTCCCTTAATTTCCCCATTGCAAATAATGAGTACCTATTTTATTTTTAACGAGCTTGAAAAGGGTAAAAAACACTCGATGTAGCTCATCAAGTGATGAGTCCATTCTGATATGTTTTATGAACCTGAGAAAGGAGGGGTTCATTCCTAGAAAGGGTTCTTCATTGTTTGATTTTACGAGTCCAAGGAAGGTAAACTCAATCATCATTTTGTGTTTAGAGAGTCTGAAATGACTAAGAATATTCCAGAGTGGACATTTTCATAAATTTAGTCCTTGAGTTCAGAAAAAGTATAAACTGATGCCTAGGAGAACTCTTCTAGTTGTGATAAACTAGATTATGACTTTTTGTAAATGAGTCCAATCAGTATGAAAAAGGGGTAAACTATCATCGACTAAACGATTGTTCAAATACTTTTACAAGCGCGAAAGCATCAAGCTCTCTTGGCGATCTTTTCATGTTTAAAAAGTCTCGAAAAGAGCTTAAAATCGAATTTATAAGGGTTTATTTTTTTCACAATCCATTTTAGCGAGTCTTAAAAAGCAGTAAAAGCACACTCGATACCTCTTCACTAGGTGTTTAACGAGCATGCAGAAGGTATAAAAAGCACTTAGTACTTTTTCAACTTAAACCAAAGTGTGAAAAAGACAAAAAGAAACTCACTTGTAGGAAAGAAAGTCCAAAAAATACCCTAAAATATCCAAAAACAATGTTAGAACATGTTTACCTTGCAAACTATAGAAAAACATGAGAAAAAAACCTAAATATTTAATTATTCCATTAATTATTTTAAATAAAAAATAAATATAACCTACAAATAGCGGGATAGTAGCAACTTCTTCACCATTGTTTTTTTACTATTGACATTTGGGTAAAACTTATGCATATGAAGGGATTTTGTGGTGTAGATCCCAGAGTTACTGGCCACCTCTGACCGAACTATCTGAATCAGGTAATAGCCAAGGCATAGCTCTTCATTTTAATGGTTTATTTTTTTTCTTTTAAGTTTGTTTTTTGGCATTTTGAGGTCAATCTCCAAGGGGGGAGAATGCACGTAGCTTGACACTTTTCTGCCTTTCGGGAGATGTGTCGACCCACCCCTTAAAAGGAGGAAAAGCGTCAAAGGTTCTCTATCTCTTAGTTGGATATGCACCATCACTCTATTTCCTTGGGGGAAGGTGTCGGTGGCAAGGGACTTCCAAAAAACCAAATAATGGGAAAGTTTTTAAGATTTTTCCTCTTGATCTAGAGTCTAGCAAGCATTTAATGGTTGTTCCATTGGATTTTGATAGGAAAATTTCTCCCAAGTTGGTGATATGGAAAGAATGAGAGCATGATCTTGATGAATCCCAAGCGGAAACCATCCCATGACTGTGAGGGATTTGAGAGAATGTGGGATCCTGGAGTACTTTAGGGTTCCAGGAATGGGGGATTATGTGCGGTTGCTGGAGTACTTGATCCGAATGTGGGATCTTGACGAACAACATTTTCAGGTTCAGACTCACATATTTACCATAGATGTCGAGGACATCTACTTCTTGACTGGATTATCCTGGGGGAGGAGTCCAGTGGTACTTACAGGTCCCAGGGGTGGAGAGATGTAGGTAGACCATCTCATTGATGAATACTATGTGGTGGGGACTAGATCTCCGGGAGGAAAAATCCCTATCAAGCACATTGTACAACGACCTTTGATGACTGTATCCTTCATTATAGAGAAGGTAGCGGGAAATAGGGACGCCCAAGAGACCAGTTGTGCTCACATGCTATATGCAGTGGAGTGTATGGATCCTACCATATTCTTAGTGAGTCTCAAAGATCATTTGACGAAGAGTCAGAGGGGGGAAATGAAATAGTTTGGCTACGGGGAAGTAATGGTGTCCTTCTTCCTTGAGCGAGTTCCTTTGATTCGACCACAGGTTCCTTTGAATAGGATGGATGCAGAGGATCCCAGCATGTTGAGATGGGTCGAGTCCATTGATCGACATGGTGGTGGTGGAGGCACCACCGTCACATATTGTGCAGTCTTCTTTCATTGGCTCCGAGGCCAGCTACTGATGGTGGAGGAATACTCCTACGCCGAAGCGGACTTCAGGGGTGACCTTGACCTCCCATTTCCCGAGGGGGATCAATGGGACGATCGAGGTAAGAAGAATACGATTCCAAATGTTTTTATTTTATATTGTATTTCATTTTTTGTTCTTTTTGAATGATACTGAGAGATTCAATGTTGTTTATGCAAACATAGGGTCTTCCCATCCAGTGGGAACCTCACCCATAGAGAGTCGAGGAGAAAATATTTTCCAAGGGAAATATGGCAAACATCTCCACCACGATTCCAATTAACATCTCTGTGAAACCTGATGTTGTGGAAAATGTACATATAGGTGCAAACTATTCTTCGGAAGTGTAATAACCAGAAAATTCGTAAAAAATTAAATTTTTTAAAGTGACATAAAATGTCTTAAGTCGTAGCTTAGTCACTGCTAGTGGTTAGCGAAAAATGAAACAATTTAACAAAAGTTAATGGTTTGTTTCAATAAAAGAAATCTGTACATAAGGATGTAATCTTAAACACCTATGTTAATTTTATTATGACTTAACAACTTTAATTTTCAACTGTGTTAGAAGGAGGACTTGCATTTAGTTGCTACTAGATACACTAATGATTTACTTTTTTCAAGTAGGTGAGAAATCTTGTTTGATATTGGGGCTTACTTAGGATTCTGCTAACTCAATTGGACTACTGGTTCTTACAGGTTTAGCAGGTAAGCATAAGATCATGTAGGTGTTTATTTTAAATTCATCGAGAAAAGTACTTTCCTAGCATGTTAAGATGCTAGTATAAGAAAATGATTATTTAAGGTGCTAGTCTCCATGGAGGTAAAGTAAATTTTCTTTTGTTGTTCTAAATATATGAAATTATTTATAACTAAGGCCATAATGACCTTTCATCATAACATAATCAATTTTTTTTAAACGAGTAAGTTCTTAACAAGGTTCCTTCAGTTGTATGGTGTTTATATTTTACAAATTTATAGTACATGGTCATTTATAAATTCCCATAGTGAGCATAGAGCTCATGGTTTTGGTTCATGTTTACTTCGACTGATTAGTAATCTTGCAGCTATTTTTAATTCAATACTCAAGTGTACTTCTCTTTATGCATGAACATGTTCCTATGTTTTTCGATTGTAAAGTTTACAATGAGTGATTAGCTTCTTATGAGAAACTCTCCAAATAAAGTTAGTCTTCAGTTTTCTTGCAGACTCCCTCATTTATCAGCATCAAGATTTTGTGTGGATCAGTTTAAGGCTTTGCCAGTTTACAAAAAGTCATAAACTATATCATAAATATACCCTATTTTCTTTTACTAGTTCTAAAACAATACCACACTTGTTCGATTTGTTTGCAAGTATGAATATCTTCTTGGATCAATTAATAGACAAGTTGTGTTCATAGTACTCAAATTATAACCATGATACAATTATTATTTCAATGTTATAATAACTATGTTAACTTGTAACCTAACAGTATTAAGTTATAACAATTAAGTTAACTTAAGTCCTAAGGTAGTATTACCTACCTATCAACTACTATAATGTAGTCAAAACGATGGAAAACAAACCTTATTAGTTTTCAATCCAATACTATACTAGTTTCCATGGCATAATATATTTGATAGTATGATTTTTATTATTAGCAATCATATGAACTAGTTTATTATAATCGATAGCATGATTTTTATTATAGGCAATCATATGTTATAAGGTTTTGGTAATGATAAGTTTTTAAAACATTTGTGCAGCGATGACATTAGAATTCGACCCACACTTGTTGAGATTTTTGGAAGGGCATGTGGACAGGGCCTCCTCCATATGTTGGTTGACCTATATTGATGTAACCATACTCCTTTGCATTTTTGGACCGAGGGTTTTCCTCCTTGCTGGATGAGTTGTGAGTTTGCAGCCATGAGAGGCCTACAACCTCCTTGATCGTTGGGCATTTTAGTCTACAATGCTGTAATGTAAATATTTGGTATCGTGGGTTAAGGTTTGGTTTCTCCTGTAAGTGAAGAATACACTGTGAGAGTGGTTGTTCATTTCTTCAAGTGTCTCGAAGCCTGTAATGGTCTTACTCCTGTAACTGCTCGTCCATTGCTTTTGCATTATGAACTTGAGTCGCTTTCCTTGTTGTCTCTGTTGCAGAGTTGACTTTAAGGGTTCTTTATTTTTGGTTCGGTGCTATTGAGCTGGTGTGGCCATTTCTTCTTGGCTTCGACTTTCAGTTCACAAGTAACTTTACCTATCTCCTTTTCTCTTTACAGTTTAATTTACCTTACTAGGGTTTTTACCATTTAAGCAAACAAAGTTTAAATGTTGTTTTAAATTGGTTTTAGAGGCTCCTGCTACTGGCTCCAGGATATGGGTGGAAAATCAAGCTCATGCATTAGTCTATTCATGGGCTTCCATGTGGTAATCCCTGGTCCCATCGAGGGTTCTCCCTACATGTGGTTTGGGTTGTTGGAAACGGTTCCTGTGGTGGATACATGGCTTCGGTTCTCTTGTTGGTTAATATTTTTAGTTTGTTTAAAGTATATCCATGTTTTATTTAAAACCCTTGCGATACTTTGTGCTCGATAACAAAGGCTCTTGAAGCCGTGATGTAGATATTGTTTTTATATCAAGTTTTTAGCCTTATGGCTTAAACAATGTAAACATTTTTGTTTAAGTTTAAAAAGAGCCCAGCTCTGAACTCAAAGATGCTTATCGGCCTCTGTCTAGTGTTACTTCAGTTTTATAGTGAGCTTAGTTAAACAAAGACTGTGAAAACAGTCGGGTTGTAAAGTGAGCTGGGTTTTTACTTCTCCTGTCAGTAATGTATCTTGTTACAGTTTAATATAAAATATTTTTGTGCATATTCGGTTTTAATAGCAGGCTTGGGTTTTGACCCTTCGACTCTACAGGCTATAAGCCTATCCTTGAATAAGGATTTTATATTTACGAATTGTTACTATTATTGGTTTATTTTGTCCATAATTTACATATGTATTGTTTTCATTAATAATTTGTATTATAACGAATTTTAAAGCACTGTTTATGAGATGATATTTAATTTTGGAACTCGGATTTTTAAGGGTTAAATTACTCTATAACCCTACAGTTTTATAATGCCCTTTTTTATACTTAAAGCATTCTTATTAAAAAATAGGATAATGGATGATAATATTACTTACAGTAATTAGTTTGATGCTAGCTCTGTTTATTTAATATTTCTTAAACATTTTTTACAGTCTTATTTCTAGTTCTTAGTTAAGAAATAATTAGGGTTTTAGTGCAGCATACTTGAAAATTAGGATATTGTTATCTTTCAGTATTTTCTATAGTTTCAAAAGGATTATAGAAGAATCCTTTTGTATTAGATAAAGACACCGAGTGTCTGGAATTTTAATGTTTATAAATTGTTTACAATTTCTTTTCATATGGTTTTAGATGCTAATCTACTTACATTACTTATGTTAAACAATAATATCTATATTTTTTCAGAATACTAATACTGGAATTACTTTTATAATAATATTATTACTATTCTCTTTCATACCTATTTTTTTTGTTTAATTTAGCTGAAGTAAATAAATACAGACAATATTTAGTACTACTATTTAGTAAAATTCATAAACAAATGAAGTAAAATCTATTTACTGTTCCCATTCAAATAAAAGAATCATCTCATTCACCTAAGCAACCCAGCTGTACTAGAGTACGACCTGAGTGAGGTGTGGAAAAATACAGCTTGGGAATTTTAATTCTATCTATTTCACTTTTCACATAATCATTTCTAATTCTAATATAATCTATAAATTTACTGAATGCAACATTACTCAGTTATTATTCCTTTAGAAACCCTAAAATACTAACATGCCTGTAGTATAAAACTAAGAAATATTTCACTGAAGACAGTAAACAAATAAAATAGAACCTTTTGATGACAAGAGGACAACAGCTTAAGGAGGTTGTTCCTCCCAACCAAACACCTAGAGAGTGCTCAAACAACGCTTCCTCAGGACCCCCGAGCTTGTTCTTGGTATTCTTGGTTGAGAACTAGGTGGAGAATACAACTATAAGACCTCTGTCACCTGACTAGTCCAATTACCTCAGTAATAAAAATATTCTCTTAGCAGTTTGAACTTTAGATTAGAAGCTACAACTAGTTCAGTCTTAGTAGTTAACCCCTCAAACACACTTCAGTAATCCCCTCCATTGAATTTCTCTTGAGTAAATTCATTCACCCTGAATGATCACATCTCTAGAATGAGCAGCCTCATCTCTCTTCAATGGGAAATTTTATAGAGATGCCTAGGTCTTCTGGGTTAGTTTTCATTTAATGAGCCACCTGCTCTGATTCCACTTTCTTGGGTAATCATGACCACAAATATAGGGAAGTTGCCACCTGCAACAATTGGAAGTGGTTTGAGGATGCTACCACTTGTCAATTTGCTCTCCACCCAGTCTCCTCCACCAATTAACTAGTAAACACTCTTTTAACAGCTTCCCTAAGCTGTTGTCTCATCATTTATTTATTTATAAATAAAATATTCTGAATTTACATTAAATATTCTTGACCCCACTGGATCATCAATTACAACTTAGCATAAAATTTAACAAAATGTTCCTCAAATATCATTAAATTGTTTTTGCAAATTAGGGAATGTGACATACACACCCCCTTAAATTATAATATTGTCCTCGATGTTATTTATTCCTCATCCTCAGAGTTCCCCTGAAATAGAATTGGATATGTATCCCGCATATGACTTTCCAATTCCCAGGTGGCTTCCTCTGGACTAAGGTGCTTCCATTGCAATTTCACTTGACCAATGGTGCGGTTCCGAAGTGAGATCTCCCTTCGCTCAAGGATACAGTCTCGTTCCACCAGAAAATATCCTTCCGTTTCCACCTGCACATCATTCCAATTAATAACATGAGTAGCATCATGTACATATTTTTTTAATACATAAATGTGGAAAACATTATGAACTCGTAAATTCGGTGGTAAGGAAAACTGATAGGCTACTTGTTAGATCCTGGATAGTATTTCAAAAGGTCCACAATATTGAGGTGCTAGTTTGGCACAACTACCCAACCTTAGAGAACTCTTTTTGGGTCTCACCTTAATGAAAACATGTTCATATACATGGAACTCCTTTGGAGTTTGTTTAAGGTTTACTTGACTTTTCTGTCGATCTTACACAATTTTCAGATTACCTTGTACCTGCTTTACAATTACTTCCATTTCTTTCAATAATTCAGGTCCTAATACTAACCCATCCACTGGATTACTCCAAGAGATGGGAGTGTTACATTTCCTTCCATACAGAATTTCGAAAGGACTATACCTAGCTGAAGCTTGATAATGATTATTGTAAGCAAGTTATACTAGGTGTAAATAATCTTCCCATTTACTTGGCTGCTCCTTTACATACATTCTAAGTAGATCTTCTAGTATCTGAGTTACTCTTTTAGTCTGTCCATCAGTTTGAGGATGGAAAGAGGTACTAAAATTTAACGTGGTATTTAATCCTTTAAACAAAGATCTCCAGAAGTTACCTATGAATTTAGGGTCTCGGTCTGAAATTATGACCTTCGGTATTCCATGCAATTGAAAATTTTGTTTTAAGAAAATATCAGCTATATTTGCAGTTTTATAAGTAGTTTTTACAGGTATAAAATGGGTTGCTTTACTCAATTTTTCAACCACTACCATTATGGAGTCATTTAAGTTCTGATTTTTAGGCACTCCAGTAACAAAATCAAGGCTTATTATCTCCCATTTCCAGCTAGGGATAGGCAAAGGCTGAAGTAGCCCAGCTGGATGCTGATGTTCAATTTTTACTAGCTGACATTCAAAGCATCTAGCAATATATTTTGCCAGTTCAGTCTTCATGTTTGGTCAGAAATAATCTTTTCTTAACATGGTTATATTTTCTGATAACCCAGATGCCTTGAATAAGGAGTTTTATTAATTTCGTCTAAAATTAATAACTTAATCTTAGGTACATTAGGTACATATATTCTATCTTTATACAGTAATAATCCTTTTTCATTCAAGTTGTACCCTGTACTTAGGCTTTCTATTAGATTTTCTTTTGCTTTTGCTTGTAACTTTAGGTAATTTTCATCTTGTTCTATTCCTACTTTAAGCTGTTCTTCCAAATCTATTGTATAAGTGCTGATAGCTGCTGTAAAATTCAGCTTTGCATTTCTACTTAATGCATGAACAACTTTATTCTCCTTTCCTTTGATGTGTTGAATTTCAAAATCATATTCACTTAGAAAATCTAGCCACCTAGCTTGCCTAGCATTCAGGTTAGGTTGATCTAATAGATATTTTAATCCCTTATTATCCATTATTAAGATAAACTTTCTTCCAATTAAATGATGACACCACATCTTTAAAGCATGTATGACAACATCTAATTCTAAGTCATAGGTCGCATAATTCTTTTCATGAATCTTTAATTTCCTAGACTCATAAGCAATGACATGTCTTTCCTGAGTCAATACTCCACCTAAACCGTCATTGCAGGCGTTGGTACATACTATAAAATCTTTATTAGGGTCAATAATTCTTAAAATTGGTGCACTGGTTAATAAGGTTTTCAAATTTTTAAAACTATCTTCGCACTTTTGATTCCAATCAAATTTCTTTCCCTTTTTCTGCAAAGAGGTTATCGGATTTGCAATTCTCGAAAACCCTTCAATGAACCTCATGAATGACCGGACATCATTTATGTCTTTTGAGACTGGCCAATATTCGATTGCCTTTATCTTTTTGGGATCCACCAAAATTACTTCTTTAGTCACCACATGACCTAAGTACTGGATTTTATCTTTAAAGAAGTTGCATTTACTAAATTTCACAAAAAGTTGATGTTCTCGTAACCCTTGCAAGACAATTTTTAAATGTTTTTTATGTTCTTCTTCATATTTCAAATAAATTAATATGTCGTCGATAAATACAACCACAAATTTATCCAGATATTTGCGCATTACATTATTCATTAGACACATAAAAACATCTGGAGCGTTAGTAAGGCCGAATGGCATAACGACAAACTCGTAATGTCCATATCGAGTTCTAAATGTTGTTTTAAAGATGTCTTCATCTTTAATTCTGGCTTGGTGATATCCAGACCGTAAGTCAATATTTGAAAACACCGTGGCTCCATGTAGTTGATCAAACAGATCATCTATGCGAGGTAACGAGCATCTGTTCTTGATATTCATCTTATTTAATTGGTGATAATCTATGCATAGTCGTAGAGTTTCGTCCTTTTTCTTAACAAAGATGACAGGTGCCCCCTAGGGAGACACATTGGGTCTAATGTAATTCTTAACAATAAGTTCTTTTAACTGTGAATTAAGTTCATTTAATTCAATTACATTCATCCGATAAGGGGTTTTTGAGCTGGGCACTGGACCAGGTACTAGCTCAATGGTAAAATCTAATTCCCGCTTCGGAGACAGTCCCAGAGTTTCTTCCAGAAATACATCTGAATATTCCTTTAGAATTGGTATATCCTCCAATTTTAATTTATCTATGTTTTTTAGGTTTTCCTCATTAGTTACTATTACTGCATAAGCCTTACAACCTTTCCTAACAGCTCTCTTAAGCTGCAAAGCAGAAATTTGCCTTACGACTGTTTTCCTAGGGATTCCCTTTACACTTATTAATTTTCCATCGTTATTTATACAAGTAAAGGTTTTATCAAAGCAATTCAAGACCACCCTATGATTCTCTAACCAATCCATACCAATTAATATATCATATGAACCTAAAGGTAGTACATTGAGCTTAACAAAAGTTTTAGATTGATCCATAGTTACTGCACAATTCTTTACAAAGCTAATTACCTTTCTCTTTGCACCAATAGCTAACTGAACTAACCAAGAACTCGCAAACTCTTCAACTGGAAGTTTACAATTTTCTACCAAGTTAGGAGAAATATATCTTAAACTAGCTAATGGATCAATTAAAATAGATATGAGTATTTGATTTATCTTACCTTCCACTTACACCATGGAAGTTTGATAGTTTGCTTGTCGATTCTCTAATTTTGCATTGATCCTGGGCATTGTGCTTGCTAGATCACCAACAATCATATCCTCCTGTATTGTGTGGATGTTTCTAATAGTATTCTTCCAATTGGGACAGACTGAGGCATAATGTGGACCATTTCATTCCCAACACTTTATGGGTTCTTTTCGTTCAAAGTTCTTTGTGTAGTTACTGTGATTGTTAGCAGACTCTTTATTCTTTTGATTGTTCTGATTGGTCTATGAATTACTTTTATTCCCATGGAAATTCTTATTAGGAAAATTTCTAGTGTTATTATTTTTAGAATTTCTATTAGGTACAAAATCCTTCTTCTTTTGATCAAAGTTATTATTCCTTTTGTCCTTCCAGTTGGCCATACTCTCATTTTTACGATTCTGTTCATAACAGAAATTTGCTTTTCTCATGGCTTCTTCTAGGGTTTTCATATTGTCATACTCAATCTTGCCCTTTATATGATAAGGTAAATAGCTGAGAAACCATTGTACCTTAGGTTTCTTGTCCACAATGTATGGTACATACCTAAGCAAACTTAGAAACTTACTATTCAGTTCTTTGATATTCAATGTACCTAGTTTTATCTCATAGAATTGTTTAGCCCTTTCTTCATAGTACTGTTCAGATAAAAATTTCTTTTTGAAGTATTTCTTGAATGTGCTCCAATTTATGTTTTTCTCTTTTATACCTTTCACTCTTTTTAAGTCCTGCCACCATATATCAGCTTTCCATGTAAGATTATAAATAGCCATCCTAGCCTTCAGTTGATTAGAATAGTTATAAATATGGAAGTATTTCTTCATCTCGGATAGCCAAGATTTTGCTTCCTCCCCCTTTTCAGTTTATCCATTAAATGTTGCCATCTTGATCTTCTTGAACTCCCCAGAGATTTCTTCATAAGGTTTATATTTTCTTTTCCTGGTATGGTGGTTATTCTCACTACTGCCACTAGTATAATGAGAGTTATGTTGATCACCATATACTTCAGAAGATGAGCTACTTTGATTTTTAATCTGTTTAGTCTTTTTATAGTTATGTTGATAACATATATCTTCAGAATCAGCTCCTTTACCCTTTCCTTCAGTATGAAAAATTTCTATTAAGATCTGATTCAGCTCCTCCTAAGCTCTCAAAATCCTCTCATTTTCTTTCTTGATTGATTCCATTTCTGATTTTAATTCTTTAACTGTTTGTAGTAGTTCGAAAGAATTATTGGTTATATGTTTTTGTATAGGTTCTTTTTGTATATTATCTCGTTCAGTGTAAGTAGATTCCTCTTCTGCATATTCTTCCAATCTTTCCATACCTGTCATTAACTCAGAAACAAATTTCTCTGTGTGTATCATTCAAAGAAAACAACATCAGCATAATTATTTAAATTTACAGTTCCATATAAGCAAGTTGAGCTTCATTAAGGCCTAGTGTTTGAACCTTGTGCTCTGATACCACATGTAATAACCCAAAATTTCGTAAAAATTTAAAATTTTTAAAGTGACATAAAATGTCTTAAGTCGCAGCTTAGTAACTACTAGCAGTTAGCGGAAAATGAAACAGTTTAACAAAAGTTAAGGGTTTGTTTCAATAAAATAAATCTATACATAAGGATGTAATCTTAAACACTATATTAATTTTATTATGACTTAACGGCTTTAATTTTCAACTGTGTTAGAAAGAGGACTTGCATTTAGTTGTTGCTAGATACACTGATGATTTAATTTTCTCAAGTAGGTGAGAAATCTTGTTTGAGATCAGGGATTACTTAGAGTTTGTTAACTCAATTGGACTGCTAGCTCTTACAGGTTTAGCAGGTAAGCGTAAGATCATGTAGGTGTTTATTTTAAATTCATCGAGAAAAGTACTTTCCTAGCATGTTAAGGTGCTAGTATAAGAAAAGGATTATTTAAGCTGCTAGTCTCCAAGGAGGTAAAGTAAATTTTCTTTCGTTGTTCTGAATCTATGACAATATTTATAACTAAGGCCATAATGACCTTTCATCATAACATAATCAATGTTTTTTAAAAGAGTAAGTTCTTACCAAGGTTCCTTCAGTCGTATGGTGTTTATCTTTTAAAAATTTATAGTACATGGTCATTTATAAATTCCCATAGTGAGCATAGAGCTCATGGTTTTGGTTCATGCTTACTTTGACTGATTAGTGATCTTGCAGCTATTTTTACTTCAATACTCAAGTGTACTTCTCTGTATGCATGAACATGTTCCTATGTTTTTTGATTGTAAAGTTTACAATGAGTGATTAGCTTATTATGAGAAACTCTCCAAATAAAGTTAGTCTTCATTTTTCTTGAAGACCGCCTCATTTATTAGCATCAAGGTTTTGTGTGGAGCAGTTTAAGGATTTGCCAGTTTACAAAAAGTCATAAACTATATCATATCTATACCCTATTTTCTTTTACTAGTTCTAAAACAATACCACACTTGTTCGATTTGTTTGCAAGTATGAATATCTTCTTGGATCAATTAATAGGCAAGTTGTGTTCATAGTACTCAAATTATAACCATGATACAATTATTATTTCAATGTTATAATAACTATGTTAACTTGTAACCTAACAGTATTAAGTTATAATGATTAAGTTAACTTATTTCCTAAGGTAGAGTATTACCTACCTATCAACTACTATAATGTAGTCAAAATGATGGCAAACAAACCTTATAAGTTTTCAATCCAATACTATACTAGTTTCCATGGCATAATATATTCGATAGTATGATTTTTATTATTAGCAATCGTATGAACTAGTTTATTATAATCGATAGCATGATTTTTATTATTGGCAATAATATGTTATAAGGTTTTGGCAATGATAAGTTTTTAAAACATTTGTGTAGCGTTGACATTAGAATTCGACCCACACTTGTTGAGATTTTTGGAAGGGCTCATGGACAGGGCCTCCTCCATACGTTGGTTGACTTATATTGCTATAACCCTACTCCTTTGCATTTTTTGGACCGAGGGTTTCCTCCTTGCTGGCTGAGTTGTGAGCTTGCGGCCATGAGAGGCCTGCAACCTCCTTGATCATTGGGCATTTTAGTCTACAATGTTGTAATGTAAATATTTGGTATCATGGGTTAAGGTTTGGGTTTTCCTATAAGTGAAGAATACAGTGTGAGAGTGGTTGTTGGTTAGTTCAAGTGGCTCGAAGCCTGTAATGGTATTACTCCTGTAACTACTCGTCCATTGCTTTTGCATTGTGAACTTGAGTCGGTTTCTTTGTTGTCTCTGTCGTAGTTTTGATTTTAAGGGTTCTTGCTTTTTGGTTCAGTGCCATCGAGCTGGTGTGGCCATTTCTTCTCACCTTCGACTTTCAGTTCACAGGTAACTTTACCTATCTCCTTTTCTCTTTACAGTTTAATTTACCTTACTAGGGTTTTTACCATTTAAGCAAACAGAGTTTAAATGTTGTTTTAAATTGGTTTTACAGGCTCCTACTATTGGCTCTAGGATATGGGTGGAAAATCAAGCTCATGCATTAGTCTATTCGTGGGATTTCATCTGGTAAGCCCTAGTCCCACCGAGGGTTCTCCTTGCATGTGGTTTGGGTTGTTGGAAATGGTTCCTGTGGTGGATTCATGGCTTTGGTTCTCTTGGTGGTTAATATTTTTAGTTTGTTTAAATTATATCCATGTTTCATTTAAAACCCTCGCGATACTTTGTGCTGGGTAACACAGGCTCTTGAAGCCACGATGTAGATATGGTTTTTATATGAAGTTTTTATCCTTATGGCTTAAACAATGTAAATGTTTTTGTTTAAGTTTAAAAAGAGCCCAGCTCTAAAGTCAGAGATGCTTATCGGCCCTTGTCTAGTGTTACTTCAGTTTTACAGCGAGCTTAGTAAAACGAAGACTGTGAAAATAGTCGGGTTGTAAAGTAAGCTGGGTTTTTACTTCTCCTGTCAGTAATGTATCTTGTTACAGTTTAATATAAAAGAGTTTTGTGCATATTCGGTTTTAATAGCAAGATTGGGTTTTGACCCTTCGACTCTATAGGCTATAAGACTATCCTTGAATAAGGATTTTATATTTACGAATGGTTACTATTATTGGTTTATTTTGTCCATAATTTACATATGTATTGTTTTCATTAATACTCTGTATTATAATGAATTTTAAAGCACTGTTTATGAGATGATATTTAATTCTAGAACTCGGCTTTTTAAGGGTTAAATTACTGTATAACCATACAGTTTTATAATGCCCTTGTTTATACTTAAAGCATTCTTAACTCTGTTTAAAAATAGGATAGTGGATGATAATATTACTTACAGTTATTAGTTTGATGCTAGCTCTGTTTATTTAATAATTCTTAAAAAGTTTTTATAGTCTTATCTCTAGTTCTTAGTTAAGAAATAATTAGGGTTTTAGAGCCGCATACTTGAAAATTAGGATATTGTTATCTTTTAGTATTTTCTGTAGTTTCAAAAGGATTATAGAAGAATCCTTTTGTCTTAGATAAATACACCGAGTGTCTGGAATTTTAATGTTTATAAACTGTTTACAATTTCTTTTCATATGGGTTTAGATGCTAATCTACTTACTTTACTTATGTTAAACCATAATATCTATATTTTTTCATAATACTAATACTGGAATTACTTTTATAATAATATTATTACTGTTCTCTTTTATACCTATTTTTTTTTTTTTAATTTAGCTGAAGTAAATACATATAAACAATATTTAGTATTGCTATTTAGTAAAATTCATAAAAAAATGAAGTAAAATCTATTTATTGTTCCCATTCAAATAAAAGAATCATCTCATTCACCTAAGAAACACAGCTGTACTAGAGTATGACCTGAGTCAGGTGTGGAAAAATACAGCTTGGGAATTTTAATTTTATCTGTTTCACTTTTCACATAATCATTTCTAATTCTAATATAATCTATAATTTTACTGAATCCAACATTACTTAGTTATTCTTCCTTCATAAACCCTAAAATAATAACATGTATGTAGTATAAAACTAAGAAATATTTCACTGAAGGCAGTAAACAAATAAAATAGAACCTGTTGATGACAAGATGACAACAGCTTAAGGAGGTTGTTCCTCCGAACCAAACTCTTGGAGAGCACTCAAACAATGCTTCCTCAGGACCCCCGAGATTGTTCCTGGTCTTCTTGGCTGAGAACTGGGTGGAGAATACAACTGTAAGACCTCTGTCACTTGAATCGTCCAATTACCTCAGTAATAAAAAATATGCTCTCAGGAGTTTGAACTTCAGCTTAGAAGTTGGAACTAGTTCAGTCTCAGCAATTAACCCCTCAAACACACTTCAGTAATCCCCTCCATTGAATTTCACTTGAGTAAATTGATTCACCCTGAATGATCACCTCTCTAGAATGAGCAGCCTTAGCTCTCTTCAATGGGAAATTTTATAGAGATGCCTAGGTCTTCTAGGTCAGTGTTCATTTAATGAGCCTCCTGCTCTGATTCCACTTTCTTGGGGAATCATGACCACAAATATAAGGAAGTTTCCACCTGCAACAGTTGGAAGTGGTTTGAGGATGTTGCCACTTGTTAGTTTGCTCTCCACCAAGTCTCTTCCACCAATTCACCAGTAAACACTCTTTTAACAGCTTCGTTAAGCTATTGTCTTATCATTTATTTATTTATAAATAAAATATTCTGAATTTACATTAAATATTCTTGACCCCACTGGATCATCAATTACAACTTAGCCTTAAATTTAACACAATGTTTCTCAAATATCATTAAATTGTTTTTGCAAATTGGGGCGTGTGATAGGAAGAGATTGACATTTACACTTCCTTTTTTAAGGATTTTTGTGATGTCTTTGCTTGGCTATATGAGGATATTCCAGGAATCTATCCATCGATAGTTGAATATGAGATTCGTAGGTACCCCAATGTAAAGCATGTTCTACAGGAGCTCAGACCAGTAAATCCTCAAAAAGAGGCAGTCGTCAAAGTTGAGGTGGAAAAGTTGCTGAAAGCTGGGTTTATTTACTCGATTGCTCTAAGGGAATGGGTTTCCAATCCTGTTCTGGTGGAAAAAAAACAAGGGAATATACACGTTTGCACTAAATTTCATTATTTAAACAAGGCATGTCCCAACGATAAATTTCCCACACCATTCATCCACCATATTAGTGATGCAAGTGAGGGTATTAAGGTATTCTCGTTCATGGTCGGTTTTTTAGGCTATAATCAAATTCAAATAAAACCGGAAGACCAACACAAAACAACCTTCATTTTTCCTCAGGGAACTTTCGCGTATAAGAATATGCCCTTTGGCTTGAAGAACGTTGGAGTTATCTTTCAACGAGAAATGAATTTTTCCTTCCTCGACATAAAGCATATTATCAAACCTTACTTAGATGATTTGTCTACCCATTCTCGCAAGAGGAAGGACCATCCAGATAATCTTCGTTTGATCTTTGAACGATGCAAACATTATAAAATACACTTAAATCCCCATAAGTGTGTTTTCTGTGTCGATTCGGGGTGGTTACTCGGTTTCATTGTTTCAAATAAGGGTATACATGTGCATGGATAATTTTAAGGTACCATACTAGTTAAAAGTGTAATAATGTTGGAGAACCTTACCAATTCTTAAAATGTCAACTATAAAATGTTTGGCGATATTTTTATAAAAATATTTCAATTTATAAGGATTTTATATCGTTTATGTAATAATTTGGTGATTTTTAGAGTGAAACGTTTTCATCCCATCAAAGTTGGGCGAAATAGGGATTCAGAAAATGAAAATTGGTGAATATGTTTTTGGAGAAAAACATGGAAAAATAGCCATGGGATAAATTTCACCCCTAAAATTATCCTTGTATAGGTGGATCTGTTAAAAGTTGAGGCCATTGTAAATCTTCCTCCTCCTCTTTCTATCAAGCAATAGTAGATTCTGCAGGGAAAATTCAATTTTCAATGACTGTTATAGTCAATTATGCTAATATCACAAAGGGTTTCATGCGATTTATAAAGAAAAACATCCCATTCATGTGGGATGAATCCGCACAGCATGATTTCAAGGAATTGAAAAAGGATTTACTATCAGCTCCTCTCTTTCATCAACTAGATTACACTAAATATTTTATATTGTATCTGGTCACATCCAAGTCGACGATAGAAGTGGTACTAGTTCAGGAAGATGACAAGATCCAAGAGCATGTTGTCTACTATCTTAGTTGAGCATTAGCAGGTCCTGAATTTATATATTCACACGCCGAGAAGTTGGCAATGGAGGCGGTTTACGCCGTCCAGAGGCTAAGAAACTATATCTTTCTAAGGACAACCACAATGGTTGCAGATGTAAATCCTTTCCAGTATGATTTATCCTGACAAATAATTGGGGGAAAATTCAACAAATGGATCGTAATTCTCCAAGAGTTTGACTTGGATTCCCAATTCTCTAAGTATAAGAAATCCTTTGTGTTCACAGAAATGATCTCAGAATTCCCAAATGAAGAGACTATAGTGGTAGAGGAAGACTCATTTGTGGATGAGTACACATTCTTAATTTCAACCTTGGTTCCCTGGTACAGATATATCCTTGTATATCTCCAAAATCTCAAGTTTCTTGCATCCTTCTCATGGGAATATCAATGTAAGTTGTGAGTTAATGAAAAAAACTACCTTATCATCGACAATACTTTGTATCGACGAGGCATTGATTCTATCTTGTGTCGGTGCCTAACCCACGAGGAGGTGGGGCATGTCCTAAATGATTCTCATAGTGGACCATGTGGGGGTCATTTATCAGGGTTAGCAATGACCCAAAAGACTCTACTTGTGGTTATTTCTGGCCCACTATATTTAAGGATTGTGTGGAAGCTTTAAAGCGATGTCATCCTTGTCAACTCTATACAATAAAAATGAGGTGACATTTGGCTCCTTTGTTTCCTGCCATAGTGGTGGGGCCCTTCACTAAGTGGGGGGTTGATTTCATGATGTGTAACCCAGTATCTGCTGGGGGGCACAAGTATATCATGTTCACTGTAGAATACTTTACGAAGTGGGCAGAGGAAATGCCTACCTTTAAGGTCGATGGAAAAAAGAAAACATATTTCGTCTTCAACCAAATCATTGATAGGTTCAATATCTCAAAGCAGATTGTCACTGATCATGGAAGTGACTTCCAGAAAAACATAATGACTGAATTGACCACAATGCTAGGGTTTAAGAAAGGCCATTCGTCTTCCTTTTACCCGCAAATGAATGGCCAAGTCGAGGCAGTCAATAAGACCTTGAAAACCATTCTTAAACGCACAATAAATGCGAGTAGGTCAAATTGGCACACTATGTTGTATCCAACACTTTGGGATTACAAAGAAAATGTGAAGACTTCCATAGGTTTCTTCCCTTTCCAGCTTGTCCATGGGGTAGAAGAAGTCAAACCGGTTGAGCGCAAGATACCATCTCTAAAAATTGCTATTCATGTGCTTCCCGACACTACTGAACTTGAAGAACATTTGCTTCATTTAGAGAATCTAGACAAGCAACACAGATATGTGCTTACTACAAACGAGGATCATAAGAACTGGGTAAAAAACTAGTATGCTAAAGCCGTAAAACCTAAGGTTTTCTTTGAGCGAGAGCTTGTCTTGCTTTGGGAGCAGGACAAGGAACCCCTTGGAGTAGGTAAGTTTAATTCCATGTGGTTAGGCTCATATGTTGTGTCAAAAGTTTTAAAGAAGGGAGATCATGAGTTAATTTATTATGATGGTAATAAGCTGCTAGAGCCCAGAAATGGGTTCTACCTGAAGAAGTATTATGGTTAGGCATGATAATTTTTATTCTATTATTATTGTATGATTATGTACAATAGGTCATTAATAGTTAGAGTTTATTACATATTCCTTTGGTTGTTTCAGATGTCATCTGAGTGGTTCATAGGGTTCGTTGATGATGTCAGCCGCCACACTTGCAATATGGATTGATTCGCTTGGATCATTTATGCACCCTCAAGACAACTGGTTGCCTTCAGTGGAACCTACCTAGGTCCCGCAACTAATAATATGGCTGAATACAATGCAGTCGTTGAGATGCTTTGGGATGCTATGTTGTGTGGCATTATTCGCTTGAAAGTCAGGCTTCACTCCTAGTTAATGGTTTCCCAACTTAATGGTGATTATTAGGTGAGGCACCCTAGTTTAATACGTTAATTTTTTACGAGTTAGGTTACTTGAAAGGAATTTTGAATACATTTCATACAATCACATTTCAAGGAATCATAACACAATCACTGATGCATTTGCAAGTTATATACTCAATTGGCACTTAACACATACATTGTAAAATGAAAATATATAGATGCATTTGGAACACATGTAAATAACCAGGTATATATATATATATATATATATGTAAAATATGTTCATAATACATCTAGTTTGATCTAAATATCCTGTCATAAGTACATCAAAATACATAATATTCCTAGATCTAGGGGTGCTCCTCAGCCTCCTCAGTTGCGACTGCCTCTACATCCTCCCGGTAACAAAGTACAACCCTATTTACCCTTCAAAGAAGGAATAACCAGGATGGAGGAACTCCAACAACATGCTCCTACATTGTCATAGGGATCCTCTCCATCCTAAGAGTGGGGACATCATGGGTAAGCCTAGTAAGCTTCCCCTCTACCACATGAAGCATCACTTCATCACCTCCAATATCCACCGCTCAAACAAAAGTTCTGGGGTGTTCGTCAGGCCAGAATCATCCTATATCTGCATATCAACATAAGGTATATCAAAATCAATTACATATGTATAGATAAATTTATGAGCTAAATTTCATAAAAATAAAATAAAAAAAAAGTAAAAGTTCATACCCATCTCTCCCCATGCTCCTACAGGAGGGAGGATGAGCTCTGGATCGCCTTTGAAATCCAAACCTGCATAATGGAACTACTCAAGGGTAGGTACCTGTTTACCCGGAGTAGAATTTGTCGTCATATCTGCTCTAGATTTCGCCTCCACCTCCCCGTCAAAGAAATATGTAAACCCACCATGGGAGTCTAGGATCACGGGGTGGGCATGGTCATAGTGTCACTGTGCGACTGAGGGCAGGAACTATCTTGAAGCAAAATGAGGCCAATATGCTTGCATATCCAAAATTCTTCTTCCTACCTCTCCTGCAGTCAGATACATGTTTTTTCATAATCTGTACTAGTTCCAAACACCAATCAAACAATGCTCCCCACATACACTGTACCATTATGTGCATGTGTGTCTGCACTGCTAAGTGTAAAGAAGAAAATACTTCTACTCTAACTATGATTCTCACTAGTAATTTTAGTGGAAATCTAGTGATATGCACAATCAAGATTTGTGTCCTCGATTTCTAAGTCCTTGGTAGGAAATAAGTGTTGATATATTCTTGGACACCGAGAGGGTCACTGCCCTAGTTGATACCATCCATGTTCATAGGTGCTCCCCTATGTGATAAACTCATGATAAATTATATGTCTTCTACAATAAACTCCAAGGTTTCCCCTTGGAGGTCAAACAACCCAAGCTTATAGTCCCACGAGCTCACTAAAGTCTCAATTAGATGGGCTTGTGCATGCATGTTTGATGTGCAATATAATTTCAGTAAGCCACATATTTGCAAAGCTTACAAAGTTACAAGATCGCCCATTGCATCACGATCCATATCCTCGTCCTCTCTTTCTCGCCATTCCAATACCATGGTTTCCTTCCCAAGAAAAAAATATACCATTAGGTTTTGATAAAAACCATTTTTGTGCAATGTGCACAATGCGATCCATTCACAGGTTGCACTACAGAAAACCCGCGGTTATAATGCACATTCGCGGTTCCAATAAAGGCTACTCGTGGTTGCATCGTGATGCCCTTAGGGCTGGAAAAACACCCATAAATTAACCATGGAATTTAAAAATGGAACGCATGAAATTAAAGAGGAGGGATAGAAGAAGTACCTACACCTCATGGATTCAAAAATTTTCCACCAGATTTCCCACAACGATTGATCAAAGTAAGGAGGTAAAATGGCTAAAATTGGTAAAAAAATTCAAAATTGTATGTTTTGTTTTGATTTTAAACTATTTATAGTAAAAATTTGAAAATTTTACCCACTTTGTATAGTTAAAAGTCATTTTTTATAATCTAAACTAATACCATGGGTTTTTACCTAGCTGCTACAGGTCCAGGATGATCCAAAAATTGATTTTCGTTGCATATAGGGTAGGATCTAGTCTCCGTTGCATACTTTGCACTCATACCTCATCTTCCATTTAAACCTAGGATCTCTTTTCATCCATGGACTATGGTTTATAACCACTCTTTAACTTGCACACATCATTGTTCTTCTGTGGATAGGGCCTCCTTTACATGGGTAACCCTAGTTTAGAACATTTCATTGTCTTTTTGGTACCCATGCCATATTTGTGTTAGGTTGCAGGAGCCTTCGTAGTTGTTTTTCATGACAAAATGAGTCTCATTTTTCATCTTTTTCCCAAGCTATCCCCGATTACAAGGATCCCCACCCTTATGGAGTTATCTTTAAGCCCTTGTTTGACTCCTTGTAATGGACTGGATTACCGAGTTAACTTGTTTGTTCAAACTCGTTAAGGTAAATTGAACAATCATCCACATCGGTGGTAGTTTATAATTTTTTCGGACCATGTGGATTATTTACGAAAAAGGAATACTCTATTTTCTTCGAAATCTAGAAGAGTATCTTCAGGCATAGGGTTATCTCTTTTCTGGACCTGGAGGACTAAACTTACGGAAAAGGAACATTTTAGAGCTTAGTTTTCTCTTTTTTCATGCTCTGGACATAAACATGAAAAATATTTCGAGTGTAATTTATGTCGTTGTCATGCTTTCTAAACTCTAGAACAAAACATCGAGTTTATTGTTGTCATTCCCATTCTCATAAATAAATGGAACTTTTCGAGTGATCTTTCCTGCCTTCACACTCATTAAACTAAGGCTATGTGCTTGCTTTTGAAGGAGCGTCGGTTGGGTGATAGTTTACCCCTTTTACGGACCTTTCCTATTAAGTATGAAAAAGGTATACCTTAATTCTTCAGAAGCTAAGAGAGTTCTCATGTGGATTGTTTTATACTTTTTCAGAATTAAGAGACTAAATTTATGAAAAAACACCCGCATAGAGTCTTCTTTGGAGTTTTTAGACTCTCAAAATTGTGAAAGCACTGATGATCATTCACTAATTCAGCCTCGTAAAATCAACGAATTAGTGATATATCAAGCATTGTTTTCTCCCCTCTTCAAGATTATCAAAAATGAAGAGAGACTCAAGTTGGATTTCTTGGACTCGTTAAAACTTAACAAGAAACGTAAGGAAGAATTTCACTCTTTAGGTTATAAGTCTATTGGAATCATGTCATTCTTGAGCAAAGAACTCTTTGAACTTCCTGATACTCATGTCTTAGTTTTTCACCTCTTAGTTTCGGCTATCACTTCGAGTTATTAATCCTCCACTTGTCCTTTATACATGGGGAATGTGTTCATGTTTCCTACATGACATATAAGTCTAGTTGTGACATTTGAAAGTCTAAAGCTACCTTGGGTCATCTATGTGTCGTGCTCACTTTTTAAGGATCCTTACCTCTATCTGATCTTCTTGATCCCCATCATTTTCATTCCTGAGATTACATTGTGTCTACCTTCTCTCATCCAGTCTTCTAGTTACTCTTGTGATCTGTTGAAGGATTCATTTCCCTCCTCCTCGTACTATGGTTTTTGATTAGTTTCTCCTGAAGACAAATACCTAGAGTTTTGAATATTTTACCTTAGGATTCGCTACTCATATTGGTGGATTCCTTTGCATAATTTTTCAACATCATTCATTCACTAACACTCTGATGGATTCTTTCCATGTTCGACTTCATCTCATCTATTCACATGGTAAGTTTCGTACTAGTTACTATGGATTTGGATGGAGACCTTGGGTTACAACCTCTGTAACCTAAGTTGCGCAAGTTTGTGTTATGTTTTGTGACACTCCTTTCAGATATTCAAGACTCATTATTGTATATTGTGGCTTTTATCCACCATTGTAAGACATATGTGGCATCGTTTCCTGTACTATATGATGTAATTGAATATTGTAAAGGAGAAAGTGTTCCACTTTATTTAGCTTGGCATCCTCAGTAATGATTTTGCACATGAATTTGATCTGTCTGTTCCAGGTACCTCTCTGTGATCTTGGTAACTAAGTTTCTCCAATATAAAATATTTGTAATGTATTTCATCCATCGCTTCCCTCTGACCCCATACATTAGGGGGAATCTGTTATACTATGAAATGACACTTCTTCGTTCGAGTACTGACACTGAGCATGTCGGTACACAAAAGAACATTATGGATAGAAGTTTCCCAAAACCTTTAGATAAGCGTGTGCCTTGATACACCTTATTCCTTCCAATCTTTCCAATGGTTTTTAATGATCTTAGCTTTTAATTGCAACTATTGAAATTTCACCTCATGAGTCATTCAGATGTAGCCCTATATGAAACATGCAGTTATATGATCACACTATGCATTTTTGGGTTTCTTTTACAGGTGTCTTGATCCATTCACGACCTTCCAGTATACATATCTGCAGTTACATTAAGCCAAAAAATAAAAAATAAAAACATGATTAGTTAGGGACAACTGGGTTCGTAATCATAACGTCCACAATTTCCCTAACCATCAAAACCTTCGTAACTCCCCCTGATCACCAAGAATAAATAGAGGGGAGGGGTAGAGGTTGAGAGGGTGCCTTAGAAGAGCAAGGTTATGCCAGATAAATACATTTGGAGATTGGAGCAAGAGAAATCAGATCCTTGGCTAGTAGAGGAGGGTTTGTCTTAGATAGAAGTTGTAT
Source organism: Pseudotsuga menziesii (assembly GCA_001517045.1). Taxonomy (NCBI): domain Eukaryota; kingdom Viridiplantae; phylum Streptophyta; class Pinopsida; order Pinales; family Pinaceae; genus Pseudotsuga; species Pseudotsuga menziesii. The sequence continues at coordinate 61,946 of LPNX010681443.1, read as the reverse complement.
CATTCCATGTTACTTATTAATAAAGAGAGGGTTTCTTCCATAATTGGTGCATCAATGTTATTATATGTTATGATTTATGAAATATATTGTCATATCCTTTATATGCAATTGTAATGTTTCATTCATCTTTATAAAACATCTAATATTTCTATAGGAAGGTATCTGTATCTTTTGCAGGTGTTGAGAACCTTGGAGTTCCTAGAGCATTTGGAGAAAGTCTCAAAGCTAGGATCAACCTTCATAAATAAGGTGCAAGTTCTTTCTGCCTCATCTCTCTTATAAATATCACTAGATTGATGTATGTCTGCAAGTTGAATATTTTTATGTTGGTGACCCCATACCCTTACGTCATAAGGTATATTCTCCTGAACAAAAAGTACTAAGAACCTTGCCCATGAATTATGACTCAAAAGTATCCACTCTAGAAGAACAAGATGATATTGACCTCATAACAGTAGATGACCTACATGGAATATTCACTTCCTATGAGATGAGAACATGACAATATGGGCCATCAAAGAAAGAAGCATCATTTAAAGTCTCAACAGAGACAAATAAGTCTGAAGATTTTTCAAAGAATCTATATGAAGAAGAATCTCTTTTCATCAAGAAACTTGAGAAAGGTACTGGAAATTACAAAGGAAAGATGCCCTTGAAATGTTTAACTGTGGAAGGATTGGTCCATTAATTTAAAATGGGCCTTCCAAAAATTATACAAATTCCATGTCATCATGTATTAGCCAATCAAAATGCTTTAAAATTCAAAAAGGGAGCACCTCTTAAACAAATTTTTAATATAAATTTGGGGACATGTATCATAAAAAAAAACTACTTTTTTTTGTTCGTATTTTTGACATATCTCCCTGTGTTTTTAGTCAAATTTAGACTAGGAGATATATTTGGATGTAGAATTAAATTTTGCATCCAACGGGTACCCACTCGACATACTTTTGGCGGGCTCTGCCACCTCAAAAACAAGAAATACCTGAGAAAACGTGATGATGACTTTTTTTGTTCGTATTTTTGACATATCTCCATGTGTTTTTAGTCAAATTTTGACTGGGAGATCTCTTTGGATGTAGAATTAAATTTTGCATCCAACGGGTACCCACTTGACATAATTTTGGCGGGCTTTACTACCCCCAAAACAAGAAATACCTGATAAAACATGATGATGACATCATCATCATGTTTTCTCAGGTATTTCTTGTTTTTGGGGTGGCGGGGCCCGTCAAAAGTATGCCGAGTGGGTACTCGTTGGATGCGGAATTTCATCATCATGTTTTCTCAGGTATTTATTGTTTTGGGGTAGCATGTCCCGTCAAAAGTATGGAAAGTGGGTACTCATTGGATGCAGAATTTAATTCCGCATCCAACAAGCTACCCCGATCGAAATTTGAGTAAAAACACAGGGATATATGTCGAAAATACGAACAAAAAAGTAGTTTTTTCTCTTCTTCCTCCAAAATTAATAAATAGTATTTTCTTATTTTATTAATTTCCCTTGGGAGGCCCATTTTGAGTTGAAATTTACTCTAATGAATTTGTCTCAAAGTGTCCTTACCCAAAACAAGAAGATAGTGATGACGATGAAGAACCTTGCTGCCATAAGAACTATCAAAAGTGTAAGAGCATGTACAATAACAAATTCAAGAAAAAAAGTAAAAAATTATATTCCAAGGAAGATAGTGAAGATGAAGAGATAAATGAAGATCAAGAAATTCTATTCATGGGAATAGAAACTCAAGCTCAATATGGTGAATTTGATGAGGGAGGAGAAGTATACCTAAAATATGAAATCATTAGTGCTCTTCAAGAACTTGAAAAATGCATGAAAAAGAACAAAATGTCAAACCAAATCATTAGTGACTTAAAGACCCAACTCCAAGAGGCCAAGAAGATTGAAGAGGACCTAGATTTGTAGCTCAAAAATAGAATATAAGAATATGAAAGGCCTGAAGAAGATATTATGCAACTTAGAAATAAGTTTGATGAAGAATATATTAAGTCAAAATTTGAAAACAATTCAAAGACTCTAGATAACATATTGAGTAGCGAAATACCATCAAGATATAAATCTGAATTAGGATATGAAAAATAAAATAATCCATAATGGTCCTCCCTCACAAACCAAGGTAGGAATAAAAGAAGCTATGCTGCTGCACCGAAGAAACAAATTAAAGTGGAATAAAGAAAGAAATATGTTCCATCCTCTCATGATAAAGATAAAACTAATGTGATGCCTAGAATACCAATGACAAGTAGATATCAACATATATTTTTTGTTCATTGCTACTCTTGTAATAATTTTGGTCATAAAGCCCTAAATTGCAGAGCATATGGAAAGTTTCATGATTGCAAGAAGAATGCATCTAGTAACAAACCAAAAGTAAGAAACCATAAATTTTTTGCACCTCTTGAAAAATATGACGTAGAGTGTTCCAAATGCAATAACCATGGACATATAGCAAGAGAATGTAGACTAATTACTCCTACAGAGAAGGTTGTTGCAAAAATATTTCATAAACAAAGAAGGGGCTGGAAGAAAAAGGAGGAGGAGTAATTTATGATTTCTCTATGTGTGACAGAAAAGCATAATCTATGGCATATTGACAGTGGGTGTTGAAAACATATGATAGGAGATCCAAACAAGTTTATAAGAGTAAGAAAAGATATTAAGTGAGAATTCACTTTTGGAGATAATATGTCTTCCAAAATAATTGGCAAGGGTACAACTGCAATTAATAATAAGATACAAGATTAAAATGTGTTGCTAGTGAAAGACCTAAATCCTAATATACTCAGTGTAGTAAAACATGTGATCAAGGGAACATTTGTATTTTTGACTCTGAGAAATGTGAAATCAGAAAAAATGATTCAGGAAGATTGTTGGGATTGCTGTAAGAAATTCAAGCAATGTATACATCCTAGAAAATGAAGAACAATGCTACATGAGTATGATTGATGAAATTTTGTTGTGGCATAGAAGGATGGGGCATTTAAAATTTGAAAATATTAGAAAAGCATGTAAGAAGGAATCTATAATTTATTTGCCAAATATTGTGAATCCTCTAAAATTAGTTTGTAAACATTGGCAACATGGGAAGAAAACTAGAACCAGTTTCAAAACAAAAGAACATATTACCTCACATCCATTGGAAATAGTTCACATTGATCTTTATGGACCAAAAAGAGTTAAAATATTTAAAGGAGAGTACTATTTCATGTTTCTCGTAGATGAATATACAAGGATGACTCGGGTTACATTTCTCAAAGAAAAATTATAATGGTTTGAAAAGTTTAAAATTTTTAAATCAAAAGTTGAGAATGAAACAAATTTGAAAATCAAATGTTTGAGGCCAGGTAATGGAGGTGAATTCAGTTCAAAAGAATTCAATGAATTTTGTGAAATCCATGGAATTAAAAGACAATTTTCATCCCCAAAGACACCTCAACAAAATGGCATTGTGGAAAGGAAAAGCAAGACAGTCCAAGAAGCTTCCAGAACTATGCTAAATGAAGCAAAACTTCCAGATGTGTATTGGAGGGAAGCAATATGTACAACTATTTATATACTAAATAGAGGACAACTCAGAGTTAATAATGACAAGACCCCTTACCATCTATGGTATGGAATAACTGCCTTAGTCAAATATTTCATGTTGTTTGGCAGCAAGTGCTACATAGAGATGAATGAAGATGATCTTGGTAAATTTGACTCTAGAACCAATGGAGGAATATTTTTAGGATATTAGTCCACCAAAAGAGCATATATATGTTACAATAAAAGGATACACAAAATAATAGAAACTGAAAATGTAAGGTTAGATGACATGAAATCAAGAAGAATAAAAAGCCAAGATGATGATGAAAGAACAAGTGATGAAGGAGAGAAGGGAGTCTTGCAAAAGGATGAAAGTGATGATTAAGAAGAAAAAGAAGAAGATAAGAGAGAATATTCACAAGAAAGTGAAGATGAATACTTTCCAATACCTTATACAAAATCTCCATCTATAATAATACAAATGGATCATCCTAAGACACAAATCATAAGTGAAAAATATGTTGGAGTTAGTACAAGAAGAAAACTACTATCTAATGAACACACCTTACTATCAGTAGTGGAACCTAAGAACTTTGCAGAAGCCAGCAAAGAAAATGATTTGATAAAAGCCATGAATGAAGAGTTGGATCAAATTGAGAAGAATGAAACTTGGGAACTAGTTCAAAGACATGCAAACAAGAATATTGTAGGAGCCAAATGGGTTTTAAAAAACAAGTTCAATGAATATGGAAAAGCGATAAGAAACAAAGAAATATTAGTGTGTAAAGGATATGCTCAAGTGGGAGGTATCGAATTTGAAGAAACCTTTGCACCAGTATCAAGACTTGAAACAATCATTTTTTGGCATTTTCATGTTATAAGAAATTCAAAGTATATCAAATGGATGTCAACTCTGCATTTTTGAATGGGAAACTAGAATAGGAAGTCTATATTGAACAACTTGAAGGTTTCCTCTTGTTAGAAAATGGAGACTATGTTTGCAAACTAAAAAAGGCACTCTATGGTCTTAAGCAAGCCCCAAGAGCATGCTTTTCAAGGCTATATAACTACTTGAAGCAACAATGATATAAAAGAGGAGACATTGATATTAATATTTACATAAAGATCAAAAATAAGAATATGATCATTGTTGTTGTTTGTGTGGATGATATCATATTTGGAAGCAATCTACAAATACAAAGCGTAAACATTGCTTCTAAAAAGAAAAAGGAATTTGAAATGTTAATGTTGGGTGAATTAACATTCTTCTTTGGATTACAAGTTTATCAATCATACAAAGGAATATTCATTTATCAAACTAAGTACATCAAAGACATGCTTAAAAAGTTTAAGATGGAAGACTCTAAGCCTGTTAGTAATCCTATGATCACTGGTTGTAAGTTAAGCAAGAATGATGAGTCCTTGGAAGCGAATCATACCATGTATAGATATATGATATGAATACTATTATACGTGAAATCTATAGGAACAGACGTAATGCAAGCTGTAGGTTTCAATCAAATCCCAAAGAAACACATGTGGCTATAGTAAAACGATTTCTGAGATATCTAAAAGGTACTATGGATTATGGTTTATGGTATCCAAAATATCAAGACTTCACTTTAAGAGCATTCACTGATGCATATTGGGCAGGAAGTGTTGATGACAGAATGAGTACCAGTGGAGCAACATTCTTTTTGAGAAAGTGTTTGGTATCATGGATTAGGAAGAAACAATTCTCCACAACACTATCTACAACAAAGGATGCATATATTGTTGTTGCATCATGTTGTACTCAAGTCATTCAGATGAAGTAGACATTGGAAGACTTACTTGTGAAGTATGTGCATCGAATAGTGTAAATGGTGACAATACACATGCCATAAGCATATCAAAAAATCTTGTCATGCACTCCAATACAAAGCACATTCCAATAAAATATGAATTTCTAAGAGATCAAGTGTCTCAAAAAGTGGTCAAATTGGAATATATTGATACTAAAGAACATAGTGCTGATATTTTCACTAAGCCGATACCCAGAGAAGCATTTGAGCATCTTAGACATAAGTTGGGAGTAACCTCCTTATAGTGAATAAAAAGGAGAAAATGAAACATGTCAGGGGGATATATGTTGACAAGGGGAGCTGACAGAAGGAAGCATTGTGATAGGGGGATCCTATGAATTTATCATCTAGGTTATCATTCGAAGAAATTGCTGCAATAAGGAAAATGTTAAAACATAGTGGTCAATACCAAGTCAAGTTAAAAGAAGAAAGATTGGAAATTCATAACATGTTATCCTTTGTCATTGTTTTTAAAGGGCGATAATTTTTAGATGTTTCCATCAATGCCAAAGGGGGAGAATGTTAAATATAGTTGTCATTGTTTTCAAAGGAGCTCAATAATGGTAAAGGAATAACCAATAAACATGACGGAAGGGAAAAACTAGTGTAAGGAAAATTAATAACAAATTGAAGTTATGAAATCAGATGGTCCATATGAAAGGAGAGAATATAGATTAACGAAGAGAAAGGATCAACAAAGTAAATATGCATGGAAGATAACATTCCAGAGCGTCAAAGTGAAATTATGTGTTTGATAACTGATCAACGGACAAGGAGGATTCTGCAAAGCGATCGATGGTTCACATGAGTTGCAGAAAGAGATCTACGAAATCCCATTTTGAGAAAGTTGGAAGGCACATCTACAATATTCAATCCACAATGAAGTAGCAATCCACAAATTGCGGAAGAATTTTGGCGAAAAGGGAATTGCAGAAGAAGTTTTCGTAATTACAGAAAGGTATTTGCAGAAATATAAATGCGAAAAGGTAATTACAAAAGAAGTTTTCGAGAAAAGTCAAAATGCACACCCGTAATCAGCAACACACAATTGTGAAAATGTGTTGCGGAAGGGAAATTGTGGAAGGATTTTCTGTTTGAAATATAAGCATATATTTATGAAGAGATAAATCCAAAGTTAATTAATAAGAAAGGGAGTGAAAACATAAACTAAATGATGAGTTAATTATTGGTAAAAAGACACAATTTACTCCTTGGAGGGATGTGATTAACAAAAGGACGCAATTCTCTGAAAGGATACGGTCTTCGATATCAAGACACAATGTTAGATATATATACATAAGTTTAATATTGGATGAATTCATCTTTGTAGTCCAGATATATGTAGCAGCAACACAAGATAGAGACCAAGGAAGTAATAAGAAATCGGTGATAGTATTAAAGATATAAGGTTATCTTGAATTTTGATAAAAACATACTAGGGTGGTAGGGTAGTGCTAGGGCAGGCTATATGCCTACAAAGGGGATTGTAGCCTCCTTCTAGTGGTAGCCGATAAATAGGGTGTAGAAGAATCCTTTTAGTAGTAGTTAATAATCCAGGGGGTCGGTGCCTCCTTCTAGTAGAAGCTGGTAAATAGGGTGTAGTAGCATTTTTTCAGTAGTAGCTAATAAAACTATTGTAAATAAAATTTTGCAGTAATAGAAATCATTGGAGGTTTTCCCAATTGGGATTCCACGATAAAAATTGTGTTTCTTGTGTCTTGTCGATAATGTGTGTTAATGAATAAGTTAAAAGTGGTTTTAATTGCTAAAATTATCAATACTGATTCAACCCTCTCTCTCAGTATTTCCCAATATTCCAACATGTAGAGTTGTCATGGAGAAAAGAAAATTTAGCACTTAATTCCGACATGATTTTATTCTAAAATGTGAACCATGATTGGTCGCAATGGCCTGAGGAACACTGAATCTAGCGATAATATGGTTGAAAATAAATATGGCAACCGTTTTTCCATCTTTGGCATATGTAGGCATAGCCTCAACCCATTCTATGATGTAATCCAAAGCTACAATGATGTAGCCATTCCCCTCTACTGAGGTAGGCTTACAATGCATGAAATCGATGCCCCATTTCGTGGATAGACCAACATATATGATGGGATACAACGGATCAGGGTGGGTGCACTTTTAATATGTGAAAATTTAACAGGGCAGGCATTTTTTAATGGCATCCATACAATATTTAAAGACCGAGGGCCAAAAGTACCCAGCGTATAATATTTTATGTGCAGTATCCATCCCAAAAAGATGACTTCCACAATATCTAAAGAGTCAATCATTTAAAGCTACTTCATCCACTTCATGAGTTAAGCAATACGACAAAATTGCATCAATGCCATGATGGTACAATGTATCATTAATAATAAGGTAGTAGTTAGCGTGATGAGGAATATGGTGATGATCGTCTCGGGTTGCATTGGGATGGAATTTTTGCGTCTAGAGATAGAGAATCAAGTCTCCATACCAGGGGTCATTGTACTAATTAGGAACAATGATTCATATGGAAATGAATGAAAGGGATGTTTATCCTCAGTAATATGGGGAAGGTCACACATAAGATCCGCGAAGACGAGAGACTTCTTAGAATTCGATTTCGCAAATTCTAACTCAAATTCTCGGAGGATAAAAATCCAACGAGATTATTTTCCCCCAATCACTTGGAGAGTCATGTTGACTATATAGTTATCATTGATGGAAAATGTGTTCACAAATGACAAAGGAAGAACCATTGGATATGGTGGAAGACTTAAGGTTGCAGGTATCTAGAATAACAAAGGAATAATCCTGTTACAAGTTGCAACAGACTGAAGGTTGCAGGTATCCAGAATAACTAAGGAATAACCTGTTACAGGTTGTAGGTTGCAAGGTGAATGAAAAAAGAATAAACCTATAGCAATTTGAATGACAAAAGATCGATAATTTGATTTTGTTGCTGAAAGAACTGTCACAGAGGATGTTTGCAAAGAAATCATACAGATCTGCAAGGTCATGGTGAGATTCAAATTCGATCTGAAATAAACGATTAGGAAGCATCCCACACTAGATCTAATGGTGTAGTTCAAGTTTACATAAGTTAGGTGGAAAAATCCAAAGTTCCGCATTAGTTCTAGAATGGACGGTTAGGGAGCGACTTGCACTAGATCTGACGGTGAAGATCAAGTTTACATAAGTTAGGAGGAAAAGAAAAAGTTCAACAAAAGATCAAGATGGATGCTTAGGGGTAAATCCACAAGGAAATCAACGGTCCAGGAAAATGTGGAAACAAAGTTGTGGAAGTCCAAAATAGGAAAGTGTGATTCTGCATCCTGCAATCCGCAATGCGGAAACAAAGTTGTGGAAGAAAATTGTGAAGTCCAAAATAGGAAAGCATGATTCCACATCTCGCATCTCATAATCTGAAATATCAATGGTAAGAAAAGACTCCGTAAAATATCGATGGTACAGAAGAAAAATTGCGAAAAGGAGCTTGCAGAAAGTCGAAATGTTATGTTTTCGCATCCTGCATCCCACAATTTGGAGAGATTGGATGGTTGAAGTTAGTTCCGCTAAAATAGATCAATGGTGCAGAAAAAAAATTGCGGAAAGGAGTTTGTAGAAAGCCATAAGTGCACAGTCGACATCTCGCATCCCACAATCTGGAGATTGGTGGTTAATAAAATGCTCAACGAAGATCAATGATGGGGAATCATTGATGAGAAAATCTTGGTGCGGAAAGGCAATTTTGAGGCGGAAATCAACAGTTAGAATGACGTCCAGATTGAATTAGAGATAAGATCAATGACTCTAATTGGATCAAGAAGTTAATCTCGTGGAAATAAGTTTTGTAGTACAGAAGCACCTGCAAATGCTGGAAAGAGGTGCGGAAATGGTTTCCAAGCAGCGGAAACGATTTATGAGGTGCAAGATCAATGGAAGAACATGAAAGGCCATTCTAGAAGGTGTGATCTTCAGATTTGAAATGGTGTAATAGTGAAAGGTGTGTTTATGCAGTTTGAAGAGACAAAACTATTGAAAGAAGCTTAAGAACTGAGAAGTATTTAAGCAGCGACCTGAGTAAGAAGGAAGATGTCTTTGTAGTTCAAATTGCATGATCAGAATCATAGGCTAGTGGGTGTTACAGAATTCAGTGGGAGATAAATCATGAGAAACATATTAGGGTGATAGGGTGGTGCTATGGCAGGCCACATGTTTACAGGGGGTCGAAGCCTCCTTCCAGTCATAGTTGGAGAATAGGGTGTTGTAGCATCCTTGTCTATTGTAGTAGGTAGAAAACCATAAGGGTGTTGTAGAATCCTAGTCTATAGTTGCAGGAAAAATATAGGGTGTGTTTTAGCATCCTTTATGTTGCAGCAGATAAACAATTTTGTAAATTCATCTTATTAATGAGTTTTTGTTGGTGGTTTTCTCGTTTGAGGTTTCCACCATAAAATTGTTTCTTGATTGTTGATTTTGTGTATTTTAAAGTAAAAAATGACAATAGTGATTCACGCCCCCCTCTCAGCATTGTGGGATAAACCAACGATTGGTATTAGAGCAGGTTCCTTCACAACAGTTTAACCACTGGAAGGAAGATCCCATCCAAAAATAAAATTAATCTTCGAGAAAAGAAGCATCTTTATAAAAGACTCCTTAAAAAATCAATCACAAAACCAAATCATGAGGAATCCTTTTTCATTAATAAACTTGAGAGAGTAATTGGAAAATACAAATGGAAGTTATCCTTAAAGTGTTTTAATTGTGGAAGGGTTGGACATTTTTCTTGTAAATGCACCTACACTAAATAAGATGAGAATGAAGTAAAGGAAATTTCGAAGTTCAAAATGGGTAAATTAGGAAACAAGAAAAAACACCATGGGAAAAGGAAAATTGTTCACACCATGGAAGACAGTGAAGATTCAGATGGAAGTGAAGTTGAATAAATTGAAGTTTTATTCATGGGACTAGATACTCAAGCCTCAAATAGTGACTTGGATATGGAAGGAGAAGTAGATCTAAGAGCTGAAGTTGTTACCACCCTTGAAGAAATTGAGAAATGTAGGAAAAAGAATATAACAGTCAAATCTTCTCATCAGTTAGTTGGAAGCTCAACTCCTAGATGCCAAAAAGGTTGAGGAGGAACTAAATGTACAGCTCAAAAGAAGAATACAGGAGTCTGAAAAGATTGCAGAAGAAATCATGCAATTCAAGAGAAAGCTTGATGAAGGATCTATCAAATCAAAGTTTGAGAATAGCTTAAGGATTCTAGATTAAATTATGAGTAGCAAAATACCATCAGGTGATAGGTCTGGTTTGGGGTTCATCAAAGAAAAGAATCCAGAGATTTTTCCTGTCACAAATCAAGAAGGAAGTAAGAAAATATATGCTGAAGTACTAAAGACTCTAGCTAAAAAGGAAAGAAGAAAGAAAGTTGGCTTAATTTCTCAAGATAAAAATAGAAATAATCTAGCACCCAAGAGACCAGATAGATATCTACAGATCTTTTTAGGTCACTAATTTGCTTGTAATAATTTTGGTCATAAAGCCTTAAATTGCAGAATTGAAAGAAAGGTTTCTGAATTCAAGAAGAAGTCTTCAAGTAATGAATTGAAAGGAAATAAGAATATTTTTACATTACTTAAAAAATATGGCATATAATCTTATAAATGTAATAACCGTGGACATATGGCAAGAGATTGTAAACTGAAGACACATGCAAGAAGTATTGTTGCAATCAAACCTCATAACACCAAACAAAAGAAGCATTGGAAACAGAAGGAAGAAATGGAAAGTTCCATGATTTCTTTATGTGCAACCGAAAGAAAAAACTTATGGTACTTAGACAATGGTTTTTCAAAACATATGATCAGTGACTCAAGAAAATTCATAACATTAAAGGATAATAAGGAAAAATTCACTTTTGGAGATAGTCTGTCTTCCAAAATAATAAAAAAAGGAACAACTATTATCAACAACAAGATCAAAGTAGAAAATGTTTTGCTAGTTGAAAACCTCAAGCCAAAACTTGTCAGTGTAAGTCAAACATGTGATCAAGGACACATTTGTATCTTTGACTGGGAAAAATGTGAAATCAAGAATAATCCTAATCATGAAAGGTCCTTGGTTTTTCTATGAGAAATGAAAACAATGTATAAATCTTGGAAAATGAAAACCAAATCTACTTAAGTATGGTAGATGAAAGTTGGTTATGGCACATAAGGTTGGAAAATTTAAGTTTTGACAATCTTTCCAAAATAAGCACAAAGGAAGCTATAAGAGATCTACCAAAAATTGTAGTTCCTCTAAAATCTATATGTAAACATTGTCAACATGGGAAGCAAACCAGAGTCATTTTTAAAATAAAAGAACATATGACCTAACACCCTTTAAAAATAATACACACAGACCTTTGTGGACCAACCAGAACTAAAATCCTGCAAGGAGATCAATATTTCATGTTTCTCATTGATGATTACACAAGGATGACATGGGTGGCATTCCTAAAAGAAAAATCATAATCCTTTGAAAAATTTAAAGTATTCAAGGTAATGGGTGAAAATGAGTCGGTATGAAAATCAAGTGTCTTAGATTAGATAATGGGGGAGAGTTTACTTCCAATGAGTTCAATGAATTCTGTTAAGATCATGTAATTAAGAGACAATTTTCAGCTGCAAAAACTTCTTAGCAGAATGGGGTTATTGAAGGGAAAAACATAACAGTCCAAGAAGTTGCCAGAACAATGCTTAGTGAAGCAAAAATGTCAGATTCATTTTGGAGAGAAGCTGTATACACAACTGTATACACACTTAACAGAGGGAAACTCAGAGTAAATAAGGATAAGACCCCCTACGAATTGTGGTATGGAAGACCAGCCTCAGTAAAATATTTTAAAGTATTTGGCAGTAACTGTTACATCAAAAGAAACAAGGATGACCTTGGAAAGTTCGACTATAGGACCGATGAAGGAATATTTTTAGGATACTCATCCACAAAAAAGGCATATAGGTGCTACAATAAGAGGTTACATAAAATTGTAGAAAGTGTTAATGTGAAAGTAGATGATATAAAACCAAGGAAAGAGAAAAATCTTGACAGCATTGAAAATACATGTGATGATAAAATAAAAGACTCGCAAAAGGACGAGAGAATTCATAACGAAGAATAAGACAAAGAGAAGGAAGATACACATGAATATGATGAAGACTTCCCTAGACTTGACGCTAAAAATCCTTCTAGAAGGATACAAAAGGATCATCCGAAGTCACAGATCATGGGTGATAAAAATGCCGGGGTCAAAACAATAATAGAACTACCAGATGTAGAACAAGCCCTACTCTCAATAGTGGAACCCAAGAACTTTACAAAATCCAACAAAAGTGATGAAAGGGACAAATCCATGAACGAATAACTAGATCAGATTGAGAAAAATGAGACCTAGGAACTTGTCCCAAGACCTAAAGATAAGAACATTGTAGGAACCAAATGGATTTTCAAAAACAAGTTCAATCAAGATGGACAAGTAATAAGGAACAAAGAAATATTTGTATGCAAGGGGTATGCCAAAGTAGAAGGTATTCATTTTGGAGAAACCTATGCTCCAGTAGCTTGACTTGAAGCAATCAGAATTTTTTTAGCATTGTCATGCCATAAAAACTTCAAAGTATATAAAATGGATGTCAAGTCTGCATTCCTAAATGGAAAAATACAAGAATAAGTATATATTGAACAACCTGAAGGGTTTCTCTTGTTAGAGAATAGAGACTATGTCTGTAACTGAAGAAGTTTCTCTATGGTCTCAAACAAGCTCCAAGAGTGTGGTTTTCAAGACTAGATAATTGCTTAAAACATCAAGGTTTTAAAAGAGGAGCCACTGAAAGTAATCTTTACCTATATATCAAAGATAAAAACATGATCATTGTTGTTGTCTATGTGGATGATATCATATTTGGGAGCAATATTCAAATCATAAGTGTAGATTTTGCCTCTGAAATGAACAAAGAATTTGAAATGTCAATGTTGGGTGAATTGACATTCTTCTTGGGATTACAAGTCTACCAAACAGACGAAGGAATTTTCATATATCAAACTAAGTACATGAAAGATATGTTGAAAAAGTTTAAAATGGAAGATTCCAAACCTATTAGTACTCCTATGGTCATTGGTGCAAGTTAAGTAAGGATGATGAATCTCTGGAACTATATCATACCATGATTAGATCCATGATTGGGAGTCTGCTATATGTGACAGCCACAAGACTAGATGTGATGCAAGTTGTTGGATTGGTAGCTAGATTCCAGTCAGCTCCTAAAGAAACACATGTAACAACAGTAAACGGATTTTCAAATATCTAAAAGGTACTATGGAGTATGGTTTATTGTATCTGAAAGGACAAGACTTTACCTTGGAGGCATTTACTGATGCATATTGGGAAGAAAGTGTTGACGATCAAAAGAGTACTAGTGGAGCAACAATTTTCCTAGGAAATTGTTTAGTATCATGGTCAAGTAAAAAACAATCCTCCATTTCACTCTCTACAACACAAGCAAAATATATTGCTTCCGCCTCATGTTGCACTCAGGTTATTTGGATGAGATAAACCCTAGAAGATCTATAAAATATGAACATCCAATAGTGATCAAATGTGATAACACTAGTACTATAAATATGTCTAAAAATCCTATCATGCATTCTAAGAAAAAACATATACCAATCAAGTATCACTATCTAAGAGAACAAGTATCTCAAAAAGACTTCAAATTAGAATACATTGACACAAAAGAACAGATTGCTGACATCTTCAACAAACCACTACCTAAGGAAGCCTTTGAGCGTCTTAGATAGAAAATGATAGTAATTCCATTACAAAAGTAATAAGAGGAGAAAGCTCAATGTCAGGGGAAGAATTGCTGATAGGGGGAGCTTTCAGAGAAAAAGGTTCCTTTGTCATTGTTGTCAAAGGGGGAGAATGTGTAGAGGTTTCCATCAATGCAAAAGGGGGATATTGTTGACTATATAGTTGTCATTAATGTCAAAGGTGTTCACAAATGACAAAGGAAGAACCATTGGATATGGTGGAAGACTGAAGGTTGCAAGTATTCAGAATAACAAAGGAATAACTCTGTTACAAGTTGCAACAGACTGAAGGTTGTAGGTATCCAGAATAAAAAAGTAATAACCCTGTTACAGGTTGCAGGTTGCAAGGTGAATGAAAAAAGAATAAACCTATAGCAAGTTGAATGGCTAAAGATCGATCATCCAATGTTGTTACTGAAAGAACTGTCGCAGAGGATGTTCACAAAGAAATCATGCAGATCCACAAATTCATGGTGAGATTTGAACTCAATTTGAAATCAAGGATTAGGAAGCATCCCACACTAGATATGAAGGTGAATATAAAGTTTACATAAGTTAGGAGGAAAATCCAAAGCTCCACATTATTTCTAGAATGCACGGTCAGGGAATGACCCGCACTAGATCTGACAGTGAAGATCAAGTTTACATAAGTTAGGCGGAAAATACAAAGTTCCGCAAAAGATCAAGATGGATGGTCAGGGGTAAATCCGCAAGGAAATCAATGGTCTAGGAAAATGTGGAAACAAAGTTGCAGAAATAAATTGCAGAAATCCAAAATAGGAAAGCGTGATTCCGCATCCCGCAATCCGTAATGCATAAACAAATTTGTGGAAGAAAATTGTGGATTTTCAAAATAGGAAAGTGTGATTCCGCATCCCACATCCCGCAATCCGCAATATCAATGGTCAGGAAATAATCCGAAAAATATTGACAGTCTGGAAGAAAAAATGTCGAAAGGAGCTTTCGAAAAGTCGAAATGTTACATTTCTGCATCCCGCATCTCGCATCCCGCAATTTGGAGAGATCGGATGACTGAAGTTAGTTCCACTAAAATAGATCAATTATGCAAAAAAAGAATTGCAAAAATGCACAAGCAGAAAGTAAACATCCCACATCCCACAATATGGAGATTGACGGTCAAGAAAACGCTCGACAAAGATCAACGGTGGGGAATCATTAATGAGAAAATCTTAGTGCAGAAAGGCAATTTTCAGGTGGAAATTGATTGTGAGAACGACAGTTAGGATTGAATTAGAGATAAGATCAATGAATCTGATTGGATCAGGAAGTTAATCCTATGAAAAGAAGCTTTGTATCAAGGAAGCACCTGCAAACATTGGATAGAGGTGCAGAAATGGTTTCCAAGCTGCGAAAACAATTTCTGAGGTGCAGGATCAATGGAAGAATATGAAAGGAAATTCCGGAAGGTGTGATAGTCAGATTTGAAAGGGAGAAACAGTGAAAGTTGTGTTTTTTTCAGTTTGAAGAGATGCAACTGTTGAAAGAAGTTTAAACGTTGAGAAGTATTTAAGTAGCGGCCTGAGTACGAAGGAAGATGTCTCTGCAGTTCAAATTGCATGATAAGAATGAAAGACTAGTGGGTGTTATAGAATTCAATGGGAGAGAAATCATGAGAAACATATTAGGGTAGTAGTGCGGTGCTAGGGCATGCCACAAGTCTCTAGGGGGTCGAAGCCTCTTTCCAGTCATAGCTGGAATACAGGGTTTCGTAGCATCATTGTCTATTGTAGCAGGAAGAAAACCATAAGGGTGTTTTAGCATCCTAGTCTGTATTTGCAGGAGAAGTCTAGGGTGTGTTTTGTATCATTTCTATTGCAGCAGATAAACAATTTTGTAAATTCATATTATTAATGAGTTTGTTTTGGTGGTTTTCTCTTTTGAGTTTTCCACGATAAAACTGTGTCTTGATTGTTGATTTTGTGTATTTTAAAGTAAAAAATGACAATACTAATTCAACCTCCCCTCTCAGTATTGTGGGATAAACCACAAGTCAAGTTGTAATACATGGGGTTGGAATCTGCATATACCATGGTTGTTTGGAGCAAGATGTAGTGGCAAAACTTTTGAAGAGTGATGAATGTGGCCAAAGCTAATTTATCCACATGTGAGTACCGGGTTTTAGAGTCCAAAGACTCTTAATAAGGTAGTAAATCACATGTTCATTGTCTTGTTCATCTGTTTGAACCAATACCATGCCGATGGTGGATAGGGATACAACCACATACATGGAATAGTCCTTGGTATAATTGGGTGGTTGCATGACAGGCGCATGTGTAATGGTCTATTTGAGAGTGTTGAACACATGATGTGCTAGCTCATCCAAAACAAAGGGTGTATCCTTTTTTAATAAATTCATGAAACCGTTGTTTTTTTCGGCGTAGTTTCAGGTGAATCGACGTAAAATGTTTTCCTTCCCTTGAAAACTTTAGAGTTCTCTAACATTCGTAGGCAGGGATAAGGTCAATATGGCTTCAATTTTTAGTGGGTCTATACGGATGTCATACTTGGACACAATGAAACCAAGTAGTATACCATTCTCGACATAAAAAAACACTTATGTAGATTCAATATTATGTTGTAATGGGGACACTTAAGAAAAATGCCTCTCAGATGATGAACATGGTGATCTCACTGCTATGAATGAGAAAGAAATTAATCGAGGTACGATTCCATGATGTGTTTGATGTCATGGAAAGCATAAGACATAGCATATTTAAAGGTAGGGCCAACATTTTTCAAACCAAAAGGTAACTTATTATAGGCAAATTCCTCCCATGGTTAAATGAAGTTCATTTTGTGTTGATCGGATAGGAGTATCTCGGTCTGATTGTATCCAGAAAATCCATCCATAAATGAAAATATTATGCTTCTGACACAATTATCGATGATTTGATTGATGTAAGGGGTAGGGAAATTTTCTTTAGGACAAGCCCTATTAAGGTCCAGGAAATAGATACAAACCCTAATGGTGATCTGTATTTTGTGTACGGGGACAATATTATATAGAAATTATGTCAAAGGTACAGGATAAATGAACCCATCCTTAAGAAGTTTCTCAATTTCTTCCTTAATGGCCGCTGCTTTCCATGGATGAACTTGTCGTAATTTTTGATGGACCAGTTGGTGTCATGGTAAGTCCTAATCTCATGAAACATGATTAAAGGATCTATAACATCATTTATTTATATGTTCAAGTGAAAATATCTCTGAATTCCTTGAAAAGGGCCATATAAGAATTTAGTTTTGAAACAAAAGAATTTTGGCCTATGCTCATGTTTTCCACAACTCCGAGGTTCACTGATATATCGACTAGGATAGTATTAGTAATGTTTATTAGATTATTCTTGGACTCAACATCATGGATGAGTATCAGTGACTAAGAATGAATTACAATATTAGATGAAACCATTGTTCCAAAATGGTCTTCTACCATATGGTAATCGGGAAAGAAAGAGGATCGATGATGATGACATTTCCAAGGCATTTCATCTAAAGACATGGCTTCCATGATGGACGCATACAAGGGAAAGGTATGCAAAATATAATCCATAGATGGGGGGGTTTCTAACCAATATGGTAGGTGATATGGGTTTGATGCCACCAAGAAACGATTGTTGATGGTGGGGTCACTATCGGACTGAATATCTTGGTACATTTTTTCAAAATGATTCAACAATGTTGAATCGGTAATTGATTTCCCTTTATCTAGGGTATCATAGCTTGAAGTTGAGATCATGTTCACAAATGCATCCAGTGGAGTAGGAGGAGGGTTATTCAATGGGAAAACTCCCATAAGCGAAGATTCTTTAAGAAGACCTACTCCTATATTTTGATATTGTGAGGCTAAGGAAGTCAAGAGAGGAACATTGTTCACAGAATTGAAACTCATGTCTGGTGAACATAAATCTAACTGGTCAATTGTGATAATATTCCCTTGGAATGGGAAATGGAATACTCAAAATACAAATGAAGCAACAACTTGCATTGCGTAGAACCAATTCTGACCTAGAATAATATTCTAATCCAAAGTAGCATCGACAACTTCAACATGAATGGAAACTAACTCCCACCCTAGTTTGACTTGGAGGGAGGAGAGTAATACATAAGGTTGAAAACCATGACCATCGAAGGAATTAAATGTCATGGGAGAATGGTTAATCTCTGGGGATCCAATAGCTCTCCAACGAGACAAATACATGACCGAAGTGGAGACACCCTCGTCCAATATGGTGTGATAGATTATCTTCCCAATAAATTTCATATATAATTGGAAATCCAATTGATGTGAGAGTCTAGACTTGAAGTCATCCAGTTTCAATGAGATAATGTTGTTATGTTTAGGATACAGAGCCCCAAGGACTGACAAAAAGTCATTTCGTTGTACACGATATGATTGGAGTACCTAGAGGGTTGACATAGCACACAGTTCATGATCCAGATATTCAACTACGTTGTAATATTGGGAAACATGTGCATTAGGATTGAATACCAATGTTTGAATAGTACTCTTAGGTGGCTGAAGAAATGTATTGAGAATGGGTTTTTCAATATGAAGACCATTAGTAGGAATATGGATGGTTGACGGAGTTTTATTTGTTGGAACATTATCAGTATTTTTCTCTAGTGGAGGGTCATAACTATGGGTTTGAGTAGTGAGACTAACCGATTCACTGAACATAATTTTAAATTGATCTACAGACGACGAAGGAGACCCATGCAAGGACTAGTGGTTAATAAATTGATGTTGGCTAGGGAAAGGATCTGTTAAAACTACCAAGGTTGGGGTGTTTTTAAGAAATTTACTAACCTCCTCATGACGAGGACACTCTTTAGTGAAGTGGTCACATCCACGTAAGAGGAAGGGAAAATTTTCCTTTATCTTGTTCTTATATTCAACATCATAGTTTTGTCTTTTATTACCTTCTTATTGATTCTCATATTTCTTGGATTTATTCTTTCCTTTATTATTTTTTCTATAAGATTATGAGGATTGGACTGCATTCACTTCAATCGAAACATTAGGAGGAAGAGCATTTTTGGGATTCGAAACGGTTTGATTAGCATATGCAGCGGGTTGGTTAAGGTGGAAAAAGGGGTAGAAATGGAATTAGTACTGATGATACTGAATGTGTACCATTAGTAGTAGAAATAATGTGGAATAAATTGATTTTGGAAAAAGTGTGTTGAAGAAATATAGTCTCAAAAAGATTCTCAAGTGGTTGGGTGGTTGTAACATGTAATGGTAAACTGGTGGAATGGTGACAGGACACACATATGTAGAAGGAGAGGTATCCTCTTCAAGGTCACTCTCAATATCCTGCACCTCAACATTTGTTATGGGTAGAGGATCAAATTGTTGAATTGGTTGGACCTGCAGAATTAGTTTTTTACCCTTTGAACTACCTGTGGTAGAGGATGCGGGGTTGCTTCTTGTATTTCTACCTATGGAGTGGCCTCTTGAACTTTCTTCCTCTTCATCTATGGCTCAACAATTGCTGCATGTGCCTCCACTTTTGAGCTCAACCTTTTCAGAATTTCCTTCATCTCTGTTGATATTTGCAAAACATGGATAGTACAGGAAGCTTGGGATTTAATGGGAGAGTCAAGAGCAAATTTACCTTTATCCTTAGACTTATCAGCAGGAGCAGAGGAAGAGCTGTCTAATGAATCCTTTGCTTCCTTTTCTACTATTGACCTTTTAGAATTTTCCTCTAGTGTCAATTGGAGCTTCTTGTAATGTAACACTGTTGTCTTTAACTCTTTTTGATACTGGAAGATAAATGTCTTCTTTTCAGGTGTAGGTATTGTACTCACCACCTATGAAAAATAATTTGCACCCATATAAATTGAATCATCAGGTATTTCCTAATGCACATAGGTGATATTCATATGCTCCTGTACAAAATGGTTGGCCAAAAATGCCTTAGGATCATGCATCCTTTTAGGTTCTCCCCCCAAGTTCATTGTAGCAATAGCTTCGCCCAGAATGGAATCATGTGTGGAATTTCGCAAAGTCAGAAATACCAAATTCAGTGGAAACAAGGGACAACACTTCCTGTTGGCTGTTGAGAGCTCTGGGAAGACCCCATTAACAAAAGTTTGAAATGATATCTCTTGAAGAACCATCTGGTACGACACTATCCTTGGCAGTAGATGCACCTTGTTTCTACCCCAAATTTGGATATAGGATAAATATTCCCCCATATACCAATCCCCCATGATGGACATTAATGCTCTGGCCCTTTCTAAGAACGTGGAGGCATCCCCTTTGAAAATTTTCTAATAGATTGACCCAATGAAGTGGTCACAAATTTCATAAATTTGGGGAACAAAGTTGTCCTCCAATAAAACAGAGTAGTATATGTGAACAGGAGGTGAAGTCTTGGTCTAGTTCCATCCCATTGCTAGGAATGGAGATGTTGCACATAAAATATCCATTGCATACCTTGATAGATAGAAAACATGCTTCCTGGACCCTGGTTTCTTTTGATATTTCTCAATTTCCTACTTCAACACCACTAACAGAATTTGTGCCCAATTGAAAGATTCACCCGTTGTCAATAAATTATGAGAAATGGGATGCCATTTGTATGTAAATGTAATGATATTGGGTAATCCGTACAACCTGCAGAGCATTTCCACCAACAGAGAGAACGACTCCCTAAACCAAGATATGGGATAGGATTTATCAGTTTTAGGGATGAACTCTACAGGGTTGTCTATCCAGGATTTTATCATTTCTTCAAAGTTAAAAGGGGTCATGGCTGCATCAAGGAGTTGAGCATTCAACATTTGTTGGGGTGGGTTAAGAACATATGCTTTAGCTAAAAACTCAGGGCATAAAGACACTACTCGGGTCTATGTGTGGTCCTCAAAATACCATTCTTTAGGGTTAGCATAGTCAAGTACCCACTTTATCAGGTCAGTGTAAGGCATGAATGGAGGTCTGGTCACAATACAGTGAAGCTAGGACTTACTGATATTAGTGAAAGATGGCTAGTCATGGGAAATGGAAGAAAAGTCTTCATAGTAAAAAATAGAATAATTTCTGGACCAGTACAGGTAGAAAGTTTTTGACACTCATCCACTGGTGTCAGAGAAGATGCCAGTTTTTGGGTCTTTACTCTTTTTCTCATTTAAAGTGGTCTTATATCTTGTGTTTCTGGACATGCTTGCAGATTGGGAAGAAATTTATTCTACAAATTTAGTGACCATAATTAAGATTTACCCGAGATAAAAGTAATAATATTTAGCCTGTAAAAATCCAGAAATTTGAGAAACTTACCCATGGATATCTCAAAAATAGAAGGATTTGTGGGCTCGGTGAGAAAATCATAGTAAAATCTTAAGCACAGTAAAATAATGCAAGTGATAATGGTGAACAATTCGTAAATTCAAATGATTTAAATAAGACAATCCCAATGATAAAATAAATTTACACCGTAGATTTCAAAAGGATCAATGGTTGAGATTATAACAGGAAACCAAAATGCAGAGATGAAATTTAACTAATTTCTTCAACTTTTGATTTCCACAATCCGTAATATGCATTGCAAATTGTAGAGAAGAGGGATGGTATTTGCAATGAAAAATGGATTTGTTAACTTTCGCAATCCGCAATCCGCATTTTTAGGTTGTGGAATTACAGGAAGGAAAATTTTCAATTTTATTACTTTTTTGGTTTCTGATTTCCACAATCCGCATTACGGGTTGCATAAATGCAGAATTGAGAAATTAGATCTTATTTACAAAAATATTTTCCGACATATGCAATCCACATTTGTGGGTTGCGGATTTTGGTAAAAAAAATTCGAAACCTCCAAAAAAAAGGACTTCCGCTATCCGCATTGAGGATTGCAGAATGCAGGTTACGGAAAAGAAAAAAAATTAAAAAGATTGTTTTTGCAATCCTCAAAAACAGAAAAACAAGGCTTTGATCAAAATTTATTTAAATCCAAAACATAATAGTTACAATAGGCATAAGTGAGACCCCATGGAGAAAAAAATAACCTTAAATATTACGTTAGTAAATGAATGGGGATCCCATTTTAGAAACTTAAATAGGATCTATTGCTGCCAACAACACCTAGCTAGACCACCTCTTGCTGATTCTGGTGGCCATGCCGCAACTTGCTAGGATATGGGAGTCTTTGTAGTTGATTTCACACACAAATGAACCTCATTTTGTATCTTTTGCTAAAATACCCTTAATTATAAGTCTCCCATCATATGGATTTATCTTCAAGCCTTGGTCAGAGTCCTTAAATATGACTATATAACCGATTCTCTTGTTCTTTCATACTCGTTAAAGTAAATGAAGGATAATCCATAACAGTATAATTTTAACCCAGCTTTCTCGGACCCTATGGATTATTTACGAAAAAGGAGTACTCTATTTTGTTCAGAATATAGAAGAGTATATGCAGGTATATATTTATCTCTTTTCCATTCCTGGAGGACTAAAATTATGGAAAAGGAACCTGTTTGATCTTACTTTTCTATTTTTTCGTTCTCTAGACTAAAACATGAAAAAGATTATGAGTGTTCTTTATTCCATTATCATGCTGGTTAAACCTCAGTACAAAGCATCGAGTTTACTATTATTTGTCCCATTCTGGTAAATAAATGGAACTTTCTGAGTGATCTTTCCTTCATTCACACTCATTAATCTAAGGCTACATGCTTTATTTTGAAGGAGCGTTGGTTGGGTGATAGTTTACCCCTTTTTCGGACCTTGTCAACTAAGTATGAAAAATGTATACCTTAGTTCTTCAGAAGCTAAGAGAGTTCTCATTTGGATTTTTTTATACTTTTTTAGACTCAGGAGATTAAATTAAGAAAAATCACCCCCCTAGAGTCTTCTTTGGAGTTTTCAGACTCTCAAAAATATGAAAACATCGACGAGCATTCACTAATTTCAACTTGTAAAATCCACAGATCAATGAAATATCTGTTAAATTTTCATATGCTATACTAGATTCAATAGTATTCAATTCAAAATCATAGCAACATATCAAGAATCTTGATAGAAACACAATCACAAGATAGACACATCATTTATCCTAGGAAACCCTCAAGGGGAAGAAAACCCAACAAAACTTCCTATGTATAAGATGTATAAAGTACACTGTATTCTCCACCATTATCTGATCTCAATGTATTGATTCTCTTTTCTGAATGGTTCTCTATCAAGGTTTTGAATTCCTTGAATTTCCCGAACACTTCACTTTTATTCTTCAAAAAGTGTATCCAAGTATTTCTTGAATAATCATCTATAAATGTTACATAGTATTCATATCCACTCAAGGATATGGAGAGCATAGGAGCAAATACATCAGAATGGATTACTTCCAATGTACCTTTAGTCTTTGTGTCACTTTTCAGAAAGGGATTCTTGATGTTCTTTCCTTGTGCACATCCCTTGCAGGTCCCTCATGTTTGGTATTCATATCTAGTAACCCTGTTACCACCTGGATCTCATAGGGCAATGATTTGTAGTTGATGTGAGAAAGTCTCCTATGCCACAATTCACTTTATTTAGTAGTCTCATGGACACGGGTTGTCTCTGGTTGTCCTTTGAACTTGTACAGTCCTCCTTCTTCTTATCCAATTACTACAACATCTTCAAGTGTCTTCCCTTTGGACCACATGAGTACTTTTCCATCTATAAAAGAAACTCTATATCCTTTCTAAATTCTTATCTATACTGAGATGGAGAATAGGTTATTTTTCAAACCTATGGTACATACAATACTTCCTTCATATTCATCGAGCTCCCATATTTAAGCCTGTATCTTGATTCACCAATACATTTGATGGGATATTGATAGTCATATCCCAATGATACCTTCTGGGGATATTTCTTCTCTTCAAGTTTTGACAGAGTTGTCTTCTTTCTTGT
The DNA here is from genome assembly GCA_001517045.1 of Pseudotsuga menziesii. NCBI lineage: Eukaryota > Viridiplantae > Streptophyta > Pinopsida > Pinales > Pinaceae > Pseudotsuga > Pseudotsuga menziesii. The sequence continues at coordinate 37,789 of LPNX010681443.1, read as the reverse complement.
CATGTGCTTGGAGGCACCACTATTAATAAGCCATGTATATGCTCTAGGTGTCACAAACCCAGAGAGTGTAGAGAAAAGCACAAATTCTTATACATCTTCACCTCTAGTTCTCTTTCAAGGTTTTTCTTCATCGTCATATTCAACTAGATGAGCATGCTGCCTTTTGTTGTTGTTGTTCTTTGAGGATGGACATTCTCTAGCAAGATGTCATATCTTATGATAGTTGTAGCATTGACACTTTGAGTAATCCTTCTTCTTCTTCTTCTTCTTCTGGAATTTCTCATTTTAATGCTTATGATTACTCCTCTTGAATTTTGATTGATTTCTTTTTTTAGTATGGATAGCTAGAGCTTGACCATCTTCTCTGATAAGAGCTTCTCTATTGGCTAGTCTAGCTTCTTATTGTTAGCTTCTTCTTGTATGCAATATTCCCATACTATGTCAAACATCATACTTTCTTTTATGGCACACAGATTTTTTATGAATGAGTCCCAAGTTCTAGTGAGGCCATTGCGAGAAGTCATAACCAATTCATCCTCATCAAGGGTATATCCAATATCACTTAGCTTCTCTTTGATCTAGGAGACCCTTGTGAAGTAATCTTGAATAGATTCTCCTTTGCTCATCTTGGTACCCTTCAATTGAGTTCTCAAATTTACATTTATGTTGATGTTCTTTCCTTCATACATTCTGGAAAGTGCATCTTACATTTTCTTAGGTATCTTCTTAGATGACACTTGAGGGATCAAGTGATCCTTAATGGAATCAGAAATGATCCTCATTTCCTTGATTAGGTCTTGTTCATGCTTCTCCTTAGCTTCAGCTTCTTCAGCAACTGTAATCTCATCCTAGATATACTTCTCAAGACCATTCTCTTTCAGAATGAGGCCAATCATATACTTCCAAGCCATGAAGTTTTCTAGGCCTTCCAATTTGTCCTCAAGTTTAGTGCTTGGGGCCATCTTCTCCAATAAGTCACTCAAAAATGAAATTGATCAAAACAGGAGATTGAAATTTCCAGTAGATGTACTTGGAGGAGGCGATTTGGTTGATCCAAATACTTTCTAGAGATCCATAATCTTTAGTCTTCAAATCCTACTTGCGAGGTCGCAACACTGCAGAATTTTTGGTTTTGTTTCATTGCAGTTTTTTGGTTCACTTCCAAACCAGGGTTTGGATTTCCCGGAGATCCAACCAACCAAAAACTTTGATCTAGGTCTCAATATATGTGCTCTAGGAGGGAACAAATTTCTATGCAAGCATATATTCAAAACTCCAAATTTTATAGAAACCCTAACTTCTTTCGGAGAGGGAGGAGGGAGAATTTCACCTTGTGAAAACTTCTCTAATCAGGTTATCTCTGATACCATGTTAAATTTTCATATGCTAGAATAGATTCAATAGTATTCAATTCAAAATCACATCATCATATCAAGAATCACAGATAGAAACACAATCACAAGATATACACAACATTTATCCTGGGAAACCCTCAAGGGAAAGAAAACCCAACAAAAAATTCATTTGTATAAGATGTATAAAAGACAACCCAAAAAAAGTTGTTCTCGTCCTTTTGTTTTGTCTCTGTTTCTCTCCTATGCGCTATACAAGTTAGTGAGCCTATGTTCAAATAAGGACCATATCTCCTTAATTTATACACAATGAGTTAACTGACTTCTTCACTAGACAAGTCGACCCCAATAAACTGTCTCGGTTGACTTCACCTAGGAAGACTCAAAACAGTATATTATATTATTTATTAGAGTACTACAGACCTGACACAGGAGTAGGATTTACCTCATGACTCTATGATGACCAAATACAATAGTAACACCCTGACGGAGGAATAATAACATCTCCCTTGGGTTACATTAGTAAAATACATTTAGAATATCCTTTGAAGTTACAATATTTCAACAATATCAAGCACTATTCTCTCTTTTCTTCAAGCTTACTAAAAAATGAAGAAAGACTCGAGTTGACTTTCTTGAACTCATTAAAACTTAACAAGAAAGAAAGGAAGGACACACACTCTTTGAATTATAAGTTGTTGGTTGCAAGTCATCCTTGAACAAAGTACTAGTTTGAGCCTCTCGATACTCATGTCATAGTTTTACACTTCCATTTCAACTAACTGTTGATGTATTTGTAACTTCAGAATGTATTCACTTGTATATTTCTTACTGTATTTCATTATACCCCGACAAAGAAGTTTGTTCCTCCAATCGGGAGAGTCATTAACATAATAAATTCATGTAAAGTCATTGAGGTTAACCCTCCATTGTAATTCAGGGAAATAGTCCCCACAATTGAGTTGAGGTTAACACTCTGTCGTAAGTCGGGGAAATAGTCCCCATAATTGAGTTGAGGTTAACCCTCTATTGTAAGTCAGGGCAATAGTCCCCAAATTTGAGGGGTATTAGGGTTATGTTGACGGGCGTATTCGACTAAGCCCGCAACGGGGGAAAACGACCCAGTCCAGGATCCTTAGAGCAGGCTCCAAGCTGTTTGGAATAGTCGCTCCCGATAGATTTAAAGGCTCTGTTGGCCTAGGATCCTAGAAGACTAATGGTTACAATTAATGCTACTGATAAACAGAGTTAGCCCTATGCTTATAATTACAAAGATTAATCCAAGTTATATATTACAAGAATCAAACTGTTAAAATAAAACAATTAAGCCTAATTACATGAATAGAACATAACCTAGCCAATATTAGTATCCTACTGGACCATGTTACAATTATAAACACATGTACAGTAATTACAAAAGGATAATCTGAATGTAATTAATGAAAAGATCTGACTTAACAAGGTTCTTCAGACAGTACAAAAAGCAGAAAATAAATAAAATATAATTCTGATCTAATACCTATCTGATCAGGAGCAATAATTAATTTAACCTATCACTGACTGATGTCGATAAAGATACTGTATGTAAACATTTGTGACATTTAAAAACATTTAAATATTGCAAATTCATACAAGCATCGTTACACACTATGTAATAATAATATCAATTATTAACTACAACACATGACGTACCAACACAGTCAGGAATAGGAACAACCAATACCAGATACATAATATTTGCACAATTCATCAAGGAAATTATAACAAACATTCATAATACAGGAGAGTGAAATAGAAAAACTGAAAGATACTATAAGTCACATATAAAGTTCTAAAACTGTAAATGTGTGTACAACATCACCAGCTCAAACGCTACAGTTACTGACAGTTCACTGTCTAGAAACGCAGGTAGAACGAACCAGAAGTTTTGTTCTCACTCCCCAGAGTATCGACCCCTTATCATGTTCACTATAAACCCTTAATATACATTTTGATTTTACCAAAATAAACTTTCTAAGAGCTAATAATCCAGATTGCGATCCCTAACTAATGTCACATGGAGAAAAACGACAAGTGGAACATGTCGTTTTTTCAACAAACGCATAGCTATGCCACCATCACATGGGATCGAGGACATAAAGGAGATAACAACACCTGTAAAACAGTCCCCTTCAAAAACGATTTGTCTCCAGAAATAAAGGGATCATCCATATAACTGAAATCCTCAAAATCCAGGAAAGAGATATTCATAATTCTACCTGCGATACAACACACAAGAAATATAATTAAAACATAATTAAAATAGTAACAAACAAATTCAAAATAATAAAATACCTGAAATCGATCATCAAAACACCAGACAGGATATCAAAATAACATATCACCAAACACTACAGTTTGACCGGAGCGTTAAAAACTTGTATATTAACTCCACTGGACTGACTCGGAGATGGAGCCTTAAATTGCATAAGAGCGATCTGAGCATTGAGCTCGCGTAACTTTTCCTCACTCTTTTTATTTTCGTCCTGCAACTTAAGAACCCTCCTTATCAGTTTGTTTTTATGATTCTTTAGTCGTAAAAGATGTTGATCACTTAAATCAACTTTTGCCTTTAATTTTGACATTATCATTTCTCAATAAGTCCCGACTCGCAACTATTTCGTTCACCTTGTCTTCCATTCGACGAACCTTGTCTAACAGACAACTAATGAACAGAGGGTGAATAGTTTCCCCAATTCCACGAGGAACGGCCGAGGTTGTTTTAACAGACTTCTCTTTTGCAACAGGATCAGCCATACAATCAACTTGAACTTCCTGAACTTTCTTATCCACTGATGGAGGACTATCACGATCAAAAGTGACATCAACGCAAGGCTCAACAGGCTGAACCTCTACAGACAGAGAAGGATTTTCAGAGATATCATCCACAGTCACAGGATGAATTTGACCGGCTGGATTAGCAACAAAACCATGATTAACCATATCATCATTAACAGGAGGAGGAGTAACGTTTTCCTCATCATCAATTACAACCATTTCGACTGGAAGCTTAATATTCCCGAGGTTTTGTGGCATCTTGGCTTTCGCCATGCTCCTGGTTAGCCTTCTAGTCAACTTGGAATTGGATAACTTCCCTCGATGGTTTCCAGATTTATCACTATTGTTTGATGGAGTGATAGGTGACGGAGCTAAGACCTTCTTTACACGCCTAGACTCTGGAGATGTATGAGGAGTGTTCATTGGATCACCCATAGGCGCTTGAGAGGGTTCCACACTCTTAAGACTAGGGTTTGATATAGGTTTACTCAGAGAGGCCGAACTTGAATCTTTATGTTTGCTACAGTCATCGGGACTGTCAAACATACAATGACAAAACCCTGAAAAACCATTCGATTCTATAAACTGCTCCCATGAGCGACCCGACTTTACCAATTCATTCTCAACCAACATACGGACTAGACCATGGTGAAACAAACTGTGGCTTACATGTTTTGGTCCCTTCTTTATGGCGTTTGACATTTTAAACAAACTGTGCAAAAGATAATAAGGGAGATTAATAGGAAACCCTATGAAGACAGCCATTAAACGAAGATGGTATACATATGCCGATGACAACCGACCTTCGCGGGTTAAATACCTATGAATTAAATCAAGCACGGGGCGCCAGTCTTTCAAGAAATACTTACGTGCAACTCCTGTCCGAAAGGAAATTTCTTGAGTCGGGTTCTTCAGCAATGATCTCCATTCGGTAATCTCCATTTTCTGATACTTAAACCACCGCTGCCCAGACAAAGGCAAACCCGTTGCACTTGCAATCGACCTCTCATCCACTCGACAGCACAAATCACCAACTTCTGCTTGGTATTTTACCAAGGACAAAGCAAATACTCTGGTAACTTCTGGATTAGAATCAGAAAACTTCTCAAAGAATGGTAGCCACTTGACATCTTTAACTTTTTGCAAAAGCCCAGGGTTCGAATTCAACAGGGTTAACTCATAGGGTTCGACTCTCACAACAGGGGCCATTACTGATTGTTTATAAATGCGAAACCATACACAGAATACATGCCACCACTGGACCAAAGAAAGAGAGCCAAGTCGTAAGCATTTGGAATAGATACTGAGCAGCGCTAAATAATACATAGGATGAGCCAAACGCGAATGCAGGTGAAACCCCTGCGGGTTCGGCATGCTCGGAGCCATCACTACTCGGAGTGATAAACACAAATGATGGTTGAAACCCTGAAAGACTGATGTTATCACAATCTACCATGAATTAAATGACAGGAGAGCTTAAGGTGTACGTAATAACAGGCGCTCCACTGGAAAACAGCCACGACAAGAACTAGGTACGTGGAGGACAGGGTAAGTATGAGTGCCATAATAACACTCTGAATTCGTGATAAGTGACTCATGCCATAGATCATTCCCGATAACAACATAATA
>LPNX010681443.1:3208-21678 GCA_001517045.1 Pseudotsuga menziesii | reverse complement strand
CCAAGGTTACTTTGACTTAGGCGTTCACGGGTCCACTTGCCGAAGCCTCTAGAGTGCCGCGCGCACACTTTGGGGGTGTGCCGCGCGCCCCTTTACTTTGAACGAAGCGCCCCTCTCTTTGACCGCCGTTTGCCGCTAACCGTGTCGTCGCGCGCGCGCGCCCGTCGCCCAACTGCCGTCGTCCGCACGCCCGTGGCTTTGCTTACCAAAACGCTCTTTTGCCGGAGCGCCCAACTGTCCGCACGTCTGTCCGCACATCCGTCCGCACATAGGGTCATCCGCACATGTCCGTCCGCACCTCCGTCCGCACATAGGGGTCGTCCGCACACTTTGACCGCACGCCCACACTTAGGATCGCGCGCCAGTTTTACCGAACGCCTTCAATACTTTGCATGCCCAACCGCACGCTCAAGGGTCGCGCTCCTCAAAGGTGTCGCGCGCCCATCATCAATGCCATCTTTGCCAAGGGGCGCCCGTGCCATCACGTGGGCGCTGACCTTGGGGCGCGCCACATTCCCGACCTCCGTGTCGGTGGCGAATGTGGGCGCTTGCTAACTTAGCCAAGTGAGAGCGCAACTCCATGCCGAACCGTCATGACCACGACACCTTGCCTAGGTGTGCCACCATCTAGGTGCGCTGAAAAACGTGGCTGTGACACAAGGTACTACATCCAACATGAAAAAGGGTTGGCTCTGTAGAGGAAGTTCTTGCAGAGGAAAGGACTACTTCCAACATTAATATATTAATATTGCACATTGATCTAGGAATAAATAATCAATCTCATCAAGAAATAATCAACAAATAACTCAGAAATGGCGTTAAACGGAACCAAAATGGTTTCCTCTATGTATATTCAATAAACAATGAATAGTTACAATAACAATGTTAAGCAATAGCTTGAATCAATGAGGAATTCAAGTAACTTAGGAGGTCATTCGAATTCAATGAGTGAGTCTGGCTTAACTAAATGTAAGCCATTCATTCACACTCAGTTAACCACTTGACCAAAACCCTAATTGACTCACCAAACCCTAACTAAATTCGGAGTGCAATAAATGACTGAATCTCAACTGAAGGAGATCAAACACATGTCATAGCAAGCCAACCATCAAGTGCTAGTGCTCCATGACTTCAATGAACCCTGATGAGGTTAACTGAAGCTGAACTGATCATCAGAAGTTAGTGGAGGCATCCCTGTTGACTCTAGATCATTAAGTAATAATAAATAATCATTAAATAATATATTTAATGAGAGGAGGAGCCTTAACTAACTGGTTGAACTAATTGTAACCACCAGTTAGCAATTAGGTGCATTAATATCACTCAAATCACCCCCGGAGTGCTTCAGTTAGCCTCCTTGACTGTAGGAGAAGGCTAAGTTATCCTCCTTGACTATAGGAAGGTGTGGGTGTGACTGGATGATTGCAATTAATGCTCCACTGATGTCAATTAATGTCAATTATACTTAGGATAGTTGTTTAACTAGGCCAATTTGACCAAAAAGAGTGTGTATGGTGGTAAATGTCTCCAACACCCCCCCTTAAGCTATACTCAGGAAGAGTTAGAAAACATAGATGCATAAAAATGCTAGGGCCCTAGCAACTAAGGCCATAGGTCACCCTGTACAATGCTGAAACTGAAACAATGCTCAAAACAAACTAAGGTAGGAAAAGGGGGAAAACCCAGTGGGACCCCCCCCGCCCCCCCCTCAAGCTAAACACTGAAAGTAGTCTGAATCACCCTAATGAACTCACCCCAACAATGAATAGAGGTAAGTGAACTTATTTTCTGAAAATATCTTGGTGAAGATGTCTGCAATCTGCTCATTAGTTGGGCAGTATTGCAGAATGATGGTCCTGTCATGTACTAGCTCCTTGATGTAGTGCATGTGAATCTCTACATGCTTGGTCCTCTTCCTGGTAACTAGATCCATGGATATCTTAATAGTACTCTGGTTGTCACAAAAGAGGATAGTGTACAAAGTACTACCAAGATCAAACTCTGAAAGAATGCCTTGCAACCAAACTGCTTGGATGCAAGCATATACCGCTCCTCGATTCTCGGCCTTTGCTGAAGATAGTGCTATGGCAGCCTACTTTTTGCTTGACCAAAAAATAGTGCCATTTCCAAACATGAATACATATCTAGAAGTTGAATTCCAATCAATAGAATCACCCGCCCAATCGAAATCTGTGTATCCAACCAGCTCTAGCTCGGAGTCTGCAGCATAGTGAATGCCGTAGGTCCTGGTTCCCTGAATATACTGGAGGATCCTCTGGGATGCCTTCCAATGAAGATCATGAGGCTGCTGCATGTATCTTTATAGAGCATTCATGACATAACAAATATTAGGCCTAGAATGTGTCAAGTACAACAAGCTACCAATCAGCTGTCGATAGATAGTGCAATCCATGGGAGGTGTGTGTTTTTCTTCTTCAAGGCTGATCCCTGAAAGGAAAGGGAATGGTGAAGGCCTACATTCAGCCATGCTAAACTTTACTAATAGACTGAGTGACCATAATCCCATCAGAATTTTGCTCGATTTCAAGCCCCAAAAATTGTTTTAGAAGCCCCAAATCACTCATTTCAAAGGCATTGTGGAGAGCAGTTTTGATGGCTGAAATGGAGGCATCTGTGCTACCTGTGATCAGTAATTCATCAACATATAAAACAATGATAATTATATTACCATCATGCTGCTGTAAATACACATTTGGATCTGATCTACATCTCTGAAATTTTTGCGAGAGAAGAAAGGCATTCATCTTGGAATACCACTCTCTTGGGGCCTGTTTTAACCCGTATAGTGACTTCTTTAGCTTGAAAACCAAAGATGGATCAATGATGTAGCCATAAGTCTGATTCATGTATATCTCCTCATGAATATCTCCATGTGCTTGGATGCTGAAATTGCCAAAACAAGGCAAATGGAGTCCATTTTTGCAACCGGTGCAAAGGTCTCATGGTAGTCCACTCCTTGGACCTGAGAGAAAAATTTTGCTACCAGAATTGCCTTATATTTTCAGTTGCTTCCATCAGTATCAACCTTTTTCCAAAACACCCACTTGCATTGTACCAATTTCCTTCTCAGAGGAAGAGAAACTAGCTCCCAAGTAGTGTTTTTCTGAAGAGAATTCATCTCTTCATCCATGGCAACTTGCCATCTCAGATCATTCCAAGCATGGTAGTAGGATTTTGGATCTGAACTAATCATCAAATAGCAAGTTTCAGACAGAAAATTATCAGAACAAGAGAGCGTAATACCTGCTCTTTGGAAATCAGACCGGGTTCTCCTTGGATCATCTGGATTTCCAATGTTGTCTCCTGCGGAGGAGAGTGTTTGTTGGGCCCATGTAGGAAGATGATTGTTAGTTTAAAACGAGAAACATTAACAATATAATAATGATATGAGTGAGAAAATAAACATTATCACAAGCAACCACATATAGACACACAATATACCCTGGAAACCCTACATGGGGAAAACCAACATCAATGAAGATCTTCATTCATGGCCAAAACCGGACATCCGAGCCAAGTGAGCTAGCCATTGCTCACCTCCAGGCCTCTATACAATGGAGGCTCCTCAAGCCTTATAAAGTCTTAATCACATGCAATAACATGGGACAATACCATGGGCTACAACAAACCATGTGCCCAAACCATGTGCAAGACCTAAACCACCTTTGACTCAATCCCGAGTCAAGGTTAACCCTAACAATCCACCCTTTAAAATTGACTTGGAGTAATCACCAAATCACCTCAAATATTTACAGAGGAATCTTACATACACCCCCCTATCACCTAGGTCTATCTCCTGACTTTACCGGTGAGTTACTAGGGGTATGCATGCCTTACCAGGTCTTACAACCATATGCCCATTTACATGCAAACTGCTCCATTACATTTTTTTTTCATGTGCCTTCATGGTGACTACACCATCACCATCGGTTGCTTCATACTCTTGCTTTATTGCTCGTCTACTTGTCATGCTCCTTTTGTACTTGCATCCAAACTCTGTCATTGATGTCCATATAAAGAAAAATCCATCTACCAGATTACATGGGTCATCGGCCGCTGTAACCACCAGTTCTCTAGGAATTCTCTTCACATACATGGCTCATCAATCTTGGTCCCAAAACCGAGATTAAACCATCTCATATTTCTCCCGCAATCGAAGACTCAACCTCTCCGATCTACATCAAGCTAGGCTACGAGTACACCTGCCACCCTTGTACCTACCTAGTGGTTCATTCCACACTTGATGCAACATCCCTTATTTGTGCATAAGAGGGATACCTTGTGATTTTAGGATTTTAGGTACCACCGAACATGCACCCCACAATTTGATTAAAAAACCCGATACAATAAATGTTTTTCAAATCTATGTGCTACCACCTTTTCATCATGTCAATGCACATATAAACACAAACGAGCATAACCAAGCCAAACCATGGCTCTGATACCGGTTGTTAGGTTATAACGAGCAACATTAACAATATAATAATGATATGACTAAGAAAATAAACATTATCACAAGCAACCACATATAGACACACAATATACCCTGGAAACCCCACACGGGGAAAACCAACATCAATGAAGATCTTCATTACATGGCCAAAACCAACTATCTGGGCCAAGTGAGCTAGCCACCGCTCACCTCCAGGCCTCTATACAATGGAGGCTCCTCAAGCCTTATAAAGGCTTAATTACATGCAATACCATGGGACAATACCATGGACTACAACAAACCATGTGCCCAAACCATGTGCAAGACCTAAACCACCTTTGACTCAATCCCGAGTCAAGGTTAACCCTAACAATGATTTTGCACTTCAAGATCTGATTCAACATCTGATGATTGCTGCACACTAATATCAGAAATTAGAGGATCCAAATCAGGGTCATCACCCCCAATTTCATCATCCAAATATTCAGTAGAATAGGAAGGAAATTCAGCAGTTTTCTCCTTCACTAGTTCCACCTCCTGAAGAGGCTCATCGAACTTGACACTTCTCTCAATGATGATATGTTTGGTCTTGATATCCATCAGCTTGAATCCTTTAGATTCATCAGGATACCAAATAAACAGACATTCTATGCTTTGCGGTTAGAAAGCTCTTCTTTTATCAAGCGGAATCCGGGCCCATGCAGTGGACCCAAACACCCGTAGGTTCGACACATCCAGCTTGTGTTTGAAGTATGCTTCGAAATGAGTATTTCCTTTCATAGATGAGTGTGGAACCCTGTTCTGAATGTATGATGTAGCATGCATGGCTTCATCCCACAAATTTTCAGCAAGCTTCTTTGACTCCAACATACAGGTGGTCATCTCCTTGAGAGATCGATTCTTCATTTCTGCTACTCCATTCTGCCGGGGAGTGTAGGGAATTGAATGTTGGACCTGAATACCACTTTGGGAGAATATGTATAGAAAATCATTACTGACATACTCCCCTCCATTATCAGATCTCAATATCTTGATCTTAATCCTAGAGGCATTTTCAATCAAGGCCTTCAATTCAAAAAATATTTCACATACTTCTGATTTCTTTTTGAGAAAGAAAACCCATGTATACCTTGAAAAATCATCAATAAAAGTAAGGAGGTACCTTGATCCATATTAGAATGTATCATCCCCAATATGCTTGTAGTTCGGTTTGCTTTCCCCCGATCGAACTTGTGCTCAGGGTGTTTTCCAATCACATAACCCTTGCAAATTCCCGTGGTTACCTTGATGACCGGGAGGCCTTCAACCATGGAATTTTTCTGTAATTGCTGCAAATATTTGAAATTAATATGGCCAAACCTCTCATTCCACATCCTACTAACCTCATTTCCATGAGTTAGCAGAGTAGTGGGATTTGCATCCGCAACAAAGTGAGAGAACTCATAGGCTTTTGCATGATGATTTGCAAGGCCTTTTGCAATGAGTTTCCCGGATGCAATTTTTGTTATCTCAACATCATTTGGGCTGAAAGAGACTCTCTTATGCATTCCTATATATGTCATATGATATACACTAAGAATATTTGCTGCTAGAGATGGTACATACAAAACATTAGAGAAAAAACAATTTTCAAGATCTACAGTACCTTGTCCTTCGGAAATGATGGTGGAGTCATCTCCCATGTGTATGGCGATGGATTTGCCAGTCTCCAAGGATGAAAAGGATTCTTTTTCATCCATCATGTGATTTGAAGCACCAGATTCAATCAGCAGTGCTTTGGACTTCGAAGTGCTTGCCATGAGGGCATGACCTTTCTCATGTTGTGGTTCCCGATCTTGGTGATCTCTCCTCCGAAAGCTCTCCGGAAGATTGATGTGATTCCTCTCAAGGAGAGAGGTTGCTTCATCAAAATTTTTCTTCATGCAGGCATGTTCAGGGTGAAAACCCTTCCCGCAGTAAGAACACTTGAATTTTTCTTTCCCATTCTCCCCTTTTCCTTTGTTCTTCCCTGAGCCAGAAGATTCATCATGCTGCTGATTTTCAACTCTAGGCTTGGGAGCATCAAATTTAGTTTTCTAATTTTTCTGCTGCTTTCCTTTACCCTTCATATCTTTGGGCCCCGATACATGGAGGGCTTGGTCATGAGAAGATCGGATGATCCCCATTTGGACAAGCTTGTCATGTTCATTTGGTAGGGACTCAATGAAGGCATTGAGTGTAGGCATCTTCCATCCAAGGGTTGTGAGCTTCCCCGCACAGAATGTAGAAACAACAACTGAATAATCATCCCCAAGTTTGGAGAGAATGGCAAGGATGAGCTGATCATCCTCCTTCTTCACGTTGCATTGCTTCAAGAGTAAAACAATATGCTTGAACTTTGTAAAGAAATCATTCAGAGTCTTGAAATTGGAAGGTTGGAGAGACATGAGTTCATTTTCAATCTGGTAAACCCTCAAGTCATCATGCTTTCCATATAGAGATTCCAATTTGTCCCATATTTCTTTTGGTGTCTTCAAATCCATAAGATAGAAGAGAAGGTCTCGGGAAATAGAGAGGCACAAGAAACCGAAGGCTTCATCCTTCTTGTTCAAGAATATTGATTTTTCTACGGTGGATCTAGGATCAACTTCAGTGTCCATGGTGACTCTAAAAATTCCTTTGGAGTGCAACTGAATATCCATATCACTTTTCCATGAGTGTAAATTATATGGAGTCAAGAAATCTGCTGAGGAGGCCATCTGGATGTGCTGTAGCGAATGCTTCACCTGTAGAAAATTGAAAATCAAAACAGAAAGGGAAAAATAAGTTCGGATAGCCTGCACATTCTAGGATTTCATCACACCCAGCATAGTCAATCAAGCAAGCTTGATCAACAAGTTCTTTACTTGGGATATTGAGTGGTAAGCCTTGGCTTTTGGTGCAGTGTTGGATTTTTGAGCTATTGCTCACTTTTCATGGAGAAATCTTTCAAAAGCTTGTTTTTGAGAGATAGATATTCATCCCGCCGTATGCCCTGATACCATATTAATATTGCACATTGATCTAGGGACAAATAATCGATCTCATCAAGAAATAATCAATAAATAACTCAGAAATGGTGTTAAACGGAACCAGAATGGTTTCCTCTGTGTATATTCAATAAACAATGAATAGTTATAATAACAATGTCAAGCAATAGCTTGAATCAATGAGGAATTTGAGTACCTCAGGAGGTAATTCGAATTCAATGAGTGAGTCTAACTTAGCTGACTGTAATCCATTCATTCACACTTAGTTAACCACTTGAACAAAACCCTAATTGACTCACCAAACCCTAACTGAAGTTGGAGTGCAATAAATGACTGAATCTCAATTGAAGGAGATCAAACACATGTCATAGCAAGCCAACCATCAAGTTCTATTGCTCCATGACTTCAATGAACCCCGATGAGGTTAACTGAAGCTGAACTGATCATCAGAAGTTGGTGGAGGCGCCCCTGTTGACTCCAGATCATTAAATAATAATAAATAATCATTAAATAATATATTTAATGAGAGGAGGAACCTTAACTGACTGGTTGAACTAATTGTAACCACCAGTTAGCAATTAGGTGCATTAATATCACTCAGATCACCCCCGGAGTGCTCTAGTTATCCTCCTTGACTATAGGAGAAGGCTAAGCCAGCCTCCTTGACTGTAGGAAGGCGTGGGTGTGACTGGATGATGGAAATTAATGCTCCCCTGATGTCAATTAATGTCAATTATACTTAGGATAGTGGTTTAACTAGGACAATTTGACCAAAAAGAGTGTGTATGGTGGTAAATGTCTCCAACAGAAAAAGGGATGGCTCTATTGATAAAGACCTACATGGATGCTAGGCCTACATCCAACATGAAAAAGAGATATCTATGTAGAACTTCCTATGACGAGTAGAATTGAGAGATAGCACCATTTTCTCGAGATAGTGGCAGCAGTGATGATGATGATGATCTAGCTTTGATGACGATCCAGTGATGAAGACTTGTGCTTATGAAATGTGTCAAGAGAATACCTTCCTAGTTAATAGGGAGTGTTGATGTAATTGTAACTTCAGAATGTATTCACTTGTATACTTCTTATTGTATCTCATTATACCCCTACAAAGATGTTTGTTCCTTCGATTAGGAGAGTCATTAATATAATAAAGTCATGTAAATTCATTGAGGTTAACCCTCTATTGTAATTAGGGGCAATAGTCCCCACAATTGAGTTGAGGTTAACCCTCCATTGTAAGTCAGGGAAATAGTCCCCATAGTTGAGGGGTATTAGGAATATTAGACTCTTCTAGTGAGGTCGGCCTTGTAAGAGTAAAAGTCAAGTGGAAAACAAGTATAAATGGAGAGTGAGACTCAAGAGTAGCACGTGAGTGACAGAGAAGTAGCTCACATAAGAGAGAGAGAGAACAGTTGTCAGAGATCATCTTTGTATCTTTGGGTTTTACTTTTGCTTTTGGTGCTCATTCTATCTCTGAGGAAGTTGCGGGGTTTTCTCCTTTATGGTTTCCCCAAGGAAAAATATTTGTGTCTCTTGTCTCTCATATAATATCCTATATCATATTGATTAAATGATAGAAATATAACACTAACACTTTGAGTCACTTCTCTTCCATGTTTCCTAATACACTTGGAATCTGTTCATGTCTCCTACATGGAAAATGTTTCTAGTTGTTCCATTTAAAAGTTTAAAGCTTCCTTGAGTCATCTATTTGTTGTGCTCACTATTCAAAGATAGCCCCCCCTGTCTGTTAATTCTGATCCCTATCATTTTCATCTCTGGGATCATCCTGTGTATATCTCTCCTTATCCATTATACCAGTAACTCATGTGACTTGCTGAAGGATTCATTGCCTTCATCTTCACAAAATGGATTTCGATCAGTACCTCCTACAGAATAAAACCTATAGTTTCAAAGATAGTACCTTAGGATACACTGCTCATATTGGTGTACTCCTCTGCACTGGTTGTCAGTACAAATTTTTAACTGATACTCCGATGGAATCCTTTCATGTTCAAATTCAAATCATGTATTCGCATGGTAGGATTCATACTGGTTTCTATGGATTTAGAAAAAATATCTTGGTTTATAGCATATATAACCTATGTTACACAAGATTCTGCCATTCTTTGTGACACTATTTCCGGCTATTGAAGATCTATAATTGTACTTATGTGGCACCGATCCACCTATGTACAACATACGTGGCCTTGTTTCTTGCACTATATGATGTAAATCCGTCTTGTAAAGGAGCTAGTGTTCCACATTATTGAACATGGAATCCTTAGTGATGATTTTTTAATTGACCTCGATTTGTCTATTTCAGGTACTTCTTAGTGACCTTGATTTTGAGTCCCTAGAGTTAAAAAATTTGTGATGTATTTTGGTCATTGTTACCCTCTAACCTCACACATTATGGGGAATTTGCTATACCATGAAACAAAACTTCTTCATTTGAGTAAAGGCCCCATCATGTCATTACACAAAAGGACACTATGGATTGAAGTGACCCTAACCTTATATATGAGTTGGTTCCTAAATACATATTGAATCTTTCAACTTTGCCAATTTTTATGGATGATTTTGCTTTGAACTCGCAGGTCCTCTTGTGAAAAATTGTGTGTCACTTGCGGATCAGCCCATATGCACCCCATGAGTTATCCCTAATAAGTTTCACTCATGATTTTCCTGAATAAAAGTCGCGAGTCAGTCACGAATTTCCTTATTTATACCTGCAAGTTCCATTAAGACAAATTTAAAAATAAAAAGATGATTAGTTTAGGGGCAGTTGCATTCGTATTAGTAACTTCCCTAACTCCTCTAACCATCCTAGGCCTCATAACCTCTCCTCACTAGAAACTATAAAGAGACAGGAGGGGTAGAGGATAGGGGAACGAATTTTGAGAGAAAGGTTATGCTGGAGGAATCTCTTGGAGAGAGGAGCAAGGAGGACTCAGGTATTGGTCTGCATAAGAGGCTTGTCTCTAACATGGTTGTAATGTTTCCTGAAATTCATTAAAAAAGAGTTATTTTCTTCCATATTGTCTTAATACATTCTTTTATTGTTACGAATCATGATAGATATTGTTATTTTTTCCTAAATACAGTTATAATATGTTCATGTTTCTTTATATAACAATAGGAGAGACTGTGAAGAAAAATCAATATTTGTTGCAGTTCTGAAGATCAGAAGGTTGAGGTGCATTTGAGGAGGAGAGTTAAATCTTGGCCCCAACCATTTGGAAAAACATACATGGTCTATTAAATCCATTTCTCTTATATATTATTCTAAACCCTTGATGTCTGCAAGTCATACCCTTAGTATGTTGGTGACCCTAGAACCCCAAGTCATAATGTAAATTTCCCTCACAACACCATGTGTATACGTGACTGTTACCTCTATGAACTGCGTATAGCAAGAGATAGGTGGTAAAAAGGTAGGAAAAGACTCAAATTACTTCAAAGGAATACCAACGAGCTAACACACTCCTAAACACAACACATAAACACAAAGAAGAAGAGAGCAAATCAAGTTTATTATGCACCCAAACGCCAACAAAAAGGAAAGTCCCCAATATGGTCACTAATTCTTTTACAAAGAAAACTTCCTATGGCTACGGGTGGACCACAAAAGATAGTATGATACCAGAAATCAATCCACTTCCAATATGCTAAAGAGATAAACAATTCTAAAACTAAGGGATGAGAATTGTACCTTGTTCTGGACGTTTTTAGAAGATCCTCGTTGAGCTTTCAATCACACTCGCACCTACATTTCATTCTCAACAACGACGAAACCATACATGCATGATAGATATTAAGTGTTAGAACTTACTCTAGCATATACAAATCCAATATATAATCAAAGAAACTACATCCATGGATAACAATATTCATAGTTACACATATAATGGACGAGAAATGGATATTTTTATTAAATGTAAACAAAGATACAAATGACAACCTATGTTGGCACCTCGTCAAAATTGATAACCCGAGTCCTCCACCTGGGCCTCCACCACTTTAATCTTCCATATCAAGGAAATATCACAAGACAAAGGAAAGCTTGGGAAATAGCACCAATGGTTTCTCCAAGGATAAAGAGATGCAGTCTCAAGTATGTAAGAATGGGGCACAAATCCACTATATTCTCTTTTCTCTCAGAAGTTCTCCTCCTTCAATGCATCAAAATATCTCAATATATAGCCCCTCAATGAGAAGTGAAAGGCCGAGTCAGAGCGTTTCCAGGCATATGGAAGGCCAAGAGTCAAGTTAATCGTTACTTGATGAGGGAAAAATATAAATATTTTTGTTTTGATAACATTTCCCGATGTACGCAGGTCATAGTGGAGCAAGATGCATGTACATGTGAGCTATAAGATGCTAACCCCGTATAACCATAAAAATGAATTTTTAAGGGGATTCTCTAGAGAATCAAAGTTATACTAAGCAAAGGGGGTCCAAAGATTCTACATAGGAACAAGGAGAGGCCATAAAAACATGATATACCAAGTGTGGTAAAATCAACTATAACACAAATTATAAATTATATCCTAATAGTATTTGTAAGAAAATTCTAAGTAGTAAAATTAAAAAAATTAATATGATTCCTTAAATGGATTGTATATCTTACCTTAAAAGGTTTTATGAAACCTTTGATGTTGTGGGAAACATCCAGACCTTCTTATATAGAGAAAGATGTTTTTTTTTTAGACTACATAGATTTTGGGTTTAAGTGGTTCACAAAAGGGAAAGTGAAGGACACCAAAGGACATCAAGCATAAATTCTAATATTTTTGGGCCTATATTCATCCCCCACATCCACATGAATTTCGATTTAGTAGTTAAATAGGGTTTCCTGAACACCCCAGACTGAAAGTCGCATAATTCCCATTTTTTAAAAGTGGAGATAAAAACAATCCCTCAAATTAAAAGACCATTACAATTAGCCCTATGTTAGCCAAGTTACATGGAAATGTTATGGAAAATATGGTCAAGATATGGCTAGAAAGTCATGGAAAATAAGGCTAGACCGAATTTAGGAGCTATCATTCAACTCTGGACCACCTTGTTACAATTAGGACCATTGTATAGGAGTGTCATAATAAGAGAACCAATATTTTGTGCTTCTTTTTTTTACTTTAAAAAAACACTTGTCACAGTTCCTGGAACTAACCGTTAGAATATGTTCTAATAGATGAAAATTCCTTTTGAGTTGACAATTGTTGTGAAAGGTTGTACAAGAATGTTATTGTCGATTTTAGGAACACTGAGGGATGGTTTGAAGAAATTAATTGTATTATATGAGTCAAACAAGTTGGTATTCTATCTCATGCAACCATTTTTGGTATATACATTGATAGGTTAGAAGGTTGTTTGGAGGAAGCAGATGGTGTCAACACAACTCTATATAATCAGCCATATTCCTTCTTATTTATGTTAATGACATTGTTCTTATGGTGAGGATTCCCTATGATATAAAAAAGAAACTAAAAATTATCAAGTATTTTTTTCTCTAGTTATGGTATGACTATTAACACTGAAAAAACAAAATTTATTATAATCAAATCCAAAAAATATCAATTATACTAATTTCATGTATGACAAAATCAACTTGGAGGAAGTGATTCCATACATATATATTTGAATCAATATTCATCACAAGGTTGATTGGAGCTATAACATTGAGAAAAAGAATAAATGGAGTGTGGAAACTAGCTTATTATGGACTTCAAAACAATGGTAAATTAGAGGACCTTTGGTTTTGAAATAAGAAAAATTTCCTTTGTGAGACTCTTGGAACTCAAGTTATCTTATATATGGGTGTGAATTTTGGAGCCATATAATCTCTATAGAATCATGGAGAAGGATAGAGAAAAATGCTAAAAGTGTTTTATAACTTATGTTTTGAAATTTTTTAACACACACTATCCTATCCTCTTCATAGAAGCAAGTCTCACCCCCATTGCGAGCATGGAAATGACTACGTATGTAGTAAAATGGGAAACATTAGGC
Organism: Pseudotsuga menziesii; assembly: GCA_001517045.1. Classification (NCBI taxonomy): domain Eukaryota; kingdom Viridiplantae; phylum Streptophyta; class Pinopsida; order Pinales; family Pinaceae; genus Pseudotsuga; species Pseudotsuga menziesii. The sequence continues at coordinate 8,196 of LPNX010681443.1, read as the reverse complement.
TTCCTAAGTTTTCTTCAAACTCTAGTAAAAACCAATTGTGGTTTAAGTGATGTTGGAATGAAGATGCCAAGTCTTGGATAAATTATTCGGGAGTCAAGGAAGAGGTCACTTTGCAAGATAGTGATAATATTAAAAATATTATTACATATAAATTTAAAAAGAAGTTGTTGCATCATAAATAATTATAGGATACAATAAAATTAAGATGGAGGTGATCAACCCTAATCTTGAAGATAAAATGTATCTCTCTGTTTTAACTAGGGTAAAGAAGAAAATCAACAACGCTAAAATAAGAACAAAGTCTCATGAGCGTGAGAATGAAACAAGGAACTGGAAAATTCATAAAATGACATGGGATGAAATAATATTTCATCTTATGACACTAAGAGGTGTTTATGATTGAGATGGTATTGAGGTTATATTTCAAAAGGTGTTACAAAATTGCATGTTTTTGACCCATGCCTACTATCCTTGAAGGCTTGTTTTAATGTTACATTCCCATTTTGTATCTTCATTTTCACATGCTATTCCATTTGTTTGGTCAAACAAGTGGGGTATACATGTGAAGAGATTTTGGGGAAGTGCATAAAAATGGTTCCTTAATAGTGTTCCTCCTGGATGGATAGTGAAATTGAATTTCATTGGGAAAAACACTATGTTCATGGATAGGAACATTTATTGTTTTTTGGTTTTGATATTTACTGATTTTATTTAAAAAACAAAGTTTTCCTTGGGCTCAATTTGAAAAAAAATGGGTTTTCATGTTGACTATTGAAGGCATGGTCGTGTGTCTTGATCATAATGATTTTTTCCTTGGGGATATATGTTTGTCATGTCATTAGGATGTGGTCTAATTGCAATTAAATTATGAATGTATAAAACTATTACATCACCACTGTGCATTTTGTTCCTATACTATGCTTAATCAAGGCTTATCCATAATTCTATTGTATCGTCAATATCACATATACTTACCATGATCCCAATTCATGTGGTGTTACCTTTGTTGTATCATATTGACTTGCACTTATAGCTGTTGAAATTGGAAATTTGTGATGCATGTGGGATAGTGCTCATTGAAAAACAAAGAAATATAAGATTTCACAATCAACCTTATGACGTGGAATTTTGTGACAAGTGTTGTGTGATTTGGCACTTGACATGGGTTGTGATAGAAGTGATGTGATTAATTTTAGGTTGAAATCTAGTTAGCAATTTCAATGATTTAATGATTTGTCCTCCACGGTGATTCAATATTGGCCTTGTTTTGAATGCGCATGTTTCTAAAGTTAAATGCTAGATCCTTGTGTACATTGCATTTAAGACTTGGGAAATTGATCAACCATTATATTTAAATGTTGATGATTTCAAGCATCAGATGTGTGCCATGTGGTTGTGTTTGATTCCTTGGGACTCCCCTCCATCTTAATTGACATGCTCAATTATCTCATAATGGATTTGGTAAGTAAATGCATTGATTTGCATTAGGAGATTTGGTAATTGTTTTCCTGGTTGCTTTTATTTGTGAATGTTATTCTGGTGAAATTTTGGTGGATGAAGGTATTGATTAATGCATAAAAAATTGGTAAAAAGGGACTTGGAAGCTTAGTATTTGAAGTTGTATCAGTTTCCTGATGCATTCAAGCAGTTGATAGGCATATAGGAGGTGAACATCTTGGAAATTGTTGAATGAGGTATGTATGACTAGTGTTATGGTTTGAATGGCATGTTATAGTATATTTACTTTGATTTATTCCTATCTTGTCTACCCTACCATCCTAATCCATTTTCTTGCTTATCCTATAACTATACCCCCCTCATTGATGGATACAATGATTGATGTTTAGATTCCTATGGTTTACTTGCATTGAAATGGAACCCTACATAATTTCTCTTAGCATGAAAAATAATGGAATATGAGTATCTTTCTTCCTGTGTGCATTTGCATGAGGTTTCTATGAGCTAGGTTTCAAGTGGATTGTTGTTAATCCCATGGCGAATTAGTAGTCGCCTTGCTTCCTGTATATACACTTTGTGTTCGAAACTTTCAATAACATTTTGAGATAATCCATATGCTAATTAATTTTGACCACCACTAGTTGTCAAACCCCATATTTATGGCCACCCAATTAAATTGTGTGACACACACTCGTTTCTGGGAAATGTCTATATGAGGAATGGTCATCATTTTCCTTGATATGCAGGATTATGTTATTGAAGTAGCATAGGAACACACCCTATTCTAGGAAGCAAGGTCCATCAAACTATCTAGGATTGAGTAGTAAGGCACCAAAAGAAGGTTTTTTCCAGTGACTTCAAGGAATTGGAGCATTATGAAATTTTTTGGGTATAACATAATCCCCCCCAAAGTATGAAGCTAGAGGAATGTGATAGGTGAAATTATTTTCTATATATTGATCTCGGTATCAGAGGCAAAAGAGAGGTGAGTAAATACTTTACGAATACTAGTCACCAACTATTTGACTCAATCATGGCTACATACCAATACACTGTAGATCCATGTATAATGACCATGTAATGGATACTGAAAATACACCGTAGATCCATGAACAACAAGACTCAAATAAAAACATGGTTACTAAACATAAAAAGTATATCCATTTCAACTTGACTCAAAATATGAACATAGCCACCAAATATATAATGTGGATCCATGTCATGAATCCAAACAATACTCCATCGCAACCTGAGAAAGAGAACATATTCAGGTGAATACCTAACCACTCAGGGTCTTCATTCAAAATTCCAAATGATACGATTCTATCAATGTGAATATATGTATTGATGTCGAGCATGGTATACATCACTTGATTACCTGTCATTGATGTATACCGTTAACAAGCATGAGGGAGATCATCATTGATGTCAATGATTCCCAAGGAATCTTGGTACATTCCTCCGAATGTGAATAAAGGACTTGTAGTTGAACATTTGACAGAATCCTTCAATCATAGGCCATTGATGAAAGCCCATTGTTGAAAGTGAGGAAACCCACCATTAAGCCATGCAATATTCAAGGTACTTGATTCGATTTCTACACACATTTCCTGGATGATGTGCTGGTGTTGACAGGAATAGACTCGTCGAAGGAGGGCCATGATTTCCCCCTATCATCGACACAAAACATGGAACAAAATATGATGTCAAAGTGATGAAAAAAAAACTTAAAAACGACTCAAATATGATCAAATCGAAGGAAGGTAATGAAAATGTAGAGGAGGTTCCCTTGAACATTCAACGACATGACAAATGACTTGGAAACATTGAATCAATGAGGCAGAGACCAGATATAATGCAAGGACAGGACGATGCATTCTTTGAATTGACTCAAAGGATTTAAATGACTCATGAAAGTATATCAACTCAGTGACAAGATGAATACCCAACTGTTTGAAATGAAAATTTAGACATGCACCATGTTCAAGGGTGGACTATGAGCTACCATTGATACAAATGAAAAATGTTCCCCATTCCCTTAATTTCCCCATTGCAAAGGATGGGTACCTATTTTATTTTTAACGAGCTTGAAAAGGGTAACAAACACTCGATGTAGCTCATCAAGTGATGAGTCCATTGTGATATGTTTTATGAACCTGGGAAAGGAAGGGTTCATTCCTAGAAAGGGTCCTTCATCGTTTAATTTTACGAGTATGAGGAAGGTAAACTCAATCATCATGTTGTGTTTAGAGAGTTTGAAATGACTAAGAAGACTCCAGAGTGGATGTTTTCATAAATTTAGTCCCCGAGTTCGGAAAAAGTATAAGCTGATGCCTAGGAGAACTCTTCTAGTTGTGATAAACTAGATTATGCCTTTTTGTAAATGAGTCCAATCAGTCTGAAAAAGGGGTAAACTATCATCGACTAAACAATCGTTCAAATAATTTTACAAGCACAAAAGCATCAATCTCTCTTGGTGATCTTTTCATGTTTAAAAAGTATTAAAAGGTAGTAAAAGCACACTTGATACCTCTTCACTAGGTGTTTAACGAGCATGTAGAAGGTATAAAAGGCACTCGGTACTTTTTCAACTAAAACCAAAGTGTGAAAAATACAAAAATAAACTCACTCATAACCAAGAAAGTCCAAAAAATACCTTGAAATATCCAAAAACGATGTTAGAACATGTTTACCTTGCAAACTATAGAATAACCTACAAATAGCGACATAGTAGCAACTTTTTCACCATTGTGTTTTTACTATTGACATTTGGGTAAAACTTATGCATAGGAAGGGATTATGTGGTGTAGATCCTAGAGTTACTGGCCACCTCTGACCGAACTGTCTGAATCAAGTAATAGCCAAGGCGTAGATATTCATTTTCATGGTTTATTTTTTATATTTTAAGTTTGTTTTTTGGAGTTTTGAGGTCAATCTCCAAGGGGGCAGAATGCATGCATCTTGACGCTTTTCTCCCTTTCGAGAGATGCGTCGACCCACCCCTTAAAAGGAGGAAAAGTGTTGAAGGCACTCTGTCTCTTAGGTAGATATGCACCATCGCTCTGTTCCCTTGGGGGAAAGGTGTCGGTGGCAAGGGACTTCCAAAAAACCAAATAATGGGAAACTTTTTAAGATTTTTCCTCTTGATCTAGAGTCTAGCAAGTATTTAATGGTTGTTCCATTGGATTTTGATAGGAAAATTTCTCCCAAGTGTTATAGCGGATTTCACCACACTAGGTGAATCACACATTGTATGGCCTCCCCTTGTCCCGCTGCAGATTCATTAGCCCCTTTGGACCACTTTATATCTTTTGATGTTACCTTGATCATCCCCAAAAAACATTATAATATTGATATATGCGGATTTTTCCCCGATAACCGCGTACATACGCGGATATTCCCTCAATAGTCGCGTACATCGGGATGTGTGCATAAATCCAAATCCTTTTGGACTGTTCCTTGACTTGGATCTGACTCATATGACTCCTGGCCTTCCATATGCCTTGAGATCGCACGGATTCGACCCTCCA
>LPNX010681438.1:502005-755766 GCA_001517045.1 Pseudotsuga menziesii | reverse complement strand
AATTTTTCCAGAGTGTACTTGCACAAATTCTCCATCCCAATAGAGCTGAAAGAGCCTCTATTTAACAAATGAGAGAGTGCTAAAACCCTAAAACCAAAAACCCAACCCTAACCAGCTTAGCCACCTAACAAAGAGCCTAGACCTAAACCGGAGAAACGGGAGTGAGGGGAGGCCTCCATCCAGGCAAGGCGCCCCCACTCCAAACCTGTGCACTAAAAACAAGCCAAGGATGAGGCCACACGTGTGATGTAGGTAAGCTCATCCTTAGGTCTGGCTGGAGCCTCCGTTAGGTTTGGGAAGCCCACTGATGGTGCAAGCTTTAGTCTTCACCTCGATCAAATCACCGGACCAATGAGTGCTCTCCATCTCATATTTAGCTGGAGATGACATGTCTGCTAACTGATAATAAATTAATTGCTCTCTTAATGATGACTGAAACTGAGTTATGATAATTCCAATCATCATAAGTGCTCCATGAGATGTCATTTAGCCTTTTATTTCATTGAATTTGGATCAATTTGGAGAGTTTTAATTTTCTCCAAAATAATCATTTTTTAATTGTTAGAATATAATCCGTAGGGATTATATATTTTAAATGTCCTCACTGGCAAGGAAACATATCCAAAATGGTCTAGAAAGATCAAGAAATCAAGCGATCCCGTCGAAGAATCCCTTGACTTTGCTCAGAAAACAAAGAATCGGTTCAAAGACCCTTCCAAGGGAGATTGCAGCAAGAGAGGACAAGGAAGAAGAAACTTCAGAGGCAGAGGGGGTAGAAATAAAAGATCAGATTTGCAGTGCAAGCGTTGTGGAAAGACTGGGCACACATCAGATCAGTGTTGGGCTTCATGGGACTCCATCAAAGACAAGCATAACCAGAAGAAAGATGACAGTAAAAATCAAGATGCTAGTAAATCTTCTGATTCTGCTCATTGTATTGTTGCACATTGTAATCTTGGAATTAATGAAATGACTTCACTTTCATCTTACAAAGATTGTTGGCTGCTTGATACTGATGCAACATCACACATGACATTTAGAAAATATTGTTTTGAAGAACTTAATGAAACAATAGATGGCATAGTTTACTTTGCAGAAAAGTCAAGTATTAAACCAAAGGGAATGGGCACCATTCGACTGAAGATGCATGGATTCCCTGATTTCTTGTTGAAAAATGTTCTTTATCTTCCAGAGTTGCAGAGAAGCCTGCTGTCCATGGTGGAAATTCGACAGCAAGGCCATTCCATCCACATGTTTGATGGAATCGTTGAAATAAGAAAGTCCTCTGACAACCAAGTCATCATGACTGGATATGAAGATGGGAAGCTGCTGAAGCTAAAGGGTTCATCTGCAAGAGTTCAGAACTATGCCTACCTCTCTCAGCATGGAGAAGGTAATATGTCATCTAGCTCATTGTGGCATGCAAGATTTGGTCATCTAAATTATAACAGTCTTTGTTTGTTGAGAAAGAATGGAGTATTTGGTTTGCCCACCATTCCCAAAGAGAAGAACAAATGTGATGCATGTATATTAGGGAAACATAGTAAGCTGCCATTCCATGAATCTAATTTCAGAGCAAGTAGGAAATTAGAATTAGTGCATTCTGATTTATGTAGCCCAATGCCAACTCCTTCAGCAAATGGGAATAAGTATTTTATGACATTTGTTGATGACTATTCAAGAATGTGCTGGATTTACTGTTTAAAGACAAAATTAGAAGCATTTCAAACATTCAAAGACTTTCATGCATTGATAGAAAAACAAGCACAATAAAAAATTGGTACACTTCGTACTGATAATGGGAAAGAATACACGTCAAATGCTTTTGAAGATTATCTTTGCCAACATGGAATTGCACATCAAACTACAGTTCCCTACAATCCTCAACACAACGGTGTAGCAGAAAGAATGAATAGAACCATAATGAATATGGTTCGCTCAATGATGTTTTTCAAGAATGTAAAACTAATGTTTTGGGGTGATGCAATGAAATGTGCAGCGTATTTGAGAAACAGAAGTCCCTCAAATGCTCTTGATAACAAGACTCCACATGAGATGTGGTTTGGCCATCTCCCTTCAGTTAGGCATCTTAGAGTTTTTGGTTCCACTTGTTATGCCTTGATTCCGAAGGAGCAAAGAAACAAGCTTGGTGCTCGAAGCAGAAAATGCATTTTCCTGGGGTACGAAGAATACTCCAAGGCATATCGTCTATATGATGAGGTAAACAAGAAATTTGTTATTTCCAGAGATGTCATTTTTCTTGAGACTAATAAAAATGACCAGTCCATTGAGAGATAGCTTGATCATTTGGAAAGTTATCCTCATCCAAAGACATATTCTGAAAATGAATATGAAATTCCAAACCTTGAAGGGGGGATTCCTATTCTGGATCAACCTTTGGAATTTCCATATGAAGCACCAACTCCCCTGCATGAAGAAGTTCCTGCTACTTCACTTGAACAAGAGGTTCAACGGGATGATGTGATTGAGAGAATTGAAAGACTTTCAATCAATGATGAAGCACCACCAGCTGATCAACTAGGACCATCACGGAAGATTCCTAAAGGGGCCACAAAGACACTTGAAAGTGTCCATCCGGATGAAGTTGGAAAGACGGGAACGAGAAGTTCGAAAAGACATGAAGATGGAGGAGGAGCAGATAATTCAGGTGATGACATGGATGTATCATTTGATTGTGAATTTAATTTATCTGCTAACTTTGAACCAACTTCCTTTGAAGAAGCTTCTACTCGTGTTGAGTGGAAAGAAGCTATGCAGAATGAGTATGATGCATTCATAAATAATGGAACTTGGAAGCTGGTTGACCCTCCAGTTGGAACCAAACCAATTGGCTGCAAGTGGGTGTACAAGAACAAATACAAATCAGATGGCTCACTTGACAAGCACAAAGCGAGGCTTGTAGCAAAAGGCTATGCACAGAAGGAAGGAATTGACTATGAAGAAACGTTCTCTCCTACAGCAAAATGGACTACCATCCGTACCTTACTCTCTTTAGCTGCTCAGAAAGGGTGGAAAGTTCATCAAATGGATGTGAAGACTGCTTTCTTGAATGGAGACTTGAAAGAGAATGTCTTTATGTCTCAACTAGAAGGCTTTGTTGTGAAAGGAAAAGAACAAAAGGTATGCAAGCTTGTCAAATCCTTGTATGGCCTAAAACAAGCGCCTCGCGCATGGTATGAAAAGTTAACCGAGCATCTTTTGAAGTTAAATTTCGAACATTTTGATCTTGATGATGCAACACTGTTTATAAAGAAAGTGGGAAGATCTGTGGTGTATCTTGTGGTGTATGTAGATGATCTTTTAATGACAGGGAACAATGAGAGTTATATAGCATCCATAAAGAAAGATTTGAAAAAGATCTTTGAAATGACAGATATGGGACATCTCCACTATTACTTAGGAATTGAAGTCACTCAACATCCTAAGTACATATTCCTATCTCAGAAAAAATATGTTGGAGAACTACTAAACAAATTTTGCATGACAGAATGCAACCCTATATCGACTCCAATGGAACAGAAAATGAAGCTCACATTAAGCAAAGGAAAAGAATTTGAGGATGCGACCAAGTATCGACAACTTGTAGGGAGTCTTATCTATCTTACAACAACTAGACCAGATATTTCTTATGTTGTTGGCATACTTTCAAGGTTCATGCATAAACCTTGTGAAGGACACTGGTCAGCTACAAAGAGGGTTCTAAGATACTTGAAGGGGACTCAAGACGTTGGACTCAAGTACTCTAAAGTGGATGACTTCAAACTTATTGGTTACTCAAACTCAGATTTTGATGGTGATAAGGAGACAGGAGTATCAACTTCTGGATACACTATGAGTCTTGGATCAGCAGCTGTCTCATGGAGATCACGCAAACAGTCAGTTCCAGCAGATTCAACAACAGAAGCAGAATATGTGGCTGCAGCTGAAGCAACAAAAGAAATAGTATGGCTCAGGAAGATACTTGAAGATTTGCAAGAAAAACAAGAGGACTCCACACCATTGTAGATCGACAATACTTCTGCAATCAAGCTGGCTAAGAATCCTAGATTCCATGATCGAACCAAACACATCAACACAAAGTATCATTTGATTCGACATCATGTAGAGGCCAAGACAGTCCATCTTCGACATTGTTTCACAAATGATCAAATTGCAGACATCTTCACCAAAGCGCTTGGACGAGAAAAGTTTGAAAGATTCAGAAACATGCTCGGACTTACGAACACCCCTTCGGATTAAGAGGGGGATTGTTAGAATATAATCCATAGGGATTATATATTGCAAATAAATAAATAAAGAATAGGAAGCTGAACAGTTATGTAGGAATATGGATAGGCCGGTCGAAATCTCAACCACCGCCTGAAATGTATAAATATATGCATTGGCATTGGAATAATATTGAATCGGGAGTTATACCTATCATTAATAAAAATTTATTTTTTTACTCAAAACTGACTTTTTTGAGTAAAAAGGCATTATGTATCCGATAGTTGATCTGAAAGTTGGTTCTGACAGGCTGACTGATCAAGAATGATTTTTGGCTTAAGGTTAGAGCCTTCAATCACTGAATTCGGAGCCCGGATGGCTTATTTACCACGAATGGGTTTTTTCCATTTAATTAATGGAAAAATTAACCCAAAAAACTTAGGAAAAGTAATTAAAAATTAAAAATTAAAAATTATAATTTTTTCACTGTTCGAAAAAGATTTTTTCGATTTTTTTTTATATGTCCAGATGACTTAGGACATGACCATGATCTATCTAAATAATGTCTAGTAGGCTTATAACACTCAGTTGGGCTCTAATAACCCCCCAAGGCCCAGAATTCAACATCATGCATTCCAGCTTTGGAGGAAGCGGAAGAAAACCTCGTCAATTATACTCAGCTGAAGGCAAAGCATAATTGTTAGGAACAAAAAACTCCCTGGAATACCCTATTTGAGATTCTACGTCTCAGGAGACCGAACCACTCAAAAATATCTTACTAGCACATTTTATTACAAACCCCGCGGGGCCATGGTCAAAATTATTCAAATAAAAAGATGACTAGCCAATATTGGCTAGACATGAAGACGGATCAACTGATACACTGGAATTAGACTTTGAACAAGTCTGTCAACCGACGGCTCTTTAGGTAATCCAACTAAGTGCAAAATGTTGGATAACACTACCTACACTAACTTAACATGAATCTAGCACACGTTAGGTGTATGCATACAAGTAAAGGAGCCATCTCAGCACCTTGTCAACAATAAAACATCTTCCCTTCTATTTGGTCATTAACCAAAACAAAGACTCATCAAATATGTTATAGATCTGAATTGAAAATGCTATCAAAGTATGGCTGTCATAAAAACGCTCATGTTGCAAACATAAGAGATCTTTCAATTTTTTAACCATACAACACGTCAGAATGCATGCTTCATCAATATAACACTGAAGAGGGCTTAGATAGGCAATGGGAAACCCTTCATCAAACTGGATTTTGTCATCCATAATACTTTCATGAGACAGATCTGCAACACAAGTTTTATTAGTTTCAATATATACTTGAGGCAACTTCTTATCTTCTATTACAGCTGTGTCGGGAGGCTGTTATGAAATGTCTTCAACCAAGGGTTCTTGTAATGCTCCCTCAATAAGATCTTCAATGGTATGTTCTTTAAGCTCAGGATGGACCTGAGGGATGAGGACATCATACTCTTTAGCAAGCTTCCCAATCTTATCAACCGGTCCATCGTGCCAGCGGAGGAGAAACCTCTTGAAAAACATCGCCATTGAATCTATGGCCTCATCCAAAAGGCCATAGAACTAGATCAGTGCATCCCCTTCCAAAGTTATAGCAAAAACAACCATGATATCATCCTCATGATGAACATTAAAATCAGCCATCAGTTTGCAGAGAGAGGCAATAAGATGGGTGGCTGAAACTTAGTCATTTCCATAGAACCTGGGAAGAATGTCATGCACCTTCGTACAATCGTAACACTCATTAGGAAATCCATGGATTTTTGAGAAATCCAGCGGGATGTAAGCTTCACGCCAAATATCCCACGGCTTTTCTGTATCATCATCCATAAATCAATAGCGAGGTACTAAATCTGAAAAATGCATATAATCATACCTCATACCAAACCGTGGAGTCGCCAAGGTGAGATTGAAAGCCTTCCAATGAGTGTGCTCACCTCTACACCCAATAGGATCTTTAAATTTGCTAGAGCACAAGGGCTCTGTCCCTTCGTGGAGTCGCCATGTGAGAAGAAGAATCTGCAATCTAATCTCCCACAAATGTCAATGAAGCATAGTCTTCAAAATTCGGGAACTGGACTTTGTCCTCGACAACGGTGCCAAAATGTTGCCGCCCAAAACTGGCACGCGAGTGCTGAAGCCTAAAATGCGAGCGCGTCGGCTCGGTGACAACTCTCTCTCGAGAGGCCAATGTCACCACACCCCTCTCTCCTCGCTTCAGGTTGGATCTTCTCCAACTCTAGAGGGGTTTCCCTAAGGTAGGATCGCTAAGGCAGGTGTAGTTAAGAGCAAGGTGATCTGAAGAGGCTGCCTTAGAGATACGTTTGTAACAAAAGGAAAAGGATTGTGCTTGATGGACAGGAAGGGAAGGGAGGATCAGTCCTCGAGGGAAGACCAGTGTCAGTACCAGAAGGGAAAATGGAGTCAAAAGGGGACTCAGGGAGGCTTTGTGTTTCACAGAAGGGAGAGTAAACTCGTACGTTCCACAATCAAAGGCAAGGAGAATGGAAGTATAACTGACTACTGTCCATTACTCCTAAGACCTTGAAAAGCACAACGCCAACAAACAAGTGGAGAACTGCAAATGTTTCCCAATGGGCTAGATTATAGCCTTCTATGCTAGACTTAGTCTATAACTCATGAAAAACACATAGCCACGACAGAGATGCCCAATATATGTCCGAAAAACCCAACATGAATTTTTCTTTATTCAACTCTAGGGAAAAATCCTCCCAGCCAATTTTTCCATTCTTACAGTGAAGAAGCCTTGCTTCTTTTATACCTCCGCAAACAAACAAAAACAAGACTTTATAAAATAATAAAATAATAGAGAGAAAGTAGGATCTTAGATCCACTTTTCTCTCTAATAAAAAGACTCAAAAGCTTCCCTTTATTGAATGTAACTCCTACAAGACTAGCTTTTATTAAAAAGGGGCTCATACTTTAACCAACAAAAAAGATGACTATCCCCCCAAAAAAATGCCAACAACGCTAATGAGAATGGGTGATGATTAATAAATGGCTACCAACCAATTTGTATGAAACAAACACCTCTCGAGCTGCTCTGAAGCAATCCACGTGAATATTACCCCACTTAACTTTTAGTCGGTGGAACTCTGCAAATTTGCTCAGCTGTCAACTTGAAATAATTGCTACAGGTTCCAATGATTGTACGTAGCCCCCCAACTCCACTAGCAATCGAAATACCCTGAATCGACTATCAGTCATCACATGTATTGACTGCCCACGATCCATATGAAGCATGATGAGTGGCCGTAACTGCCCCTGCTCGACACTCTTGGTGAAAAGTGAGAATGTTCCCACAATGGGGCCTTCAATTTCCACCAGCGATTTATGTTGATTTGCTACCGGAACTTTATGATTCCCTTGACTCATTTGTCACCACTGTTAGCGCGCTTAGCTCTTAGAGCTGCGGGGTACATGAGGAAAAAATGAAGAATCTACGTTGATATCTGGGTTATGGCTAATTGATATGCAGTGAATCACGTCAAAATGGAGGATGGGACTTGGCATTTTAAGCGTAAACACTGATCGACATGATTTGTGCATGGCCAAGATCTTCTGTCAGTGTTTGCCGATGAAAAAAGCGGGTCCACAGGCGGAATGCTCGTTGCTTCAACCAACTTTCCAGCTCGAGCTTTTATAAATGTCGAGCTGACCTCCATAAAATTAATCGTGAGTCCACAATTTTCATTCTGAGATGAACATTGTGCATTTGTCCACGATTTTTCTTGTATGTATGGATATGATACCGAAACCAATACATTTTGTATACAGCCTCGATAATCATGTTTCTCTGATATTTCATCAGTATTCACTAATTGAGGCAAAAGCGAACCTGAGTACCCAACTCTGTCTTCTTGAGTGTTATAACCTCTTAATGGTTCCATATTATGTAGCCCTTGAACCCTTCTTTGATCACTCGTGGAGAGATCCTCATCTATTTTCTCAACATGGTTGCACTGGCGCAAATTGATCCCATCTTTGTGGATATCTATGCCATTCGCATTTCTTGTTTCCATTGAACTGCAGTAATTTCATAACTTTGTTGTTGGTTGTGATACAAGTGCTCTTCGCATTTTCAGATCAAGTTTAGTTGATGACTTTGAGGTCCCGGATAAAGCCCAGACAACATCCATTGGAACATCATCATCTGCATTCTTTCCCTTTGCCAAGCCACCCTCTCTTGAAGTTGAAATTGTGCCAAAATTAATTTTTTTTGTTCTGTGAGATATGTGTTTGATGAGTGCCACTTGCTTCACCAGAAGCATTCACTGCTCTTGGAGGATCAATAGGAAGGCCAAGAGCACCATCATCCTATAGAGGGTTAAACATCTCACTCTTGCTTTTGGAGTCTGCTTGAGAATCCGAGTGCCACTTTTGTATGGATGCTGCTAATTCTGCATTGCCATCTTGTGCTGGAACTGCTCTAGATTCTCGAGATACTCTTCTTTCCACTTGAGATACTTATACCCTTCCTCCTACATCCCTTTTCCTCAGGGGTTCCCTCTCCAAAGAGCACAAACTACTAGCCTGAAAAAAATCAGTTTGCATGCCATCAAAAAAACCTTGCGTAAAATGTTTGTATTGCGTCTTGTTAACAGTAAAGGAAGATTAGTGACGATGTGCTTTTAAATAACCTCTGGAAAACATGTTACCATCTAGGTGGTAACAGATATTACTGAAGAGATCCCGGATAGGGATATAATAGAGAACATTGAAGATGTGAAGCTGCCCCAAGTTTCTGAACAACTTCATGCTGAGGATGTGGACATGCCTCAAGTTCATCATATTGAAGGTAACGCTGTTGGTTGTGCTGTTGGTTGTGCAGATCAGTTTGAGCAGTTTGACAATGAAGGGTTGTATGTGAGCCCTATTAACCAGTGGATAGAGGCTTCTTGTGCACAGTTTGATTCTTCCTGGTATAATCTCTTGTTGCCTAATAGTCTGATGTTTCAATTCAGCTTTATTCATGAGCAGATTGCAAGGCATAGTTGTTTTATGATGAATACGTCTTTGTTTCTTTCACTAACCAAGCTCAGAAAAAAACAAATGGGCATAGAAGAGGTGCTAAAATGGATCCATTGGTTGTATCATTATACTTAACATGGTCTTTTCACATGCTTAAAGTAGGTAGGTAGGAAAAATAAGCTCTTGCATGAGCATTTAAAAATTTTCAGTATGTTCTTCTTTGTTTTGTAATAAGTGTGTGAATGTGCATGGAGCCATCCCACCACAAAGTTGGTCTGCGAATACTCAGAGTCTGAGGTTCTCGTGCTCTCTCTCCAAGAGAACACGCCCCCCATGGAGCCAAAATGTTACCACCCCACTTTGACAGGGGTGTCCATAGAGAAGTTGGGGAAGATCATATGTTGCGGCTTGGGTTTTTCTTTGGCAGAAATATAGTCCTCCACATCCTGCAAAAAACACAACAAAGTAGTCAACGTGTTTACATTTATAAAAGTTGGCATGGACAACAACAAAGGATTAATTAGAAATATCAATTTTCCAGCAGTGGTCTATTTTTGTATATCTGTACAGTAGAGTACTATTCTTCGTGACTATGTGGCGGAGCCATGCTCATTTTGATATCCAGGATCAAAGCTATGGACATAGTTTCTCCGACGAAAAATTGGAATTGACGAGGAACTGCAAAGAACTTCTTCGTTTGTCAGGGTATCTCTTTAGCATACTCTATATAGATAATACATCTAAGGATGCAACCCCACCACTTTAGGGAAAGAGGAAACATGTTCATGTTCTAGGCCGCAACAACTCTGAATGAAGATGCTCTTCTGTGAAACGCCTGGTGAGCATCCCGAGTAATAGATATGCATCCTCCACGCCATCCATCAGAGACAAGAGTCTGTTGTCATCTTCAGTAAAAAAGGAACCCACTTTCCAAACATCTTCCATTGTCGCCACATAATCTTCTGATAGCCTTTCTACCTGCCATTCCAAATCGAAATTGGATAACAATATGACAACCTTGGTGAAGAAATTCATACATAACATGGGGAAGCATTTGGGTTCTAATGCCAATACGCTCGTCGTTCCTGCGGATATCATCACATATGATCTGAAGAAAGCTTCGGTAAAGGCTACTAGAGTAACGAGCTTGCAGAAAAAATTACTGCAGAAAGTTTCAGGCAAGTGGTTTGAGACTTCGCCCTCCCAGAAAAAAACTGCTCACACACTCTAAAAGTACTCGCTCTTTGCCTGTGGTGCTCAAGAGTGAGCAAGAGCTTTTGCAAAAGAATAGAGGATATGAGATGGAAATAGAAGAACTGCACAAGAGGCTTTCAAACAAAAATGTAGAGGTGGAGGACTTGCGAAGCATGGGAATAATGCTGAAGGAATTGTGTTCAAAACAACAAGAAGATATGATCCTGAAGGATATGAATCCATGTCTCACGCCATACTATGCAAGAACAAAGTCAGAGGAGTATGAGGTAATTGGATCCGGTCTGGCATAGTAATCAACAATCGGAAATTTTATTTGGCGGTCGAGATCAGGATGCAAATCATGGTTTTGGAGATCTCAGTGAACCCATGCATGCCCATTTGTATGGGAATCCAACACGTCCATCTTCTATCCTGACACCATGCGATTATTTATGAAGTCTGCCATTTCCTTTGACAGCCAAGTCGTGAATCATGGGCTCCCATATCAATCGACAGGTGTTTCGGCATTATCCACCTCAAGAAGGTCGGCTCTAATATCGGTGTCTGCTGTTTCGATTGGCACTCAGAATTGTTCCTTGTGGCAATCAAACTGTGAAGCAATATCCACACCCACTTTTTCATTGATGATTATAGTAAGTAAGCTTCAGATGTTGTAGGTATAGCTGATTGAACCCGAAGATGGTTACAGCCGATGGCATGGAGATTAACTTTGATGAAGTGGACTTTCGATTAGTGATCATTTCTTTTTTGGGAACGTGGTAGCATACTGGCAGTTGCTGGGGTATCGTGTGGCTACGTGGAGCTATGGAGACGAAACAATTACCTGGACATCAGTTTCAATGGATTCGACTTTTTTTAGTAGCAGGGAGCTTTTAGTTAAGTTTGGTTTTAAACCTTTAGTTAAAAATAAGTCTCATTATAATGAAGGACCTTTGGTTCATTGATTAGCCAAGGTATTGATTACACTTTAGATATGTAATAGTCTTCTTAGTCATTAGTTGAGAGAAAAGTGGATCTCATTCCACTTTTTTCTTTTATTATTTTATTTTTCTTTATTTTTTTAGAATGGTTTTTTGAGCCTATAAAAAGGCCAACCTTCTCCATTGTAAAGAATGGAAAAAGGTTGGGAGTTTCTTTCCCATTGAGCTGAATAGAAAAATAATGTGGGGTTTTTGGATATATATTGGGCATCTCTTTCATGGTTGCGTGTTTTTCATAAGCTGGAGAGTAAACCTAGCAAAGAAAGCTATAATCTAGTCCATTGGGCAAGCATTTGCAGTTGCCAAGTTGTTTGTCGACATTATGTTTTTAAAGATCTTAGGAGTAATGGACAGTAGTCAGTTATACTTACATTCTCCTTGTCTTTGATTATGGAACGTACTAGTTTAATCTCACTTCTGTGGAACACAAGGCCTCCCTGAGTTCTCTTTTGAATCCATTCTCCCTTCTGATACTGACACTGGTCTTCCCTTGAGGACTGATCCCCCCTTCCTTCCCATCACTCAATCCAAATTTCTTTTTTTGTTACAAATGTTTCTCTAAGATAGCCTCTTCAGTTCACCTTTCCCTTCGTTGCACCTGCCTTAGCGATCCTACCTTAGGGAAGCCCCCCTAGAGTTGGAGAAGAGCCAACCTGAAGCAAGGAGAGAGGAGTGTGGTGACATTGGCTCCTCTCTTGAGAGTTGTCATAAAGCTGGTGTGCTCACTTTTTGGGCTTCAACACACGCATTCCAGTTTTGGGCAACAACAGCTAGCAAGTTGTGTCCCCTAAGGGAAATGACCAAATCTATACTACAAGTTGGGCATGACCAATGAGTATACCAAAGAATTTCTTGGACATAGCAACTAGATCACTTATACTTTAGATTCCAGTAAAAACAATAAATTGTCGCCAACATACAACCACTATTAACCAAGTCTCACTACTAAAATAGACAACAGAGCAAAAACAAAATCCAAATGTATAAATCCATATATCACCTTGGTCATATACCTACATCCGATATGAACAATCTGAAGGGCACTGAAACATTGTTGCTGCTGCACATCATGGGTATTGTCATAAATCTGCTCTAGTTCACGAAAATGGCTAACTCAGTCATCAAATTTGTGGTCATGAGGCTCAGTCATGGCATAAAACTAGTCAAACTGAATGCTCTGGATCTACTGAATGAGAGTGATAATCAACTAGAAGCTCATCATTTGCTGATCTCAGAGTAAATGATTGGCTCAAAAATGGGCACTGGACTGCTTAGGAACAATGGTAGCCCAACTACTATATATGTGACAACACCAGCATAGCATTGAAGTTTAAAAGTTGTGTAAAGCATGGCATAAGCAAATGGTCTTCAACATCAGATTCTCTAGTCATTCTCAACACAAGTTAATTATTAGTGGAACATATAACATAAGCATAGGTCATCATGATCATCATAGCATAACAAGTCAAAGGTGTTAGTATACAGCAGAGAGCAAAATCCTACCAAGGAGCAATATACCTGATCTCACCATATACATGTCTCTAACTGATATGCCCATCTGTGAATTGTGTACCATCTATGTTGATCTACTCAAATGAACTAAGCCATCACTTGTCCATCTCATCTCACCATATACATGTCTCTAACTGATATGCCCATCTGTGAATTGTGTACCATCTATGTTGATCTGCTCAAATGAACTAAGCCATCACTGAAGTCATCTCAATGGACAAGGTGATCTCAGTCTTGGCAAGGAAATACTCTGCATCTGTTACGGAATAAAGGCTCTGAATGGCTTATGCTGCAATGGTGATCAATGCTGTAACCCCATCTGAATGTCTGGCTTAGAAAAATAAAGAGATCAATCTGTATGCTGCATACTGCATTCATGTCAGCCCAGCTACAATATATCTGTGATAGCAAGAGTATGCTTGAGTTTGCATAAGATTGCTACAACAGAGCTTCTATCTTCATTGGAAATTTCTTATTCCTGCTCAACCTTATTTTCCATATGAAATTTCTTATTCCTGCTCAACCTTATTTTCCATATGTAGAAAATTGGGAGATTGCTTATGTTTCCTTTGTCTTTGAATTCTTTACGCCAATCCTCCAATACCTCCTCAATCTCCCCCCCTTCTCAGTTTTTGATTCCTGTGTACATTCCTTGGATGAATGCCCAAACCTCCAAAAAAAAGCGGCCAGAACAAAACAAATGTTGGATGGTTTCCACATTCTCTCTCTCCACCGCTAAACATTTGCAAATTTTTGCCTTTAGTGGAGCTTTCACCTCTGATATTCACTTGCCCCATTTTTTCTCCAATCTCTGGATTTCCTCTTGAAGGTAAGGACATAACCTAGTTTGAGCAAATAAACCCTACTAACAGCATTTGTACCCCATTTCGATGCGTCTTCTTCATCAGTGACCAGTATACGGTTATACCAGATTTGATCAATTTATTGTGGAGTTTTATCCAATCTGGAAGGATATTTCAAGGTATCTCCACATCCTGAGCTTGCTTCCAGATTGTATGCCCGTAAACTGAGAGATTCTCAGAAACCAGGGTTGAAAGAAGTTTAAGATTGTGGGTTGTCAAATGTTCTTTCAGATCTTTGCTGATAATATAATCTGCACCAGAACCTATCTACAGATCTCCAGTTATCTGCACTTGGTTCCGGTTGCCCACCTCCCCTGTTAGATGGTGAATGATCAAAGGTAAAACTTTGACCATGGACCTCCAAAACAACGAGGCTCCATCATAAATCCTTTGGGGTTATTCCAGAAGAGTTTGGGGCTGCACATACTTCCCAAGGATGAATTTCTGCCATATATGAGTTTCTGAGATGGACCTCCAACTCAATTCAGCAGCTGAGGCCGTGGAGAATATTCCCAAAACTTTCAAACCTCAGCCCCCCAGATTTCAGGAAAACTCATTGATTTCTTGATTGAAATAGATTGCAGCAAATTAAATAATCAGTTCTCTATTAATAAAATAATGTTTTTCTCTGTTTACAAGTGAAGCCAGAAGAAACAGACTTTAACAAAATGCTTAATGCAAGATATGTTTGTCTAAGTACATTGCATTAGTCTGGGATTAAAATATATTGATTTATTTGATTTACCAGTGATTTCCATATATAGCTTACATTCACTCTTTGTCATCGGTACCTTGAAAGTATCTTATTTTTTTCTAAGCACCCTATAGTTTTCATGGAAACAAATTCACAAAATCAAAATACAGCTTCTTTTGGGGATTTTGTGTTGTGCAGGTTTGGAGCAATGACAAATATGAAAGTGTGGAACATAGGGTGGTGGTCAATGACAAGAAGGAAAGGTTCTCTATCCCATTCTTTTTAAATCCTTCACATCATGTGATGGTGGGACCTGTGCCTGATTTGGTCAACGACAAAAATCCACCCAAATATAAAGAATTCAGCTGGGGGAAGTTTTTCAAGAGGAGGAGGGACAGCAATTTCAAGAATTTGGGTGCAGAGAATATTCAAATCCATCACTTTTATATTTCCCAAAATCTTTCCGACTAAGATCCTTATCTTACTATGTTTAATATTTTTATGTTTTTGTATTTAAGCACCTACTTATTTAGTTAGCAGTTCTTACTGCTGTCTGTAGTTTTGGTAAGCTACTAAGCTCTTATAGTTTCTATCATAAACGGGCCACTGTAGCTCACAAAGTACTGTTGTACATGGAATCTACTGGTTGTTCTTCTTTAACTAATATCCATAATAATCCCATTTGTGACATTGATGATGACTTGGGCAGTTAATGGTAAATAATTCTGACAACGTGTTGAAATCTACTTTTTTATTTATTTTTTATTTTCAGCCAAGTAGAAATAGATCACAATTTTTACTATTTATTTGGCAAATAATTTTCAGATAAGTGATACCAATCCTGGGGTGTGGGTACTGACTACATGGCATGTACTATAAAAAGGATTCAAACTTGAAAATTTTCGCTCCTTTTATTGTCCATTTTCATGAAAGGTTTTTCATTAAAAAATTGAAAATTGTATTAATGCCCTCTAAAAAGAAAAATAGGTCAAATGGACTGGCAACTACAACCAGCAATAATAGACCGACAAAAGAGGGGGTTGCAAAAGGCATCCCCTAAAATGAGTTAGTTAAAGGAAAAGTGAGTACAAGAATAACAGGAATGAATTGGCATCTCTGTTACAAATATCAGCAAATTATCGCCGGCATTGTGATATATCGCGAGGAAGACCTAGTGGCGATATATCGCCAAAATATCGCCCAATATTTTCAGTGATTTTTTGTCGATATATTGCCAATTTTATTGCGATATATCGGTGATTTTTTCAAAAATATTGCAAGTCGAAGGGAAAGCATAGGTCGGCCAGGGGGTTCACTTAGAAAGCATTTTTGGGGGGTTTGTTTTGCTCATTTTCCATGGCTCCTAAAAAATATCGCCTTGGTCAGCGGTAATTGGTAATATTGAATTCTTAAAGTAACAGTGACATTCTCCTTATCTTTCATTTTTTATCCTTTTACTTAAATTTTTAATGTTACCATTAATTGTTTCAGGATGATTGAGAGTGGTTCAAAGTTCCAACCTCATTGGACTTCATATGCAAAAAGTTGAAGTTTAGATCCCATTTATAATTCAACAAACTTATAGCTCTTAGGATTTCAGGATTGCAAAGTTTCTTCCAGATTCTCTCATGTATGAGGGTATGGGATTGGCATTTAATCAAGCACATCATCCCCTCTATGTACCTTGATATTGGTGGTGTTGATTGTTGAACTCCTCTAGCATGACTTTAATAAAAATGTACTCTTCACTCAAGCAAAATCACTTATTAAGCATGATAAAGTTTTTTCTACCTTATTTTAACGATTGGATTAGGAAGTTTCATCAAAATTGTAAGGTGTTGAGTCATTAACTTATGTCTTTGGAAGTTCAACTTTGAGATTCGAGGTAGAGGAAAAGACTATATCCTAGAGGAAGGATGCATAGGGTGCTATTGATGAATAGAATCCCAATATACACAATGATTCATTGGCATGTATGATTTATGATTTATGTTACACATTCAATTGTTTAAATGTCCTTGCTCATTTATTAATTTAAAATATACATAATGCATATACATACATAGTGATTTAAAATATACAAAGAGTCCACTACGACCCCGGTGACTGCCAAGGCCTTCTAGCTCTAGAGGTAGAGCCATTTCTAGAGTGATTACCTTTGCCCATAAAAGGGTAGAGGGAATCAATAGTTTATTTAGTTGTTTTCATTGTATATGAGATACATTGATTGTATTTTTTGGTGATTCATGAGTTGAGGACTTAGGATTCAATACACGATTAATTTTTTATGTGTGATGTATTACTAGACGTTCTATACATCTTATATATCGGTTTTCTTTCCATATTCATGTGGCAATGTGTTTATTTAATGTTCTTGTCACTTTAGATGTTTAAAAAATTGAAAAAATGAATATTTTTGTATTTTTTTAAGTTTGCCAATATATTGCCGATTTTTATTGACATTTTCACCGATAAATCCGATATGTTATTTCTGGACCCTCGGCCATAAATTCACCGACACAATATTTGTAACTTAGATTGATATAACAGCCTGCACGGTTGTGCTCATTGGTGATTCGCTTGATATGAAGTCACATGTTGTAAAGGAGGTCACAAGTTCAAATCACACCCGGGCTTCCCTGTGTCCCATGCTCGCGGGCTGTCGTGGGGCACCTAGGGGAATAGTGGTAGCGGGAATGGATCCCTGGACCTCGTGTCACGCGAGTACCAGCCCAGTCCCCAGTTGCTGATTCCCCTGGTATAAAAAAAAAACTTAGATTGATATAATATTGACGATGTATAAACAATTTATTCCAAGAAGGAATATCCCATAAAGTGAAGGAGATTCTATAAAGAAACATAGCTGGATTGAGATGTAGCTGCCACTTGAGGAGGGAGGGAGTTGGCCCCGCTCACCATCTGAGTCAATGTTGTAGATGTCAACACTAAGTGCCCGCCATATAATGTCCTCTAGAGAGTGGCCTGGATTGATAGGTCCTTGAGGAGTAATCTTGGGTGGCATTGACCTGCTCCTGATGGTTGCGAAGAAGGCCCTAATGGAAGGAAATAAAAACTAGTAATGCACATTTAGCAGCTGTCCTTTCTGACATTTTGTATTGTCAAATGCTCACCACTGGTAAAACGTTCTAATTTGTAGCATTTTCCTTCTCAGATTTAAAAGCATGTTAAAATGACATCAAAGAGCCATTAACACCAAAGGAAGATGCTGCCTATTAAAATTTGATTTCTGATTGATGGAGTGCCATTTTCTTTTCCGATTGATCAAACTTTGTACTCTCTAGTCCCATTGACCTGTTCCTTGGTCATTTTGGGACATTAATAAAATCATCTTACTATCTGATTGGAAAAGTTAAAGATGGGTGCCATTAGAACTTTGAGTTGCTTAGCCTGTGAGAAATATACTGACTTTTGTCCACCGAAGAGTTTAATCCTTTTAGTGAATCAAAAAAGGGGAGAGATCTTTATTTAATCCTCTAATTCATAGATCAATCAGTCTGAACAAGAATACGTAGCAAACACATTGATGCTTGTTAAAGGACATCTTAACATAGGATTAAAATCACTTGTCAAAAGAAATAGGAATGACTCTCTACATTCTAGACAAGTACAACATCATTTGATTCAATACCTTTATTTGTATTCTAGTTGCTTGAATATAGAAGAGCTACATTGAATGACAAAGGTGTCTTAGAGATACTTTATATATCTTACAGAAAATTTTATGCCAAGAATAAATTTACTTTGTAGTTCTTGTATTCTAGCAGAACTGTTTACAGGCCACAATTCCAACTGATATGATTGGAAGCATGAGTTCTCATATCACCACAGATACTCCAGTTTTTCCTCAAATGAGGACTGTAAACTGTCAAAAATAGTTACAGTAGTTGTGTGATATCTGGTACAGTTTTAATAGTAAAGCAATAGTTCACCTCACAAAATGGATGGTTTTAATTGGGAACCGATATTTGGAACATGGAAATACTGGTATGATATGCCGTCAAGCCATGTAATATGAATAACTTAATAAACCAAATACAATTTGGTAGATAGAGTGTAGTATTACAATGTAGGATGGAAAAGTTGAGTATAGAACCTATCATTGATATAATGACGACTGAAATGATGATAAGTTGATAACCAATCAGCTGTATCATTCTACAATCTGTATCATTTGCATTATATCGTATATATATTTTGTATATTAATATGATCTATATTCTGGCGTTCAATTCTATTTTTTTGAGGATTGCTTAAAGAAATCATAAATTTAAAAATTCGTAGCTCTATTCAATGCATGAGGCAATAATAGTGAGTTTACATGGCTTTTGTTTCTTCAATAATGTTTATAGTTTCTCCATTTGAGGTCTATAGACTGTCAAAAATTGTTATATCAGTACAGTGTTATCTGGTACAGTTTAAAATGAACTCATTAGTTCCTCTTGCAAATGCTTGGTTTTGATTGGGGACCAATAGTTCGAAGTTTCAAACTTGGAAATACTGTATGCTATGATCTCGAGCCATGTGACATGAATAAACCAAATACAACTGTAGATAAAATGTAGTATTACCGTGGAGGATGGAAAGTTCCAAATAGAGAATCTATCATTGATATAATGACAACTGAAATCATGATAACCAATCTGCTGCATTGTTCTACAATTTTTCTTAGAGGATTAGTTACCAAAATGTGATAATTCATAATTCTCTTCAATGAATGAGGCAGTTGCAGTGTTTTGACATGGCTTTTTTTCCTTCAGAAATGCTCATAATTTCCTTCAAAGACCAGAAGTACATTCAAAAGTCCCAAAACCATATTCTCGAACGTAGGGATTTCCGATGTTTGTTGGATGTAGAAGGCACTTGTTTGTCAATAAAAATGAAAGATATTTTATATTAATTTACAGAAGGTACAGAGGTATATTAATTTACAGAAGGTACAGAGAGGAAAGTTATGGCTATATCCAGTGGCTCTTGATTATTTGTAAGTTTGTAACTGCATAGACCCTTGCAAACACCACATTTTTACAAGTGCATATAGTGAGAAATTTTCTTCTTTGACACTTTATTTAGTCGATAAAGGTGCCCGAGGGAAGTTTTCCCTCTGCCATGCTAGATTTTTTCCTGTTGCTTGGTACCCGTGACTCCACCAGCGTGGCGCACTTATGCTGGTTCGGTGAAAGAGAATGATGGACTGGCAGCACTCCCAGAAGCCTTTGTGAGGCGTAGTAGAAATAGGCTAAAGCTTGAAGTTTAGGTTGTTTTCAGCATTAGCCAGTGTCTATTTAGTATTTTCTAGACTCGCTTTTCTATTTTTAGAAAAGTGCTTGTGTAGGTAGTTACTGTTTTCTCCTACGTTACCGGATGCATGGGTTTTTGAAGCTGGATACGTGGAATTGCGTTTCAGATTCGGATCTGGATCTGCCTGGTAAATGGGTTTCGTGTGTATGTTACAGTTACAGATCCGGTGTCCCAGAAACGGATCCCCCGCTTACTGGAAATGGATTCCATGACAGAGGGTCCCCGCCACGTGCTGTCCCAAGGAAAATTTGGTGATTTTTTAGGTTTTGAGGTACTTGTTGAAACCCTAATCCATAAGGGCATTGGTATTCTGTAAGAAGATCCCTGCTCCACTT
Organism: Pseudotsuga menziesii; assembly: GCA_001517045.1. Classification (NCBI taxonomy): domain Eukaryota; kingdom Viridiplantae; phylum Streptophyta; class Pinopsida; order Pinales; family Pinaceae; genus Pseudotsuga; species Pseudotsuga menziesii. The sequence goes on along the minus strand of LPNX010681438.1, from coordinate 735,587 downwards.
GCAAGGCACACTGAGCAATCGAATATTAGAAAGTGAAGTTTCAATGGCGATTGTTTCTGTGAGTTTGAGAAATGAACATCAAGCGTGAACAGTGAGGTTTCATTTTTCAAGGACAAGAATCGAAGCTGTAGACTCCTAGGTGTCACTTCATCAATCAGTGAATAATTCTAGATTCTACTTACAAGTTACAACCTACAGGGATGTAAACTTCAAACTTCTGTTTGTGTTTCTCAGTTACAAGTTTGTTGCTACTTATTGTTTCGGTGAATTAATTCTATATTCTACTTACAAGTTACAGCCTACAAGGATGTAAACTTCAAACTTCTGCTTGTGTTTCACAGTTCCACGTTTGTTGCTGCTTATTGCTTGGCTGTTCAAATTCTAATAAGCCGTAGTGTTGCTTCACTATTTAGATTACCATAGGTTGTTCGTTGTAATTTATTGTTGTTGTTCTGTTTCCCATCATTCGTTCAAAATTCTTCATGACAAGGCGGATGAATATGGGTAACAAATACTTTCCAATCTTCTCATAGTTTTGGTTCTGCCTTGTATTTTTTATTTTTTTGGGTAAGTTAGAGAGCTATTCTATTAAAAAAAAAGAAAATGTTGGTACATATAGTGTTACAGTGTTGGAATGTGAATGAATTAAATTAGCTGAAAAACGGACTCTAGATATACCCGAGGGGTACTTGGAGTATGTCCAAAAGTGAACTTTCATGGCTACCCACAAGGTGTTTGTGGGCCAGAACGGAGTCTCGGAGACTATTGTTCATAACGCACCCGTTAGGGTGTGATAGAGATCGGTGTCTCGAGGTCACTTTCCAGTGATTCCCATTCCTTTCGGTATTTTGCCACTGCTTACAATTTGTTCAAGGCGTTGGATTTTCGCCTGATGGTTTGTCAATTTGGGAGGTGAGGACTCATTAATCTAGTCACTCAAGTGCTTTTGATGCAGCTTGATTGATCGGACCAACCGCAGCCAAGTACAAAGCATACACACTGGAATCTTCGTTATTTTTAGTAAATTTTAGAAGAGGTGTTCTTATTAAAAAGAAAACCCTTCAGGAACCTCTTTCGGTCCAAGTGGACCTCAATCGAGGAATCAAGGAGGGCTTGATTTTATTATGATTATCAAAACAATAAATAGAAAATGGAATCAGAGATACACAACACTGGTTTTCTAATTTGTCCTACCACGCATCTCTTTCTCCTTGCAGGCAATCGGGAAGTCGTGGGGTAAGTAGTATGATTACTTTTGAATTGAAAATATGGAATAATACAAAATATTATCAAAGTAAACAATCCTGCATGTCAATACTAAACTAGAACAAAAAAAAGGGAAAAATGCAAAAAAGTGAAACGGATGCAGATCCCCCTAGGGTGATGGGGAGCGGGCTTGAAAGAACCTACTCAAAAAATATTTCTTTTTATTATTATTGGTTACAATATCAACAAACTGAAATATTAGAATCCTCTTGGTCCTTATACGGGATGAAACCAAGATCTTACAACTTTTCCAAAATTTTAAGATTTCAGTAAAAGGAGAGACCGCTGGGGGGATTTGAACGCTCCCGAGGCCACTTTCAAACAACAGCTTCTCTTCTTTTCTGTTACACCTGCTAAAAACTAGAAAGCATGTTAGAATGAAATATGCCCAAAAGCACTTTAAGAGTACCTTTGGGTCAGCGTACTTTAATTAAAAAAAAACTAAGTTAAAACTAGCTAAACCAGTGAAAAAGGAACCAAGGAAAGCAAGCTTTTCTAGGGATCTTGGCTTGTTGTTTGTGCAGTTAATAAAATATGCATTGATTGCTGGATTTAATCTTTTTAAAACAGAAAAGTAAATCTAGAGCATACAACCTACAGATTCTCTTTAACTTGAAGCTGAACTGAGCTTCCATTGAGCCTACTTGTCAATCGGGGGGCTGATTGAGCTGACACATCAACCTGCTGACTGACACATCAACCACAAGTCTTCTAGAAGAACCCACATGTGTGGAGGAGAGAGAGATGGCACAATTCCCCATAAAGGAGGCTGAAGTTCAACTCTGGATCTGTCTAGATCACCTCCTTCAGTCAAGAATTTGTCAGATCCAGTCAATTTAGTGCATATCTGACTGATTTCAATCAAATCGGTTGAGAATCCACTGATCTAGGATTTTGGATTTGCTACATTATTCTTCAATTTATTAATTAAAATAATCAATAAATGTTTTTTGGGGCATTCTTACTCAAGCGATGGAAAATCACTCAAAACTAGGAAATAGTGGGTCTATAGGTTTACTAGGTGCTCTTAGCTTGAAAATGAACACCTAAATGACTGAATCTGACTTTCAATCCCACTTTTATTACAAAACCAAAATTTCCAATTAAACTATTAAAAATTAGCCTAAGTTTTGGAAAAATTAAATTTTAATAAAAAACATTGAAAAAATTTAAAAATTTAAAAATTTAAAAAACCTAGGGGGACTTAGACATGTTCATATGACTCAACCATAATGCCTAGCATGTTTATACATTGACACATATACTCTAATAACCTTAATAGGCCTAAATGCCAAGCCGACCACCCCAACTTTGGAGGTATTGAGTGAAAATTTCAGAAATTATCAGTCGTTTATTCAACAACCAATAATAACCAAGAGAAAAAATATTTTGGGCTGATTGGATTGAAAAATAAAGTCTAAGAGACTGAGTCTTTTACAGACACTGCTAGAACATTTATTACAACTCCCCCAAGGAGGTATGAACATGTGATATAGTACAACAAAGTTTCCCAGAAACAACACTAAAGGTCTTCTGAAGTCCGAACAAGTTATCTTTGTTCGGTTCACCAGGATCACTTGATAAAAAACCACTAAGTACAACTTAGGTGGTAACATTTTGGCTCCAACTGTGGGACGTGTGCTCGATCTGGTCTTTAAGGCAAGGAGATGATATGAGAACATCAAAATCTCTGGTTTATATACCATGTAAAAACATCTCAACTTAACAAGAAAACCTCAGTAGCACAAGCTTTATATAAAAACCAAATGAACCATTAAGCTGATTTATTTAAACAAAATAAATGTAATTAACTAATGAAAAAAAGTTTTATTATAGCTAAGTACAAAACATAAATGCTGAAAGTAAATGCTCTCTTTTGGGAGCTTATTTTTCTACTCTAAGCATGATATAAAAATGTTAGATGTAATAAAAAATCCAATCTAACCACTTAAGCATTTCATTAACATAAAAAAAAAGTTCATTTTCTTTGGTTACTAGCCAAAGTAAGGATACCTTATTCAGAAAATGCAAACCTGCGTGATGATTCAGAATGGGTAGGATGGATGGGAGATCATAGGGATGAATAATGTCATAAAAATTATTCCCCAACTTGTACATGCTCATGCACGTTGCTTCTATCCATGACTGGATAGGACTGATATACCAATCAGAACGATGAAGCAGACTGACTACATCATCATATTGATCACCGGGGCTTATCAAATGATAACTCGTTGCACAAGCCCCAAGCAGCTCCAAATCATAAGGAACCTCTATATGTGAAAAATATGGCTGAGACTGATATTCCACTGACTGCATCACATTTGAATTTTCACAACACTACTTCTCAATGTCTTCATTACTAATACCCTTGTGCGGCTCTGCATGATATGACTTTGAATGATCACGTGAAAATTCTGAATGCTCCTCTTCCATACTAAGGTTTTCCTAGGCATCTAGATCCGTGCCCCCCTCTATGGACGTATCGTAGATTGGACTTCCACAAATTTTTGAATAGATACTCCCCTTGTTGGACATATCATGGATGGGATTCTCCATAATATTTTCACAAGTTGGATTATCTATGAAATTCCAATAGCCATCACTCCCATCCATGTCATATGTGGTGCACTCTTCATCCATGGCATCATGCTCCTGCCTATCTCTGTCTTCCTTGTATTCATAACAATCTTCTTCAGAAAAAATGTTACAAGGCAATAAACTTTCCAAACCTTCATCAACACGAGGAGAACAAGGTCTAGTGTCACCACACACCATACTGATCTTATCATGAGTTTTTTTATAGGATTCTGTTATGATATCATGAAGATGATCTTCAATACTATCTTCAATCAAGGAAACTTTTTGGACATATTCAATGGGATCACTTGGGATGTTTTGCTCAGTGGGTTTCTCTAGAGGGCGATCTGGAAAAATATCAGCATTGCAACACACTTGAGAATACCTCAAATCTTCAATGTTTTCAACTATGGTGACATGAGAAGAGTCTTCAACAATGTGTTCCCTCATGGGCTCCTCCTGAAGTTCTTCAATAAGATCATCCTGGATTTTCCCTTCCTTAGAATCTTGCTGTGTATTGGGAGATACCTCATATTCTTTAATAAGCTGCTTAATTACTTCCTTTCTTGAATAACTATGAGGAAACTCTTTGATGGGAGTATCATGGATCTCCTCTTCACTTAAAAGTTCAAGAAGTGATTCCAAGTCTTCAATACTTTGTATCATGGAAAAATGTCCATCATGTGTTTCCATGTGATACTCTATCCTAGATAAGTTGTTGAGGAGTTTTGGAGTTAATCAGTGAAAACAAAAGATAACAAGATCTAAGATTTAAAGCATATAAACACAGTAATGACACTCAAAATATATATAATTGAAAGAATTGATCAAAGTAAATCACCAGTGCCTTAAATGGAGTCAATAGAGAAAATAATGTGCTTGTATGCGCTTGAAGGAATGTTTTGCAAATGTCTCTTGGTAGATTTTAAATTAATGTGGAATGTGAATTAATTAAATTAGGCGAAAATGGGACTCCAGATATACCCGAGGGGTACTTGGAGTATGTCCAAAAGTGAACTTTCACGTCTACCCAAAAGGTGTTTGTGGGCTGGAACGAAGTCTCGAAAACTATTGTCCATAACGCACCCGTCAGGGTGTGACAAAGATCGGTGCCTCGAGGTCACTTTCCAGTGATTCGAACTCTGGGTATTTTGCCACTGCTTACAATTTGTTCGAGGCGTTGGATTTTCGCCTGATGGTTTGTCAATTTGGGAGGTGAGGACTAATTAATCTAGTCACTCAAGTGTTTTTGATGCAGCTTGACTGATCGGACGAACCGCAGCCAAGTACAGAGCATACACACTAGAATCTTCGTTATTTTTAGTAAATTTTAGAAGAGGTGTTCTTATTAAAAAGAAAACTCTCTAGGAACCTCTTTTGGTCCAAGTGGGCCTCAATCGGGGAATCAAGGAGGGGTTGATTTTATTATGATTATCAAAACAATAAATAAAAAATGGAATCAGAGATACACAACACCGGTTTTCTAATTAGTCCTACCACGCATCTCTTTCCCCTTGCGGGTCAATCGAGAAGTTGTGGGGTAAGTAGTATGATTACTTTTGAATTGAAAATATGGAATAAAGCAAAATATTATCAAAGTATACAATCATGCATGTCAATACTAAACTATAACAGAAAAAGAAGAAGGGAAAAATGCAAAAAAATGAAACAGAAGCAGATCTCCCCTAGGGTGATGGGGAGCGGGCTTGAAAGAGCCTACTCAAGAAAGATTTCCTTTTATTATTTTTGGTTACAATATCAACAAACTGAAATATCAGAATCCTCTTGTTCATTTTACGGGATGAAACCAAGATCTTACAACTTTTCCAAAATTTTAAGATTTCAGTCAAAGGAGAGACCCTTGGGGGATTTGAACGCTCCCGATGCCACTTTTGAACAACAACTTCTCTTATTTTCTGCTACACCTGCTAAAAACTAGCAAGCATGTTAGAATGAAATATGCCAAAAAAGAATTTAAGATTACCTTTGGGTCAGCCTACCTTAACTTAAAAAAAACTAAGTTAAAACTAGCTAAACCAGTGAAAAAGGAACCAAGGAAAGCAAGATTTTCTAGGGATCTTGGCTTTCTGTTTGTATAGCTAATGAAATATGCACTGATTGTTGGATTTAATCCTTTTAAAACAGAAAAAGAAATGTAGAGCATGCAACCTATGGATTCTCTTTAACTTGCCATGCAAAATGGACGATTTCCCTAAGTTAGATCTAGAATTCTTAATGATACTTTTCAGAAATGAGATCTTGACTATGAGCATTTGAAATAGTAGATCTATGTAAGTCTTACTTTATTATAACAAATCCAAATGTTATCAAAGCTTTCGAACACAGTAACCAGGTAAGAAAATTGATTTTTTGAAGGAGAAAGAGAGAGAAAGAGAGAGAAAGAGTGTTGGAAACCTGGGAATGTTGGGCATTGGAGTCTGCTTTGGTGGAACATCGAGGGACTATGTCCTCTAGAATATCTTGAAGATGAGGAAGATGCAAACCAGCTCAACCTCTTCTACAAGCAAGATCACCTGCAACTTAGAAATCCTTGCACAAATAGATGGTTAAAACATAGGTGTTGCCGGAAAAGATAATTGGAAAGCATGCAATTCAACTTAAAATACATGCAACTCTAATAGCTCTGAAACAAGCAAAGAGTAACAGCATAAATCAAACTAGAATAAACTCTTACCCTAACAGGAGGGAGCTCTCTCCTTCAAGGCCAACAATTAACCAACAAAAGCAAAGATAAATAACACAGATTATACCTCATAAGCATTTGACAATCACCATCCACACATGAAGATCATTACACCATAGATCTTGCCTCCAAAGCTTCTTTATTCCAGAATAATAAACAATAACAACAGTATAATAGCAACAACACCTCAATCCCAGTTCTAACTAGTTTGGGAGAGGTGATATGAGCTTTACTTATACAAAAAATAGGAGATCTAGCCTAGGGGGGTGCAAATCCCAAGGAAACAGACCACTGCAGTTGAAGGAGAGTCCATCAATGCCTAATTTGAAGCTGAACTGAGTTTCCACTGAGCTTACTTGTCACTGGGGGGGCTGATTGAGCTGTCACATCAACCTGCTGACTGACACATCAACCATAGGTCTTCCAGAAGAGCCCACACGTGTGGAGGAGAGAGAGATGGCGCAGTTCTCCATAAAGGAGGCTGAAGTTCAACTCTGGATCTGTCTAGATCATCTCCTTCAGTCAAGAATTTGTCAGATCCAGTCAATTTGGTGCATATCTAACTGATTCAATCAAATTGGTTGAGAATCCACTGATCTAGGATTTTGGATTTGCTTCATTATTCATCAATTTATTAATTAAAATAATCAATAAATGATTTTTTGGGGCTTTCTGACCCGAGTGATGGAAAATCACTTAAAACTAGGAAATAGTGGGTCTATAGGTTTAATCGGTGCTCTTAGCTTGAAAATGAGCACTTACATGACTGAATCTGACTTTCGATCCCACTTTTATTACAAAACCAAATTTTCCAATTAAACTATTAAAAAATAGCCTAAGTTTTGGAAAAATTAAATTTTAATAAAAAACACTGAAAAAATTAAAAAATTTAAAAAACCTAGGATGATTTAGACATGTTCATATGACTCAACCATAATGCCTAGCATGTTTATACATTGACACATAGACTCTAATAACCTTAATATTCCTAAATGCCAAGCCGACCACCCCAACTTTGGAGGTATTGAGTGAAAAACTCAGAAAAACTCAGTTGTTTATTTAACAACCAATAATAACCAAGGGAAAAAACAACCTGGGCTGATCGGATTGAAAAATAAATCCTAAGAGACCATGTCTTTACAGACACTGCTAGAACATTTATTACAACTCCCCCAAGGGGGTATGAACATGTGATATAGTACAACAAAGTTTCCTAGAAACAACACTGAAGGTCTTCTGAAGTCCGAACAAGTTATCCTTGTCCAGTTCACCAGGATTACTCGATAAAAAACCATTAAGTACAACTTAGGTGGTAACATTCTGGCTCCAACTGTGGAAGGTGTGCTCAATTTGGTCTTTAAGGCAATGAGAGGATACGAGAACACCAAAATTTCTTGTTTATATACCCTGTAAAAACATCTCAACTTGACAAGAAAACCTCAGTAGCACAAGCTTTATATAAAAACCAAATAAACCATTACGCTGATTTATTTAAACAAAATAAATGTAATTAATTAATGAAAAAAAGTTTTATTATAGCTAAGTACAAAACATAAATGTTGAAAGTAAATACTCTCTTTTAGGAGCTTATTTTTCTACTCTAAGCATGATATAAAAATGTTAGATGTAGTAAAAAATCCAATCTAACCACCTAAGCATTTTATTAACATAAAAAAAAATTCCTTGTCTTTGGTTACTAACGAAAGTAAGGATACCTTATTCAGAAAATGCAAACCTGTGTGATGATTCAGAATGGGTGGGATGGATGGGAGATCATAGGCATGAATAATGTCATAAAAATTCTTCCCCAACTTGTATGTGCTCATGCAAGCTCCTTCTATCCATGACTGGATAGGACTGATATACCAATCAGAACGATGAGGCAGACTGATTACATCATCATACTGATCACCGGGGCTTGTCAAATGATAACTCGTTGCACAAGCCCCAAGCAACTCCAAATCATAAGGAACCTCTATATGTGAAAAAGATGGCTGAGACTGATATTCCACTGACTGCATCACATTTGACTTTTCACAACACTGCTTCTCAATGTCTTCATTACTAATACTCTGAATGATCACGTGAAAATTCTGAATGCTCCTCTTCCATACTAAGGTTTTCCTAGGCATCCAAATCCGTGCCCCCCTCTATGGACGTATCGTAGATTGGACTTCCACAAATTTTTAAAGAGACACTCCCCTTGTTGGACATATCATGGATGGGATTCGCCATAATATTTTCACAAGTTGGATTATCTATGAAATTCTAATAGTCATCACTCCCATCCATGTCATATGTGGGGGACTCTTCATCCATGGCATCATGCTCCTACCTATCCATGTCTTCCTTGTATTCATAACAATCTTCTTCAGAAAAAATGTTACAAGGCAATAAACTTTCCAAACCTTTATCAACATGAGGAGAACAAGGTCTAGTGTCACCACACACCATACTGATCTTATCATAAGTTTTTTTATAGGCTTCTGTTATGATATCATGAAGAGGATATTCAATATTATCTTCAATCAAGGAAACTTTTTGGACATATTCAATGGGATCACTTGGGATGTGTTGCTCAGTGGGTTTCTCTAGAGGGCTTTCTGGAAAAATAACAGCATTGCAACACACTTGAGAATACCTCAAATCTTCAATGTTTTCATCTATGGTGACATGCGGAGAGTCTTCAACAATGTGTTCCATCATGGGCTCCTCCTGAAGCTCTTCAATAGGATCATCCTGGATTTTCCCTTCCTTAGAATCTTGCTGTGTATTGGGAGATACCTCATATTCTTTAATAATCTGCTTAATTACTTCCTTTCTTGAATAACTACGAGGAAACTCTTTGATGGGAGTATCATTGATCTCCTCTTCACTTAAATGTTCAAGAAGTGATTCCAAGTCTTCAATACTTTGTATCATGGAAAAAGGTCCATCATGTGTTTCCATGTGATACTCTATCCCAGATAAGTTGTTTAGGAGTTTTGAAGTTAACCAGTGAAAACAAAAGATAACAAGATGCAAGATTTAAAGCATATAAACAAAGTAATTACACTCAAAATATATATAATTGAAAGAATTGATCAAAGTAAATCACCAGTGCCTTAAATGGAGTCAACAGAGAAAATAACGTGCTTCCACGTGCTTGAAGGAATGTTTTGAAAATGTCTCTTGGTAGATTTTAAATTAATGTGGAATGTGAATGAATTAAATTAGGCAAAATGGGACTTCATATATACCCGAGGGGTACTTGGAGTATGTCCAAAAGTGAACTTTCACAGCTACCTGCAAGGTGTTTGTGGGATGGAATGGAGTCTCGGAGACTATTGTTCATAACGCACCCGTCAGGGTGTGACAGAGATCGGCGCCTCGAGGTCACTTTCCAGTGATTCCCACTCCTTTGGGTATTTTTCCACTGCTTACAATTTGTTCTAGGCGTTGGATTTTCGTCTGATGGTTTGTCAATTTGGGAGGTGAGGACTAATTAATCTATTCACTAAAGTGCTTTTGATGCAGTTTGATTGATCGGACGAACCGCAGCCAAGTACAAAGCATTCACACTGGAATCTTCGTTATTTTTTAGTAAATTTTCATTAGAGGAAATTTGGGGTCTAAAATGGGCCTTATAAGAAAACGTGCCAAAATAAGTTTTTGTGAGTTGGAATTCAAGAACCAATAGAATTTCAATAAAATAAGTCAACCATAATGGTTGAATTGACATATTTCTCATTAAAAAAAAACTACTTTTTTTGTTCGTATTTTTGACATATCTCATTGTGTTTTTACTCAAATTTCGATTGGGAGAGCTCGTTGGATGCGGAATTTGATTCCGCATCCAACGAGTACTCACACTGCATACTTTTGACAGACCCCGCTACCCCAAAAACAAGAAATACCTGAAAAAAACGTGATGATGACATCATCATCACGTTTTTTCAGGTATTTCTTGTTTTTGGGGTAGCGGGGTCTATCAAAAGTATGCACTATGGATACTCGTTGGATGCAGAATCAAATTCCGCATCCAACGAGCTCTCCCGATCGAAATTTGAGTAAAAAAACAGGGAGATATGTCGAAAATACGAACACAAAAAGTAGTTTTTTTCTTTCTTCCTCCAAAATTAATCAATATTATTTTATTATTTTAACTATTATTTTATTATTTTAACTATTATTTTATTATTTTCCTTAGGAGGCCCATTTTAGACCCCAAAATTCCTCTAATGAGAAGAGGTGTTCTTATTAAAAAGAAAACTCTCCAGGAACCTCTTTCGGTCCAAGTGGACCTCAATCGAGGAATCAAGGAGGGGTTGATTTTATTATAATTATCAAAACAATAAATAAAAAATGAAATCAGAGATACACAACACCTGTTTTCTAATTAGTCCTACCACGCATCTCTTTCCCCTTGCGGGTCAATCGGGAAGTCGTGGGGTAAGTAGTATGATTACTTTTGAATTGAAAATATGGAATAATGCAAAATATTATCAACGTATACAATCAAGCATGTCAATACTAAACTAGAACAGAAAAAATGAAAAAATGCAAAAAAGTGAAACGGACACATATTAGGCTCTTTCAAGCCCGCTCCCCTAGGGTGATGGGGAGCGGGCTTGAAAGAGCCTACTCAAAAAAAAATTCCTTCTATTATTATTGGTTACAATATCAACAAACTAAAATATCAGAATCCTCTTAGTCCTTATGTGGGATGAAACCAAGATCTTACAACTTTTCCAAAATTTTAAGATTTCAGTCAAAGGAGAGACCCCTGGGGGGATTTGAACGCTTCCGAGGCCACTTTCGAACAACAACTTCTCTTATTTTCTATTACACCTGCTGAAAACTAGCAATCATGTTAGAATGAAATATGCCCAAAAATCACTTTAAGAGTACCTTTGGGTCAGCCTACCTTAACTTAAAAAAAACTAAGTTAAAACTAGCTAAACCAGTGAAAAAAGAACCAAGAAAAGAAAGCTTTTATAGGGATATTGGCTTGTTGTTTTTGCAGCTAATGAAATATGCACTGATTGTTGGATTTAATCCTTTTAAAGCAGAAAAGGAAATCTAGAGCATGCAACCTACAGATTCTCTTTAACTTGCCATGCAAAACGGACGATTTCCCTAACCTAGATCTAGAATTCTTAATGATACTTTTCAGAAATGAGATCTAGAATATGAGCTTTGAAATAGTAGATCTATGTAAGTCTTACTTTAATATAACAGATCCAAATGATATCAAATATTTCGAACACAATAACCAGGTAAGAAAATTGATTTTTTGAAGGAGAAAGAGAGAGAAAGAGTGCTAGAAGCCTGGGAATGTTGGGATTTGGAGTCTACTTAGGTAGAACACCGAGGGACTATGTCCTCTAGAAGATATTGAAGATGAGGAAGATGCAAACCAGCTCAACCTATTCTACAAGCGAGATCACCCACAACTTAGAAATCCTTGCACAAACAGATGGTTAAAACATAGGTGCTGCCGGAAAAGATAATTGAAAAGCATGCAATTAAACTTAAAATACATGCAACTCCAATAGATATGAAACAAGCAAATAGTAAGAGCATAAATCAAACTAGAATAAACTCTTACCCTAACAGGAGGGAGCTCTCTCGTTTAAGGCCAACAATTAACCAACAAAAGCAAAGATAAATAACACAGATTATACCTCATAAGCAATTGATAATCACCATCCACACATGAAGAGCATTACACCATAGATCTTACCTCCAAAGATTCTTTATTTCAGAATAATAAACAATAACAATAGTACAATAGAAATAACACCTCAATCCCAGTTCTAACTAGTTTGGAAGATGTGATCTGAGCTTTATTTATACAAAAAATAGGAGATCTAGCCCAGGGGAGTGCAAATCCCAAGGAGACAGACCACTACAGCTAAAGGAGAGTCCATCAATGCCTAATTTGAAGCTGAACTGAGCTTCCACTGAGCCTACTTGTCACTCGAGGGTTGATTGAGCTGTCACATCAACCTGCTGACTGACACATCAATCATAGGTCTTCCAGAAGAGCCCACACATGTGGAGGAGAGAGAGATGGCACAATTCCCCATAAAGGAGGCTGAAGTTCAACTCTGGATCTGTCTAGATCACCTCCTTCAGTGAAGAATTTGTCAGATCCAATCAATCTGGTGCATATCTGACTGATTTCAATCAAATCGGTTGAGAATCCACTGATCTAGGATTTTGGATTTGTTCCATTATTCATCAATTTATTAATTAAAATAATCAATAAATGATTTTTTGGGGCTTTTTGACCCGAGTGATGGAAAATCATTCAAAAATAGGAAATAGTGGGTCTATAGGTTTACTGGGTGCTCTTAGCTTGAAAATGAACATCTACATGACTGAATTTGACTTCCGATCCCACTTTTATTACAAAACCAAATTTTCCAATTAAACTATTAAAAAATAACCTAAGTTTTGGAAAAATTAAATTTTAATAAAAAACACTGAAAAAATTAAAAAATTAAAAAATTAAAAAAACCTAGGGGGACTTAGACATGTTCATATGAATCAACCATAATGCCTAGCATGTTTATACATTGACACATAGACTCTAATAATCTTAATAGGCCTAAATGCCAATCCGACCACCCCAACTTTGGAGGTATTGAGTGAAAAATTCAGAAAGTATCAATTGTTTATTCAACAACCAATAATAAACAAGGGAAAAAACATCATGTGCTAATCGGATTGAAAAATAAAGTCTAAGAGACTGAGTCTTTTACAGACATTGCTAGAACATTTATTACAACTCCCCCAAGGGGGTATGAACATGTGATATAGTACAACAAAGTTTCCCAGAAACAACACTGAAGGTCTTCTAAAGTCCGAACAAGTTATCCTTGTCCGGTTCACCAGGATCACTTGATAAAAAACCATTAAGTACAACTTATGTGGTAACATTCTGGCTCCAACTGTGGAACATGTGCTTGATCTGGTCTTTAAGGCAAGGAGAGGATACGAGAACACCAAAGTCTTTGGTTTATATACCCTGTAAAAACATCTCAACTTGACAAGAAAACCTCAGTAGCACAAGCTTTATATAAAAACCAAATAAACCATTAAGCTGATTTATTTAAACAAAATAAACGTAATTAACTAATGAAAAAAAAGTTTTATTATAGCTCAGTACAAAACATAAATGCTGAAAGTAAATGCTCTCTTTTAGGAGCTTATTTTCCTACTCTAAGCATGATATAAAAATGTTAGGTATAATAAAAAATCCAATCTAACCACTTAAGCATTTTATTAACATAAAGAAAATTCCTTGTCTTTGGTTACTAGCCAAAGTAAGGATACCTTATTCAGAAAATGTAAACCCGCGTGATGATTCAGAATGGGCGGGATGGATGGGAGATCATAGGCATGAATAATGTCATAAAAATTCTTCCCCAACTTGTATGTGCTCATGCAGGCTGCTTCTATCCATGACTGGATAGGACTGATATACCAATCAGAACGATGAGGCAGATTGCCTACATCATCATATTGATCACCGAGGCTTATCAAATGATAACTCGTTGCACAAGCCCCAAGCAGCTCCAAATCATAAGGAACCTCTATATGTCAAAAAGATGGCTGAGACTGATATTCCACTGACTGCATCACATTTGAATTTTCACAACACTGCTTCTTAATGTCTTCTTTACTAATACCCTTGTGCGGCTCTGCATGATATGACTCTGAATGATCACGTGAAAATTCTGAATGCTCCTCTTCCATACTAAGGTTTTCCTAGTCATCCAAATCCGTGCCCCCCTCTATGGATGTATCGTAGATTGAACTTCCACAAATTTTTGAATAAACACTCCCCTTGTTGGACATATCATGGATGGGATTCTCCATAATATTTTCACGAGTTGGATTATTTATGAAATTCCAATAGTCATCACTCCCATCCATGTCATATGTGGGGGACTCTTCATCCATGGCATCATGCTCCTGCCTATCCATGTATTCCTTGTATTCATAACAATCTTCTTTAGAAAAAATGTTACAAGGCATTAAACTTTCCAAACCTTCATCAACATGAGGAGAACAAGGTCTAGTGTCACCACACACCATACTGATCTTATCATGAGTTTTTTTATAGGCTTCTGTTATGATATCATGAAGAGGATCTTCAATATTATCTTTAATCAAGGAAACTTTTTGGACATATTCAATGGGATCACTTGGGATGTGTTGCTCAGTGGGTTTCTCTAGAGGGATTTCTAGAAAAATATCAGCATTGCAACACACTTGAGAATACCTCAAATCTTCAATGTTTTCATCTATGGTGACATGAGGAGAGTCTTCAACAATGTGTTCCATCATGGGCTCCTCCTGAAGCTCTTCAATAGGATCATCCTGGATTTTCCTTTCCTCGAAATCTTGCTGTGTATTGGGAGATACCTCATATTCTTTAATAAGTTGCTTAATTACTTCCTTTCTTGAATAACTATGAGGAAACTCTTTGATGGGAGTATCATGGATCTCCTCTTCACTTAAATGTTTAAGAAGTGATTCCAAGTCTTTAATACTTTGTATCATGGAAAAAGGTCCATCACGTGTTTCCATGTGATACTCTATCCCAGATAGGTAGAAGGTACAGATCTTTTCAAGGAACTTTTTCAAACCATTCATACTATCCCTACCATCATGCTAATGCTCTAAAAACATCCAAAGGAAGCTTGGAAAAGAAGTTATACATCTGTTAGGAAGGCCTTGATAAAACCAACAACATGCCTCACCCCAAAAAGTACCAGCAAACATTTCCATCATATTGTCTTCATGAAGAACATTGGAGTCAGCCATCAACTGAAGGAAAGATTTGACATGCCAGATGGCTGAATCACCATAATTTCCATGAAATACTGGAAGCCATTTATATGCATTCCCCACACCATTACAACAGTTAGGAAAACCCGAGATGTTTGAGAAATCGATAGGTTGAAAAATTCCGGTTATTTGGGTACCATATTTCTCCTTTAATTCATCCATATCAAAAATTAATAGTATGCATTTGATATAACAATAAAACTTGTACTGAAAAGGTGGAGTTGTCAAGTGATGAGCTTTAAAGGTTTTAACATGTCGCATGGCCTCATCTACACACAACAAAACTTCACAAGTTCATGAGATAACATGGTTTTATCCCTTCAATGGAGTCTCCATGTGAGAATTAAAATATACATTTAAGAACTTTCACAAAAATTATTTTTTGTGTTTCTTTGTAAAAATAAAAACTAAAAAAAAAAGTCAGTGGAGTGGCTAGATGAAAATTAAATATCTATTCTAAGCATTCATCAAACAAAGCAAAAAAAAAGGAAGGAAACAAAAGTCGTACTCCGGGAATAAAAATATTTGTCCCTGGCAACAGCGCTAAAAAGTGTTTCCGCCTTTCACACACTTGGGTTACGTGGCAGAAATCTTGAAGCCACTCGGTGTGTCCTTGGGGGCAAGTCTCGAGTCAAGGCTATCACCTTGTTCTTGACTTCTCCGTTTAGGCTCAACTCCTAACGAAGCCAAGGGGGGTAGACCCGATTAAATTACTAAGACTAATTACTTAGTGTGATGGCGTTATAATGATTAAGTTGTTTATGAGTTTTGAAGTTAACCAGTGAAAACAAAAGGTAACAAGATGCAAGATTTAAAGCATATAAACACAATAATGACACTCAAAATATATATAATTGAAAGAATTGATCAAATTAAATCACCAGTGCCTTAAATGGAGTCAACAGAGAAAATAATGTGCTTGCATGTGCTTGAAGAAATGTTTTGCAAATGTCTCTTGATAGATTTTAAATTAATGTAGAATGTGAATGAATTAAATTAGGTGAAAAGGGAACTCCAGATATACCAGAGGGGTACTTGGAGTATGTCCAAAAGTGAACTTTCACGACTACCCGCAAGGTGTTTGTGGGTTGGAACGGAGTCTCAGAGACTATTTTTCATAACGCACCCATTAGGGTGTGACAGAGATCGACGCCTCGAGATCACTTTCCAGTTGTTCCCACTCCTTTGGGTATTTTGCCACCGCTTACAATTTGTTCGAGGCGTTGGATTTTCTCCTGATGGTTTTTCAATTTGGGAGGTGAGGACTAATTAATATAGTCACTCAAGTGCTTTTGATGCAGCTTGACTGATCGGACGAACCACAACCAAGTACAGAGCATACACACTGAAGTCTTCGTTATTTTTAGTAAATTTTAGAAGAGGTGTTCTTATTAAAAGGAAAGCCCTCCAGTCCAAGTGGACCTCAATCGGGGAATCATGAGGGGTTGATTTTATTATGATTATCAAAACAATAAGTAAAAAATGGAATCAGAGATACACAACACCAGTTTTATAATTAGTCCTATCACGCATCTCTTTCCCCTTGCGGTTAATCGAGAAGTCGTGGGTTAAGTAGTATGATTACTTTTGAATTGAAAATATGGAATAATGCAAAATATTATCAAAGTATACAATCTTGCATATCAATACTAAACTAGAACAGAAAAAAAGGGAAAAATGCAAAAAAATGAAACGGACGCGGATCCCCCTTGGGGGGATGCAGAGCGGGCTCGAATGAGCCTACTCAAAAAATATTTCCTTTTATTATTATTGGTTACAATATTAGCAAACTGAAATATCATAATCCTCTTGGTCCTTATACGGGATGAAACCAAGATCTTACAACTTTTCCAAAATTTTAAGATTTCAGTCAAAGGGGAGACCCCTGGGGGGATTTGAACGCTCCCGAGGCCACTTTCGAACATCAGATTCTCTTCTTTTCTATTAAACCTACTAAAAACCATCAAGCATGTTAGAATGAAATATTCCCAAAATTACTTTAAGAGTACCTTTGGGTCAGCCTACCTTAACTAAAAGAAAACTAAGTTAAAACTAGTTAAACCAGTGAAAAAGGAACCAAAGAAAGCAAGACTTCCTTGGGATATTGGCTTGATGTTTGTAAAACCAATGAAATATGCATTGATTCCTAGATTTAATCTTTTTAAAACATAAAAAGAAATGTAGAGCATGCAACCTATAGAATCTCTTTAACTTGCCATGCAAAACGGACGATTTCCCTAAGCTAGATCTAGAATTCTTAATGATATTTTTTAGAAATGATATCTAGACTATGAGATTTGAAATAGTAGATCTATGTAAGTTTTACTTTAATATAACAGATCGAAATGATATCAAAGCTTTCGAACACAGTAACCAGGTAAGAAAATCGATTTTTTGAAGGAGAAAGAGACAAAAAGAGTGCTGGAAGCCTGGGAATGTTGGGATTTGGAGTCTACTTTGGTGGAACACCGAGGGGCTATGTCCTCTAGAAGATCTTGAAGATGAGGAAGATGCAAACCAGCTCAACCTATTGTACAAGCGAGATCACCCACAACTTAGAAATCCTTGCACAAACAGATGGTTAAAACATAGGTGCTGCCGGAAAAGATAATTGGAAAGCATGCAATTAAACTTAAAATACATGCAACTCCAATAGATCTAAAACAAGCAAACAGTAAGAGCATAAATCAATCTAGAATAAACTCTTACCCTAACAGGAGGGAGCTCTTTCCTTCAAGGCCAACAATTAACCAACAAAAGCAAAGATAAATAACACAGATTATACCTCATAAGCATTTGATAATCACCATCCACACATGAAGAGCATTACACCATAGATCTTCCCTCCAAAGCTTCTTTATTCCAGAATAATAAACAATAACAACAGTACAATAGCAACAACACCTCAATCCCAGTTCTAACTAGCCTGGAAGATGTGATCTGAGCTTTATTTATACAAAAAATAGGAGATCTAGCCCAAGGGGGGCACAAATCCCAAGGAGACAGACCACTACAGCTGAAGGAAAGTCTATCAATGCCTGATTTGAAGCTGAACTGAGTTTCCACTGAATCTACTTGTTAATTGGGGGGCTGATTGAGCTGACACATCAACCTGCTGACTGACACATCAACCATAGGGCTTCGATAAGAGCCCACACATGTGGAGGAGAGAGAGAGGGCACAATTCCCCTTAAAGGAGGCTGAAGTTCAACTCTGGATCTATCCAGATCACCTCTTTTAGTCAAGGATTTGTCAGATCCAGTCAATCTGGTGTAGATCTGACTGATTTCAATCAAATTGGTTGAGAATCCATTGATCTAGGATTTTGGATTTGCTCCATTATTCATCAATTTATTAATTGAAATAATCAATAAATGATTTTTTTGGACTTTCTGACCCGAGTGATGGAAAATTACTCAAAACTAGGAAATAGTGGGTCTATAGGTTTACTGGGTGCTGTTAGCTTGAAAATGAGCACCTATATGACTGAATCTGACTTCCAATCTCACTTTTATTACAAAACCAATTTTTCCAATTAAACTATTAAAAAATACTCTAAGTTTTGGAAAAATTAAATTTTAATAAAAAACACTGAAAAAATTAAAAAATAAAAAAATAAAAAAAACCTAGGGGGACTTAGACATGTTCATATGACTCAACCATAATGCCTAGCATGTTTATACATTGACACATAGACTCTAATAAATTCAATAGGCCTAAATGCCAAGCCGACCACCCCAACTTTGGAGGTATTGAGTGAAAAACTCAGAAATTATCGATCGTTTATTCAACAACCAATAATAACCAAGGGAAAAAACACCCTGGGCTGATCGGGATTGAAAAATAAAGTCTTAGAAACCAAGTCTTTTACAGACACTATCATGCTAGAACATTTATTACAACTCCTCCGAGGGGGTATGAACATGTGATATAGTACAACAAAGTTTCCTAGAAACAAGATTGAAGGTCTTCTGAAGTATGAACAAGTTATCCTTGTCCGGTTCACCAGGCTCACTTGATAAAAAACCACTAAGTACAACTTAGGTGGTAACACACGTTTCTTGCAAAAGGTGATTTGGTGGGAAAAGGAGAGGTTTTCCTCGTGACAACTGGGTTGGACGAGAATTTGCATGCAGAGCTAGAGGACGGTCGACAATGAGGTGGGGGGATGGCACATGGTGAAGGAGCAGAAGTGGTGGCTGGGACAACAGGTGAGCTAGGAGAAGCTTGAGGCGTAGCAGCTTGAGGGCCATGAGGTGCAGTCGTTTGGTGAGTCGGTTCTGGTTGAGGGGGAGGCATAGGGGGAGGAGGAACTAGGGGTTTGAATTTGAGGACCAGGTGCGTGAGGAGATGTTTAAATATGCAATAATTCTGTCGATGCTCCACCGTGCGTCCTCCTACACCAAGTGCTCCTGACAGTTCATCCTCCTAGTCTGAAACAATGCTCTGAACTTTCGCCGGGATTTCCAAGTCGAAGCCATTGTTGTTGGCTATAGCTGAGAGGAGTATTTGTGCTTCTGCTCATGCACTTTGGCCACACCCCTTGTGGGGAGTGCTCGTTTGTCTTATGGGCATGATGGTAAGAGCATAACAGGGTGAAGGCGCTTCTGTGCAGGGTATAGGCACGCTTGAGTAGGGTAATGGGAAGACGGGCTTGAGCTATGAAAAACGACGTTGTGGCGCAGGGCAACAATGGAGCAAGAGAGTGGAGAGATGAGTGGAGAACAACAATGGTGAGCCAGGAAATGGAAGGCCTTGGAATGATACAGAGCAATGGTGAGGGGTAGGTAAAACCCAAGAGTTGGCATCCTTCGAAATGAATGTTTCTTGTGTGAGTTTCGACTGCCAGTAGGTAGATTAATGGCACTTGAACAGAGATGAGACGGCTTAGTCCCGTCGGCAAGCTGAGAGACAACCACATCGCCCATGACATATAAGGCCCAAATTGATGACATTGACACAGTTTTAGGCGTGGGCGGGAGAGGCCTCATCAGCCTCCACGTTGGCTCGAGCCACACCCGCATCCGGGAATCTTCCTTGTTATTCTTATTACCTTGGGGCTTGGTGTATTAATATGTGGATTCAACTGCAATTTTTTACTCCATGAAGTACCGCGCTGTAACCATCCAATTCTATTCCAAGAAATATGGCCCTGTAATCATCCAATTCTATTCCAAGAAATACGGCCCTGTAATCATCCAATTCTATCATACTGCTTAAACTACATAGGTAAATTTTGTGAATTCAAATATATCTACAATGTAGGCCTTAATTTCTAATCAGGCTCATGGTAAATATAAAATCATAGATGCAATGCTTACACTTATGGTATATATAAATTGAAATCTATGGTTGTCATAGAACTGGTCCTTGGTGCAAAATCTCTAAGGTGGGCAATGACAAGTTGAAGAAAAGGTCTTCTACGTAGGTACAAAACAGCATATATACTGAAGGAAGTGACATCTTAGAATTCAAAAAACAAATAATTTGCTCTTTTGTTCCATTCATAGAGAACTATTTAGTATTTAATTTTAAATAAAATATTTAGTATTTAATTTTAAATAAAATATTTAGTATTTAATTTTAAATAGAAAAGTTGTGCATAAAATCCATATCATACTTCCATACAATTAGATAGATAGAGACTGACCATTGAAGTTTGTCTTTGTACTACAATAACAGTACTAAACTTTTTGTTAGCAGGCAAAATCATACAAGCAAAACAACTACCCTACCCATATTGCAACTTTTTCCCTTGGATATTGGTATATCAATATGAATGATAGATCTCTCCTAACTTGGAGCCTTCTAAACCTAAAATTGTAAGATGACTATGCTTGTGTTGCTTTGATAAATCTTATGATGAGTAGTTAGTTGCAACCTAAACATTAAAAAGATGACTATTGTTATGTTGTTTTGATAAATCTTATGATGAGTAGTTAGTTGCAACTTAAACATTAAAGATTTGGGTTCATTAATATTCCAAAAAAAAATATCTTTTTTTTTTCAAGAGTTTTATTTTTTCTAATTTGAGTTTTTAAATATATATATTTTGCAGCATCATATATATAGATAATACTCAATATCATGACATAGGCATAAAAGTCATCCCATGATACTTGAAACAATGCAATCATAAATTTCTTAAATTCATTTTCATGGTTTTTGAAGATTGTCTAAATGTAACATAATTTTGATACAATCAGCTCAATTATATAATTATACAATACAATTTGCAGCCCACAATGACTTGGCCTATGTTGATAATTCAATGGCCCCTTTTGCTGCTCTCTATCATGGTCTTACAAATGTTCTCAACATGGCACTGACAACCCTTTAACTAAGGTAACAAAAACATTTTTCAAATATCAAACTCACTGAAAATGTAAATATGTAGTAGCTTGAAGTAATTCTTTATTAGCCTATTAAGACTCTTGTTATTTTGTTGGTTGTTTATAGCGATATGTTCAACAACAAGAAATATACAACATTCTCTTTACATAAAAGTTTTCCAATTACAAAACCTATGAAGCTTGTTCAAGAAAATATTCAAATAATTTCAATGCAATCCAAGATTCATTATGATTCAAGTCTACTTACAAATTCTCAATGCATTCTATTTGTTGAGAATAAGCTGTTGAACATTTGGTTGTTATTGAGGTCAACCTTAGTAAAAGGACATCGAAATAAGGAAATTAAAGCAGCCTTTTTATGGTGTAGCGGTTAAGCATGGCCCTCACGAGATGAGATAACATGTGGTTGTTTCCACATGTTCACTTTGAGTTGTACACAAATGGAGTAAGTGAAGAAGCCCTTGAAGTGACGATAATGTGTCTACCTAACCATGATGGTGTGAAGTGTAAAGAAGCCTTTTGATGAAGACATGAAGTGGTCATGAAGATAAAGCTAGGGGGAGTCTCATGAGAATGATGCCGAGGACAAAATGGAGCTTTCACCCCATAAAGGTATCACAAATTAAAGAAAAAGTTCCATAATCACATAGCCTATTCTGAGAAGTTTTTGGTGATAGGTGGCACGACTCATAACTCCCTGTGGTTGAGAAGATATGAAGTTTTCTTTGTACCGGGCCATAATTTTTGTCAACTCTGACCTAACTGAGTCATAATTTTACTACGGGCGACCTAACGTGATTGTAATTAAAAAGGTGGCGTATTAGTATAAATATAGCTGAAAAGTGGCGCATTTTACATCATCCATCCAAGAAATCAAGTCTAAAGCGCACAAAACAAAAGAAGATGTGCTAGAAGAGGTTAAGGGTGCAAAAGAAGTATATGAAGTATATAATTGAAGAAGAATATGTGCTATATCTTGGAGAATCTATGTGATCTAGGGTTTCTTATGGACTAAGGTTTATCTTATGATCTTGGCAAATTTATGGACTAGGGTTTATCTTGTGATCTTGGAAAAGGTATGGACTGGGGTTTATCTTGTGATTTTGGCAAAGGCATGGACTAGGGTTTTATGACATGATCTAGGGTTCCTCTCTTGGAATGAACCAGGGTTTAAAGATGATGATAATGTCAACGGATTGAAGGAGACAAGGAAAATATGAACTTTATGGATGACTGTTTCTAGGGTTTGTTCAAGAAAGACTTGATGACAGTGACAATGAAAATGGATATAGTGACAGTGATAGTGGTAGATCGATACTTTTATTCATATTAGGGTGGAATGCTGGTGCAAAGAAATGGAGTTGGTGTTGGAGAAACTAGGGGGTGTAGCCTCCTTCCAGTTGGTGCTAGAGAAACCATGGAGTTGGAGCTTCCTTTAGGTTGGAGCTTGTAAATCAGGGGGTTGGTGCCTCCCATGAATGTAATATTGTAATCTTGTTATATTATAAGAAAAAAATTATCTCCTATGCGTTGTGTATGATTTTATGTGTTGATGAATAGTGTTGTTAATGGTTATTATTACATGATGTGCTTAAAGTTCAAGATGATAAAAAGTGCTCAATACTGATTCACCCCCCCTTTCAAAATTGACGATATTTCCAATAATTGGTATCATAGTTGATTACCTTCAGGACAATTTAGTAGCTGGGAGGAAGATCCTTGAAGGACATGGACATGTAGGAAGGTTCTAGTAAGATTGGAGCACCATTGTTTGATGGATTAGATTATGAATTAGCTAATGTTGGAATTCAAATGTGATTGTTCCCGAAACAAATATAGCTAAAAAAGAATTCAAGGAAGGGTAATGCTATGGCAATAAATTCCATCTTGAATGGAGTATATGATCCTATGAAAGTTGCTGCATGATCTCGTTCCACAACTAAAGAGATTTGGGACAAGCTACGTAATCTTTACACAGTTGAGGAGGTCCTTGAAAAGGAAGAGTCACCAAAAGAGGAAGCAAGTGATGAAGAAACAAATCCCAAAAAGATACCTGAAGAAACAAATCCCAAAAGATACCAAGTTACTCTTTAAATGTTTTAAATGTGAAAGAATAGGATATGTTACTGTTATGAAGAAGGGAAATATAGTGATTTAGAAACAAAATAAACTTTCCCCATGACCATGATTACAAAACCTATTAATGAAGAAAATGAATATCATTAAAAAGAAATGACATATTTAGAAAAAAAATAAGGAATAAATCTGCAAAAAACAAGAAACTGGAATTGTTTCCCTACAGAAGAAATTGAAGAAAGCTATGGCTGATGAAGAAGAGTCAAGAACTCTTTGTGAATGGATGATAATGCAACAAGAAGAAATACTTTAGATATACCAAGAAGATGAAAAGACCATTGTTGGTTTAAGAAATTAAATAGAAGACGCCGATAAAATTGAAGACCTAACAAAGTCAGTTTCATGAGAAGAAAGAATTTTGTCAGAGGAAAGAGTTGGAGATCCTTTCATAAATAAAGAAAAGAAAATCCTATTGCTTCCCTAAGAATTCAAGTGGAAGAAGCAAAGAGAACTGAAGAAGTCTTAACAAGTCAAACATTGATCTTAAATGACATTCTCATATAATAAAGATCTCCACTCGACAAGATTGGTTTGGGTTATGATGAACCAAAGAATGTTGAATAAGGTGAAAGCTCCAAACCACAAGAAAAAAAAGTTGAAGAGGAGTTTTCCAAGCTACTAGAAAAGAAAAGTGAAGAGAAGGATAAGATTTATGCAGGAATTTTTATAAGCTCTCATCAAGGCATATATTACAAAGGAAGAATTCATTGTCAACAATATTCAAAGAAATATGAATATAGAGAAGTTTCACCATCAAGCAGATCTTCTACACCTAGGTATCTAAGCATATTTCTTGGAAATTGTTTCTCTTGCAATAATTTTGGGCATAGGTCTAGAGATTGCAAAGCTTATGGAGGAAATGCTCAAGAAAAGGGAAGTGTCCACTTCAACTACAATGTTGAATGTTACAAGTGCCACAATTATGGACGGATGGAAAGATAGTGTAGAAGCATGGTGAATCACAATGTTGAATGCTACAAATGTAATGACTATGGACGCATGGAAAGAAATTGCAAAAACATGGCAAGGTATAAAAGAAAGAATGTTACAAAAGTTTGGAGAAGAAAATCAGAAGATTCATAGGGGGAGAATCCCCAAAGAGAAGGAATATTGACAGAGGGAGTTGTAGCAGGCCAGGAGGAAGAATCATCATTTTTCATTAATGTCAAAGGTAGAGAAAAAAACAATAAAGCAAGATCTAGTTAAAGATGCATGAAGACAGGGGGAGTCAAATCAAGGAAGATAGTATATTCGCAAGGGAAACAACATTGTTTTACTAAGTTTCCATCAATGCCAAAGGGGGATATTGTTGGGCATTTGGTTGTAATTGATTTCAACCTTAGTAAAAGGACATTGAAGTAAGGAAATCATAGCGCCCCCCTTATGTCGTAGCTGTTGAGTATAGCCCTCATGGGATGAGATAACATTTGGTTGTTCCCACATGCCCACTTTGACTTGTACACAAATGGATTAAGTGAAGAAGCCCCTAAAAATATTATGATGTGTCCACCTAACCATGAAGGTGTAAAGTGTAAATGATCCTTTTCATGAAGACAAAATCAGGGGGAGTCTCATGAGAATGATGCTAAAAACAAAAGGGGAATGCTACCCCATAAAGTTATTCCAAATAAAAGAACAATATCCATAAGCATACAGCATATTCCGAGACCATTTCAATGTTGATAGGTGGCACAACTCCTAACTCCATGTGGTTGAGAAGATATGAAAATGTCTTTGTATTGGGCCAAACGTTTGTCAGGGCTGACCTAATTGAGCTAGAATTTTGTTAAGGCCGACCTAACATGACTATAATTAAAAATGTGATCCATTAGTATAAATATAGATTAAAAGTGGTGCATTTTATATCATCCATCCAAGAGATCAAGTCTAAAGTGCGCAAAACAAAAGAAGATGTTCCAGAAGAGGTTAATGGGTGCAAAAGAAGTATATGAAGTCTATAATTGATATCTTGGAGAATCTATGTGATGTAGGGTTTCAAATGGACTAGGTTTTATATTGTGATATTGGTGCATGGATTAGGGTTCTTATGGCATGATCCAATATTCCTCTTGTAGTAGGGCAGAAGCCCTAGCTACGTGCAGAAGCACCTACCTTCCGTCTATAGGACAGAAGGGTAGAGTCAACTGAATGAAAGAACTTGCAACAAAAAACGTTAGAAAACCTACAACAAGTTGTCAATGGAGAACCTGCAAAACACTGTTAAAAATAAACCAAACATACATCTAAGCTACAAACTAGAAATCAAAGCAATACATGGAGATCATTATACCTAAGCTATTTGTGGAAAATGGGAAACCATGCCCTAGCTCAAGAAGAAGCCTCTCCTTACTGGTTTGAATAGTGTGGAGCTAAATCTCAACACACATGGGATATGCCATAGTGGAGGAGAGGGAATGAGGGGGATGAATGGCTTGAGAGAGTTGGCTCCTTAAGGCACTCATATGGGCAGAGTAACGGTAGGCAAAGAATGAATATTTTGAGAGTGACCCCCACCCTTTTATTTATAGCCCTTTTCTCACATTTTAGGGTTTTTAGCCCTTGGGAAAGGTTTTAAGCCCTTTCTAGGCTTTTAAGCCCCTTTCTGCCTCTTTTTAGCTTCCTTTGGGGGTTTTAGCCCCTTTTAGGGGTTTTAGCCCCTTTTTGAGGGGTTTAGCCCCTTGGTGAGCTATTTCTGGCTCTTTTATGGGTTTTTAAGCCCTTTTTTGATGTTTTTTAGCCTTTGAGGGGAAAACATAGGTTAAGTAAGGGTGTGGGGGTCAATAGGGGTTAGGAAATGGATTTCTTTATGTGGTGTAGGCCATGTAGAGCAAGTCGGGCGATTTTTTGGGTTGATAGATTTCCCCCTGACGTGTGAGGGCAGGAGCTCATCGTATGGTCGACGGACATCATAAGATTTTATGGGGAGAGATGGTGCTTCCTGGGTTGGGACGTGGTGGCTTTTGGTTTTTATATTAATATGGTTCCCATCAATGGGTGAGATACAAATAATGTGTGACATATATATGGACGAGGTGGGCATCCCCATGCTCGTGAAAATGTCAAAAGAATAATGTGATCTAGGCTCTAAAATGCAAGAGCCAATCATGTACAACTGTTGTTACATAGTGGTTTCCTCAATAAGAGGCTGAAATACAATACTGATCTAAAGAACTGTTACATTGGATCCATGGAATTCTCATGGAATGCTTTATCTTGATAACTAATGGTCTGCTGGATCTGGAACGGTACATAACTGTAGGGACTTACTGACAGAGAGTCAGAGTCTCTGTGGTATAATATGCTACATTAACCATGAATCTATATCAAAACACTGCTCTGGGGCTTCTGAACACTGTCTCCAACGCAACCTAGAAATCACAAGGGACATGAACCTATTTGGGTCCCTCAATAGACTCATAAATGTGCTAGAGTTAGGTGACATCCAGGGTCTTCGACCAAATACTGCATGGACCAATACCCTGTACTCAATGGTGCGATGATGTAGTTGGAGTCGAGCACGTGAGACACAACCATCCCGAGAGACACTAAGGACTCCTCTCAAGTGGTCCAAGGAACTCATCAATGAGGTTAATGAAATCAGGATACAGGGACCTCTAGGTCTATCCTCTGGAATATATGTGTTGTCTTCGACAGAGAGAGACCTGCAACTGATCAAGGAAATGATGTTTCCCTGACCAGAAGCACGAGGGAGATAACCAAGGGTGTGAGACAATCATGGGACTAACACACTGACTTGGGGAATAGGGGAAGAAGGGGTACAGGGGACTCAAACTTCCTTTGTTCGGAGTATGACGGCAAGGTTGACCTGACAGCAAATGAAACTAAATCATGGGAGAGGGATCATAGCTGTAATATCGGGAATGTAATTGTAGATGGGAAGTAATTGGGGGAGGTAGACACTTTTGGTGTTCATGGGATCCAAGGAAGACTCATCACAGAATACTCTGAACAAAGGCGAACCAAAGGGGAAATGCTGCCGAACTATAACATGTGGGGTGGTGTCTAAAGACACCATTATGGTACGATCTCGTGGATTTTTAGCGAGCCCAAGAAATTAAATGATCGATGGTGCTTTCAATTTTAGAGAGTTTGAAAGCATGAAGAAGACTCCAGTGGGGTCTCTTTTTTGTTGATAGTCTCCTGTGCCCGAAAAAGGATAAAGTGTACATAGGAGAGCTCGCCCATCCTTTAGGGATGGGATACTTATTTACCGTTGGTAGTCTAATCAGGCTAAGAAAGGTTAAACCTGTACTGACTAGACCGTCATTCAAATACGTTTATGAGCGTGAACGAAACCAATTTTGCTCGACGATCTTTTCTTTATGAGAAGGTTGGAAAAGAGCTTAAAGACAACCCATGATGAGCTTTTTCATAGAGTTCAGTCCCAAATCCCGAGAAAGCATAAACGGACATAGAGGGGAACGTTCTTGGTTTAAATGTGCCAAGGTGGTCCTTTTCATATGGTAGTATACATAGTCCACAAAAGGAGATAAACAAGACGATGTAGAATCTCTTTCATATACTTTAACGATCGGGAAAGGAAGCAGCGATGCTCGACAATCTTTTCATTCTTTTAGGAGTCAGAAAATAGCTTAACAAAAACTCCATTATGGTCAACCAAACTAGGGGCACTAGTGGTGCCTCGTGGCGGGTTAGTGAAAGGTGGTCAAAGCTGATCAACCGTGCAGCATGGATGGAGCAGGTGGATCTTGAACATACCAATATATGCATTAGGATGTTTGCGGTAGAGGCATGCTAACCGAGGTGAAGTGGCGGTGGACGGACTAGACTACATATGATGTAGGCACAGGTATGGAGGCAGTTATATTGCCAAATGCATGCCAAAATGATCTGAATTCTGGGAAATGGTCTGGGAACTTGCTTAAGCCGTGGTGGATGGATTAGACAATTATATGCGAAGGGAACGTAAACCGAGGAAACTTCTGAGAAACGGCCCCGAAAATTACTTATCAAACATGAGATGATGGCCCCATCAATAGATGGAGGACAGAAAGCTAAAGCCAATGGTGCGAACAGCGACTGAAACGAACTCCGTATGGATTTGTTATGCTCAGAAGAAGAAACTAGACATAATGAGGCCTATAAATGGGTGGGGACCACTTTGTGAAGTGTCATTGTCACTGTTCATTGCTGAGTTAGAGAGGAGGGCCTGAAACTTCTTTTTCTTATTTCTTCTATTTCGAACGGTGGTTTCGAGATTTGTGACTTGCATTTAAGAGTTCTTGAAAATTCCATATTTTCTAGTGGTTTACATTTTTGGTTTGCTCACTCGGAACCCTCTTTTGGCCTTCTAGGGCTTCCAGGAGCCGGGTCACTCTTTTCGAGGGCAAAGGAGCGACTGGGTCACTCCTATTGGGCAGAAAGGTGTGACCTGGGGTTTCTCCTGTCTAGCCTGAATGACTTACTCAGTTGCACCTGTCTGGCTTGTATGAGTGACCTGGTCACTACTTTGGGCCCAACAGGTGTGATTCAGTCTTGGGTGTGCTTTTTTACCGAGAGATGGGGCTAACAATAGTTTTTTTCTTGTGCTGGAGGGCCCCACCAGTGTGGTGAGAGCATGACTGCAAGGATGTATGGAGAAGTGCACTCTGAGATGTAGGTACATAGGATACACTTGCTCGCTATGGACTCCTCAAGTTCATGCAGGTGCCTTTGATGAAGAGCCTGCGTCTATTACTTGAGGTATTAGTGAGTTTCTGGGATGCATAAGGGGATTTCTTTATTATACATGGGAAACGTATCTAGATTACACTACGGGATGTATACTTCTTGACTAGGATGTCAGTGTTGGGAGTGGTTGGCGATATGACGCAAAATCTCTCATATGGAGAGACGCTTGATGAGCTTTGCGAGAGGCACTGCTATGCCTCTGCGTATGTACGGGGCTCACAAATTTTGATGTGTGATATTGAGAGTCTTCCAACTCGTGTAGTTGCAACAATGGTGTTGTGAATCTTGGGTTCTTCTAGGAACCATAAGATATCTAGGGGTCAGCTCCAGCTGGTGGAGAGAGCTATGGGAGGCACATACTTTGCCTGGGCCCATATCTATTTTTGGCTGTTCGACATGCTCTGAACCATGCCAAGTTGGTTGGCAGGTTGTTCTGTTTTTCCTCTTTCATGTGCTCCTTCTTCTTTGAGAGGGTTTCGAATCTTAGGATGCATGTAGCAGTGCGTGATGGCGGGCCTCAGGAGCCACGCATGCACCGATGGTACGAGATGATGATACACAAGGGAGGCAGTATAGTGGGCCACTTTTTCACTTAGGAGCTGTTGGATCAGTAGAAGCAGATTCTGATAGTTGTGGAGGATTACCCATATGCATATATGGACTACACTAGGGATGCGGGGATGCCCCGTCCTCCAGGCCAGATGGTATGTACACATGATATTTTTATGCTTTTTCATTCATATATAGAGTTCTTAGCTTATTGGTAGCTTCTTGATATACTAGCGCTGATGATATCTTTGAGCACATGTGCAGATATTGGGTCGCGTCCACTCACTGGTTATCAACGTCGCATCGGTGTAGTGGTGGGGTTGGATTTACCTGCGTGTAGGAAGGAGCACAAGTTTATTGATGATTTGCAAGGGCTCATGGAGTGCCTCTTAGAGGGAGTGATAGATTATGGGTGGCAACAAATGGACCAAGATCTTATTGCTTCCTGCTACCATGCTCCCCATGAGTGGGTCCCTTTGACAGGAGGATTACTGTTGCGGCTGAGTATGTTTGGGAAGCGGCACTAGGTGATGTTCCGATGGATGATGATGCCGCTAAGGAGGAGGATAGCTTTGAGGAGGGGATAGAGTTAGAGGAGTAGGATGATGAGTTCGGCTTTGATTAGAATCTTATGGAGCTGCCCCTAGTGCGTTGGTGCACTTAGGATTTTTGTATCGTGATTTATATTCAGCCGAGAAAGCATATGTAGCTTCTCATTTTGTACTGGACATATTTGGACATGCGATATATATATATATATATATATATATATATATATATATATATATGTATGTATGTATTTTTGACGCACGTGGATGCGCTTTTATGATTTTTATATGTGATTATTTTTATGATGATGTGAATGAAATTCCTAGATGATGTATTTCTACATGTGTATGCATATTTATGTGTGATGATGCATGATGCTGTTTTCTATATGCTTCCTATGTGCGATGATGAATATGCCAATTTAGAATGTCATTAGCCATTTTATCTGCTACACTATTGAGGTTCCTGGGAACATGTGTGAATGTGATGGATTCAAATGTTCTAACCATCTGTTTAGTGTGCAGGAATTTTCTAAAGAGGTAGGGATCATGTACCCAGTAATAGTTGTTCAACTGAGAGACAAGCAGCTGGGAGTCTAAGAAGACATCAAGATGGTAGATACCCAACTGGAGGGCGGTGGCCAAGAGGCTAGTGACACCATCATATTCAACCTGGATGTTGGTTGCAATGCCCACACATATTTCGTCAATATGGATGAACTCATGTGGCGGGGAGTAGATGACCCATGCAGCCGAGGTGAGATTTGGAGTCCATCTACTTGCTCCATCAGCAAATCCAACGTATCGACATGAGGTAGGATCCATCTGGAGCAGTCAAGGAAATAATACGTAAGACTCACTTCAAAAAAATGTGTAAAACAAAAAAGGATAAGACTATGCTATAAATGACTCATTGGTGATGTTTAAGCGTAAAATATCTTGAGGTAGAGCCCGTTACGGGGGTTCTCCAAGAGTTGTCCATCAGAATCAACAAGAATGTATGCCCCTTTTTTGAGGCAATAGTGGACGACATGTGGGCCATACCACATTGAATCGAACTTGCCTTTGCCTAACTTATCATTGGCTTGGTCGTAAACCAGAACCATATTCCTTCGTTAAAGGTGCGTGGGTGGACATGGGAGTCATAATAGGATTTTGACCGTGTTTTTTCTACTTCGATGTCTTGGAGGAAAGTTCGACGGTCCTTTGTGGTTTGTTCAAGTTGGAGGAGTCTTTCTTCCAAAGGTGAAGTATTAAGAAGGAGTTCCACAACGAGGTGGACTGATGGGATCTGTCACTCTATAGGGAGTAATGATTCAACGTCGTGTACTAAACGAAAAGGGGTGAAACCAGTGGCCATTTTTGTGGATGTGCGATAAGCCCATAGGGCGGAGAACAAAATGTGGTGCTAGTTGGTTTTATGGTTTCCTACCATCCTTTGGAGCATTGTTTTGATGATTTTGTTGATTGCTTCAACTTGGCCATTGCCTTGGGGGTAGTAGGAAGATGAGTACTGGTGTTCGAATTTCAACATGGTTGAAAGCTCAGTCCAAAAAACATCTTCAAAATGTTTACCATGGTCTGATACTAACTATTTGGGAACACCAAATCGCAAAATGACGTGGTTAAAGAAGAATCGTGTCGCCATTTCACTTTTGCAATCGAACGTGGGCATGGCCTCGGCCCACTTAGTGAAGTAATCAACAGCCACAATGATATATTTGTGACCATTGGTCGAGTTAGGGTTGATTTTCATGAAGTCGATTTCCCATTTACAGAAGGGACCGATTGTGACTACGGGGTGTAATGGTGCAGGTGGGGACTTCTTGCCTTTGGGGAAAAGAGCTGATAGCTGCGGCAGTGTTTGACTGCCTCTATGCAATTAGCCAAGATGAAGGCCAAAATTAGCTGGCACATAGAATCTTCTGGGAGGTTTCCATGCCTGAAAGGTGGCCACCATAGGATCCACTATGACAGTCGTTAAGGACTGTCTCGAACTCTTCATGGGTGAGGAAATGATTTAAGATGGTATTAATGCCCCAGTGATATAAAATATTGCCAATAAGAAGATGATGAGTGGCTTGATGTCGGATGCATCACCTGTCTTTGTGGTTTAAGTGAGTTGCAAACTTCTGAGTGCGTAAATACAGAAGGATGCCCCCATACCATGGGTCTTCCATGGATATGACGAATAGGAAGTCATTGGGAAGGTCGTCCTTGGGTGGTGTTGACGTTGTTAATGGGGGCAGATCTGTCACGAGCACGGCCACCGCTAGTGCTTTTGTGCTTTTCGGGGAAACAAAATCCAAGTCAAACTCTTAGAGAATGACTACCCACTTGGCCGCACAGCCTTGTAGGAGGCGGCAGCTTAAGAAGTACCTCATTAGGTTGGAATCAGCCACTACTCGGGTATGGTTTGCAATAATGTGGAGGCGCAATTTTTGAGCCGTGAAAACAACAATGAGGGCCAGTTTCTCCTTGGGTGAATATCGTAGTTGGGGGCCTGTCAGTTTCTGGCTAACATAATAACTTATGTGCTCTTGACGAGCATCGTCTTCCTGGACCAAGACTCCGACAATGGAATTTTCTGAAGCTGACACATAAAGAATGAAGTTTCAGGTGAAGTCTAGTGCTGAGAGTAAAGGTGCAGAAGCCAAGGATTGTTTGATTGCATCAAATGATTCATGCATTTGTTGATCCCAAACAAAGAGAATGTTGGTACGGAGTAGGCATACGAATCCATGGGCTTTCGTCGCATACTATGGTACAAAGCGACAAAGAAAATTGGCCTTGTCTTGGAGGCTCTGTAGTTGGCGCAGAGTTCGTGGTGTTGGGAGATCAAGGATAGATTGAACTTTGAGAGGGTCAACCGTTATCCCTTTGTGGGATATGATGAACCCAAGTAGACGACCTGCTGGGACATAAAAAACCAATTTTAGGGGGTTCAAGTGAATTTTGTACTTGCGACATCGCAAAAAGACTTGCCGCAAGTCATCTATGTGTTGTGCTCATTTTCGTGATCAGGAGGTAAGGTCATCTAGGTAGACCAATATGATGTGGGCGAGGTCATGGAAAAAAGCGTTCTTTATACCAAAGGGCATTACTCGATATGCGAATGTGCCCCAAGGGGTTGTAAATGCAGTCTTGTAATGATCTTCTTTTCAGATATGGATTTGGTTGTATCCAGAAAATTCATCCATGAAGGAAAAGACCTCATGTCGGGCACACGCATCAATGATCTGATCGATGAAGGGAATTGGGAATTTGTCTTTGGGACATGCCAAATTCAAATTATGGAATTATGTACAGACGCGAATGGTACCTTGTTTTTTATTCATGGGAACAGGATTTGAAACCCATGTTGTGTAAGAAATGGGGTAAATGAAGCCGACTGTGCACAACTTCTCGATTTCTGCTTTAATTGTGACAACTTTGGAAGGGTGGATTGGCCGTTTCTTTTGGTGCACTGGTACTACTTCAGGCCATGTGTCGATATGGTGCTCAACAATGGATGGATCCAACCTGGGCATTTTAGTGTAGGACCAGGCAAAGATGTCCTGAAATTCTTGGAAGAGCGCTTTGTAGGAAGAGATTTCTTCATAGGAGCAGGATACCCCCAGCATGATCTCCTCACTCATCTAAGGTTTGGTTGAGATGTTGATTTTAATGGTTGGCGAGATGGCGAGATATTGGCCATGTTCCCTTCTTCGAAGGCATCGGGTGCTGGAATGGGATTTGTTAGCACTCCAGGGAACTCTTCTAGGTTGCATCTCGAATATGCCTAGTAACTTAAATATTTTTTAATTATTTACTCAAATGGATCAAGTCAGATGACTAAATCAAACCTCACTCAGTCAAGACATGCTAAAACACAACTAGATTGACAAGGCTTTTAACTATCACTGTTCAGACAGTTGTAAATAAATGAATGTACGAAGAACACTTAATTTACTTGTAAAAACATACACAAAGTATATATGAATGGCCAGATAAACCAAGTAAAGTAATTGCAAATTCTAGTTTATGGATGTATTGACAAGTTGACAGCAATCAAACATAAAAAAAATAGAACTAACATGAATTTGAATAGACAAGAAGATGAAAATCTGAACAAGTAATGGCAAAAGAAGCTTGTATTACTGATCATGAAATGAGAAGCTTGAGCTTACAATATCTGAAAAAGTCTCTAAAAGTTGAACCCTTTGTTCTACAGAAGTTATAGGCTTTATAGTCTTTCCAGAATTATTCTAGATCCTGAAAAACTGGATTGAATTTACCAAAAATAGACAGTCATAAATATTTGATAGAAAATAGGAAAAGATCATATTTTGATGGTCAATATCCATATCGTAAAAATATTCTTGATCTTCGAACTCTTTGACAGCTGTAGTAGAAACTAAAGGAGAATTTGAACTTGCCATTTGGAAGACAAGTCACCTTTTAGGAAAGTAGGCAGGAAATGTGATATTATTCACCTCACTGACACCTCCAAAACTGAAACAGAACCTTAATACTGATGTCCTTAATTATTATCTAGCATTATAAATCATCCTCGAGGTGCTTGAATTAGCAAAAGTCACATCTGTGCAAAAATATGCTTCTCTGCCCTGTCTACACTTTCGGTGGCTAGTAGAGGAAAAATTTGATCCTGTTAGCTACCGAAAGCTCTGTTTTCAGTGGCTAATGAACAGTTGAAGTGTTTTCCTAAGCCACCTAAAAATAGAGTCCAATGTGTTTCATAGTTTATTAAATACCCAAAACTCTCATAATGAGCCTTAAAATTTTCAAAAATGTTTTTTGAATTCCTATCACTACATAAAATAAATTGTCTAAGTCTAAATTATTTGAGGAGATAACATCTGGCTCCTACTTGGGGATGGAAACCTCCCTGCGAGGTTTCAAAACCATAGACCAAATGCCTTTCCTTAAAAACAAAAATCAAACCTATCCTCTAGTGTTCCATTGGTCATGGAGTTATTTTTCAAAAACAAAAACAAAAATGATATTTACAATGACAAGGATTTGATGCCTTACATGAAATAGAGTTTTAGAAATCGCCCATTGACCGGGGTATCAAACATTTCTTTACCTTCCAGATGTTGCAGTTTGAAAGTGTTGTTCTGTTGCACTTGATTGATCACAAAAGGACCTGTCCACAGGGAATCAAATTTACCGTGCTTGCCCTTGTCTTGCTTGACAGCATCCCATTTTAGAACACAATATCCAGCCTAAAAATTTTCCACCTTTTCTTTCTTGTCAAAAGTATTTTTTATCTTCTTTTGGTGAGCTTCTGACTTCTCCACCAACTGTTCTCTAACTTGCTGCAACTCAACCAAATCAAGCATTATTCTTACCATGTCATTTGGTTCATCTCGTTCCTATTGAAATAAATTGGCTACTGGTAGAACTAGTTGAATGGGGAAAATAGCGTCAGTACCATAAACCAACTTGAAAGGAGAAGTCCCTATGGATTTTTTGTCAGTCACTTTGTCAGCGCAAAGAGCAAACTTTAGTTTAGAATCCTAGCTCTTCTGATTTTTCTCCAATAGTTTTCTGAGGATTCTGACTATGCTCTTATTGGATGAATCAGCAAGGCCATTACCTTAAGGGTAGTAGGAGCTAGAATGCACCAATTGAATGCCCATTGACTTACACATGTTAACCAATGCACTGGCTTTAAAAGCTGGTGCATTATCAGTCACTAGTCTTTCTGGGCAGCCAAATCCGATACAGATGTTTTCATATAGAAATTTCATGATTAATTGATGAGTGGCATTCCTTGTGGGGATTTCCTCTATCCACTTGGTGAAATAATTAGTGGCTACTAGGATCCACTTGTGCTGACCATTGGATGAAGGATTAATCTCACCTATGAAATCAAGACCCTACTGCTGGAAAGGACCATTGACTACAATAGGTCTAAGAGGAAAAGATTTGAGTTGCTGCTTTCCTATGAATCTTTGGCATTTGTCACAAGATTTCACAAAGGTACACACATCAGAGAAAAGAACAGGCCAATAGTACCCAGCCCTTAGAATTTTGTGGGCTGTAGTTTTCCAGTAATGATGGTCTCCACATATGCTTGAATGGAATTGACATTTATTGATCTAAACATCTCAGCAAAATACCAAAAGGATATTTCCAATACGACAGATTTTTAACTATGCAAAATTTAACAGACCTAATCTTAAGAGCCCGTGCTTGAGTCATGCTAAGTTCAGGTGGAACTTCTAAATTTTACAAAAAATGAGTAATACCTGAATATGTAACACCCCAGTTTTGACCCCGATGCATTAAATATACATGATATATATATATATAAAACAGATTGTAAATAATCATGGTGTGGAGCTAAAGGCCAAGGCCCGACCATCGGTTTGGTTATGTTATGTTTCGGATTGGAATTGTCACCGATGGTATATCAAGACATACGACACGTATTAAATTGTGGCATTATGTAAATGTGCATTTTAATTAAATGAACCCAACCAGCTATGTTCACTGCAACCATATTGAGGAGGGGCATGATTTCCTAAGGGTAAGGGTGGGGATGTTAAACCTTGAACCCATGGGGGAAAAGCCATGTGTCACCACCTTGTTTGATTTGCTCACCTTCCCTTGCCTCATCCAACCACCACCTTAATTGTTTTGTTGTAGTTGGGGGCATCTATTTACTAGCAGGAATACCACTACGCTCACGCCTGCACTCTCTCCACGACATGCATTTTGGGTTGCGGATGGTCTGTCCACTATCTCGAATCAGGAGATGTTCATTTTCCCTCACGGGGGTTGAGATAAAAGGGGTCGCGATTCATTGATTGGGGGTTGGTTCTTCCTTTTCTCATGGAGTTGTTAGTCTGCGGATCTGTTCTTCCTCCTGCTCATGCATAGAGTCTGCATTTTTTACTCCACCATTGTTTTCCAATGTTGCTGCTGTGTCTGGACTGTGGGACATTTTGTTGCATCATCGTGAGCCCTTGTTGTGGGTTTCTCCCGCTGTTCATTGGCTATTGTTTTCCCACAATTGTTAGTTGGGTTCCCTTGTGTTTGGGTTGCTGAGGAATCGTTTTGGCCATGATAGGGCCAAGAACGATTCAGGGGAGTGTTTTTCCCCTGTTAAAGATTTAATAGATGGTTTGCTGCATGCACGCAGTGGTTTGTCCTCGGATTGCATTGGAGTGGGAATGAGGGCTTGATGTGCTTCATAAACTTGGTGGGTTGAGAACCACACAGATAGAGCTAGTTGGATTTCTTCTCCACAACCCCTGAATAGCATTGGAAGGGAGATCAGGGTCTGAGGGACTGCGTTGCAGAGAAAGGACTGATTTCCTTGTGTTGGGTGTGTGTGGGTGTCCTAGAATCCAGGATGGTTCTGGTGTAGGTGTCTTTAGATGTTCAATGAGCTCACTAGCTTAGTATTTAGCCTTTCCTAGCTCCTAGATAGTCTGATAAACCCAACTTGGTTGGCTTGGCTGATCCGTTGTGTTAGCACTCAGAATGTACCCAAGTTGTAAAAGGTACACCCCGAGGTAACAACAAAACCACTTTAGGAGAGGTATTGGTATTCTCTTCCAGAGAGGGATCTCTCAATTTGAACTTTACAACTTTGCAAGACTAAATGGTAACAATATTTAAAGGTTTATTTATTTGGTTGAAACAATCACATATCCATTGGGCAACGGAGTCATATACATATAAAAAGATCCCCAAAATGCATACACAGGATTTTTCAAAGGCAAGATAATCACATAATTGCAGTCATTTCATTTGTCAAGGTGAAAGAGAAGAGACAAGGGAACAACCCATCAATACAGAGCATCTAAGACGAATTCCATATAAACTTTAGTAGAATAAAAATCATATAATACCTGAAACGATGAATAGAGCATAAGTATATGAATTCTAATCATCAAACACTATGTTCCAGATACGAAAGAAAAATAGAATGGAGTGTTACACAGGAAAAATTACAATCACACAGAGAAAGAGAGCACGGAGTGCAATGTCAATGATACATGAATCTCTGAAAAAGAACTCTCATGCATTCATTTTGGTATTCAAAAAATAAGACAGATATGTTCTCCACAAATTACTTCATTCGATGGGTTCCAACCCCCATCTCATAAAAAGATACAAATATATAGATTAAACAATAAGTCTGCCTCCAGCAGATCAATAACAGAATGGTCGACGTAAATTAGAGTTTGTAACTGAATTTCCTACACCACTAGGAAGTTGTTACAACTCCATTCCTAACAGACCACTAAGTACAAATCAGCTAGATAAAAAACTTTGCACCATTAGCTTCGAATATTTGCCCCAACGGCTCCACGTCTTTTGCCCAATCAGCTCCGAATCTTTGCCCCAACAGCTCCACGTCTTTTGCCCATCAGATCTTCAGCACCATGACACCTGTTCTTAGGGGGGAGGAATATACCTTGTTTTCCCAAACCGCTCTACAGCTTTCCATTGCTCCGAACTTGGGGTGTCACTCTCCATCATCTCCCGAATAGCTACCTCGAGCTCCATATATGCTTCGTAAGATTTCTTGGGCAATCTGGCTCTGATAACGACGAACTTCTGCAGGATTTCAAAATCTTCTGCTAACATGTCTATGATGGTTTGTCCTGTCAGGCTCTTCTCCAAGCTGTTAAATTTCACGTGGTCCATGCGAGCCCGGACAAGCAGGTGGTGATAATGTTTAGGCGGGAGTATCTTGCCTGCTTCGTCCCAGAAGCACGGTAATCCCTCTTCGAACAGCCCTTTGAACTCCTGTCTGAACTTATTTACCTGCGCACACAATTCTTCTGACTTATCCAGGAAAATCTTCATTAAATGGTGTTTGTTGATAATCTTCTTCGCTGATATCACTATTGAGATTCTGTCCTTTATTCCCATGTCGTGCAGCTTTTGGTGTGTTAGGGAATTCAGAAAATTTAATGAATTTTGAGCTGTAGTGAGGGGCCTTCTTGCCATGTGTTCATTTACCAGTTGCAGTCTTTGTTGGGCCAACTCTGTCACTGTACACAAATCATCAATAAAACTCAAGTAATGCCGGAATTTGGTGATTTCTATGGTCAGGCTATCCCAGATAATATGTTTCGCCCCCTGAAGAGGGCCTTTCCCAATGCATTTTTCTTTCAATTCATCAATCTTTTTCTGTAATTGGTGCTTCTCCTGCAAGATCTGTTTTTTGTTTTCATTTACCTTAGTTAATTCAGCCTTCATCTTTTCATTCTTAGTTTTCAACTCCTTAATTGCTTCCTCCTTCAGACTTACTTGGGACATAGATACCAACAGGTCATCTGCAGATAAATCAGCGAATGGCTTCTGGATGTCTACAATAGATAAGTCATCACCGGCAGGGGTCTGGCTCATTAGCTCATCCATTATCTCCTTTTCTTCAGTCTGATATTTCTTCAACACAGAGATTTGGGATAGCAGCTCCTCCCTCTCGGCTTCCCACCTATTCTTTTCCTCTTGGAGCTCTCCAGCTTTTCCCTTGTATTCCATCATCTCCTGATGGATTCTATCTTTCTCCTCCTGGAGGGCTAGCAATTCAGCTGATTGGACATGTTCTGAGCCTAGCATCTTCAACCTCTTCTTCAAAACCTGGAGCGCGTTATCTTTCTCTTCTAGAAACTTTTTGACAGCCTGGGTATTGTCTGAGCTAGCAAGGTCTGCTTGTAGTTTTCTTACCTGAATAACATTTTCCTTATTTTCCACTTTCTCATGCTTTAACTGGACTTCCAATTTGTCTACCAACACCTGTAATTTGTTTATCCTCACCATGGCCTGCAATAAATTTGAGTAGAGGATGTCGCTTGTTTGTTTATGCAGCTGAATTTTGTCAGGGGTGCTGATTTTGTCCAACCTGACTTCTATTTCAGACATCTTTTTATCATTCACTATGGCCATCTTAAAAGTGTTTTTCTCAGCATCTCTAGCCGAAAATAGAGACGTTTTGGAATTGCACAAGCTTCTTACCCTCGGTAGCAGACTTCTCGTTTCCTCCAGGGACTGCTTTCTCTTTTCCATGTAGCTACTCTTGAGCTGCTCTTTAGACTTAAACAAGGGACTGGAGTCTGGGCTGTCTACATCACCTTCTGAACTTTTAAAAGAAACTTGGTTTATCTGTACTGCCTTCCTGGGGACTAGGGCAACGTTTTTGAACACACCCAAAACCTCATCATCTACGGTCTCGCTACCCTCGAGTAGCTTTGCCTTTTTACGGGAAGCCTCATCATCTACTTCCATACTGTCAGCATCGGAAAAACTCCTCTTGACTGCACCACTGACACCTTCAGAGATTTGGATTTCTGTACCAGGTGCAGGATGTGTCTCCTCATCGGACTTGGTCTCATCAGTAAACTACAGTAAATTAGCCCTCTCAGCTAACCCCTCAACAGCTTGATGCTCAAAGGGTTTATTCCTGTTAGCTTGTTTTCTCAATGAAATTACTTGGTGGGGGTCGTAATTCACACTTGAATCTTTAATGAACTCCATATTTTCCAACAAATTTTCTATAAAAACCAAGGCACCCTTGCTTTTAAAAATGAAGGTGCCAACCTTAACCGGAAATTTGATGTTCGAAGATTTCTTGAAGGCACAAAAATGTTCCTCTTCGGACAACAATCTCTGTCGCATGAACTCCAATGCGAATATTCTAGGGGTCAAAAAGGAAGGTATCCTATAAGGCTGACCTGTGAAGCCATATATTCTCAACACGGTATGATCTCTATACAAAAACCAATCTCCAACCTGCTCTTCTGGCGAAAACTGCATCAAGCTTCTCATTTCATCTAGGACCCGGGGTAATTCTTCATCGAACAACATTTTGTATATCTCAGACATGATCGAATTGGCAAATTCGATCATGCTGATTTGATTAGGTAAATCAGGGGAACATAGGGTACTCAGGAACTTCAACTCTGAGACATTAGAACACAGAAGCATATTAAGCAAATAAGTCTAGAACCTGAAAAACCAGACCTTGGGGAACTCGCTTAGCTGAAGGTGAATTGACTCAGCCAGGTATTCGTCTAAACTAAAAATCGGGGTTGACTGGGACTCAGAAACGGAGGAATTCATTCGCAACAAAAATCCGAGAACGACCTCACCCACATGACAATCCTCATCTAGACCTAGTACTTGACATACCAAAGAAATGACCAATTGAACTTCACTCTTGAACATATGCACAGGGTAGGGTATGGATACACCATCTACAGACTGACCATCTTTTAACAAGCTCGACAAGAAATTACAGCAGGTTTCGGCTTCGGACTTCTGATACAACTCGACCAAGATTGACTCATTTATAACTTCACGGCTGTCTGGGTAATTTTCCGGCAAACTAAGGACTTCTCGAATGACCACAGCGTCGACTCTACATAATACTTTGGACGCAGACCGACTGACAATAGCTCTTTGAGACGGAGAATAATTTAAGGCACACCATTCTGCAAATTCTGGAAAGTGGAGGGTTTGCTCAATGGAAAAATAGTACAGGAAAGACCTGCACACATTCAACACATCGTTCCCCTGCGAGTGGTGATACCACAACCTTTCTTTACTGTTAGACACGCTTCCCATAGAGAGGAAGGGGTCGCAGACATTCCTATCTCTATCAACTAGGAACTCTTCCTTATCGTCTACAACTTGACCCGACACCTGAACCTCTTTTCTCCGGTCCATTACTGAATTTCACACT
Organism: Pseudotsuga menziesii; assembly: GCA_001517045.1. Taxonomy (NCBI): domain Eukaryota; kingdom Viridiplantae; phylum Streptophyta; class Pinopsida; order Pinales; family Pinaceae; genus Pseudotsuga; species Pseudotsuga menziesii. The sequence continues at coordinate 693,182 of LPNX010681438.1, read as the reverse complement.
GGTAACTTGTAGGAGGAATTACAGAATTACTGGGCTTCAGTGTTACCTGGTTTACTATGGTGGCGCGTGCTCGAAGCGTGCCTGCACTTGCTGAATAAGAGCCAAAAAATGATAGATGGAAGCTTCCAGACAGGCCGGTCCTTTTCACTGGTCTCGAGCGAATAAAATAGCAATGATAGAGGTCAACCCTTTGCTTTTATAAGCCTTTTTATTCCCGGAGCCTATCATCATTCTCCACGTGGAAGATCATTTATTCTCCGCAACTACCACTTACTATCCACCGCACATCTTTCTTCTCCGGATCCATTACCTACCGTTGATCTGATCCTTCGCAAACTCCTGGCCCTCGGATCGCGCGCCACGAATCCTTTTCTGTCGAGCGCCTTGACGATAAACACCGTGCAAGTCTCCATCCTGGAATCGCTCATGACCATAGATGTAACATGCCTTCATCCTCCACCGTTGGATCAAATGCCACGTCCCACATTCCGCTGAGCCTTCCGACTTTAACCATCGTGCAACTCTGAGTCCCGGACTCACCCTCATCCGTCGATCTGATACATCTTTACAGGTGGGCCGTTGGATCATGTGGCACCCACCGAATTCCATTGGGCTTCTCCGCTTTAACCATCGATCAAGTTTGATCAACGGAATTGCTTCTAACTGTCGATGCGATATGCCTTTAATCGCGCACCGTCGGATCATCATCCACGTACCCAATTCCGCTGGGCAGTTCGGGGTTATCCGTCGTGCAATTTCGATCTCCGGAATCCGTAATAGTCGTTGATCCACTCCACTGCTGATCCTCGGCCATCCGATTATCCGACACATACCCATTCTGCTGGACGCCTTGGGGCTTATCCCTCGTGCGATTTCACTCTGCAGACTCCATAATGGCCGTCGATCTATTCTGCCTCTGATCTTCGGCCGTCGGATTGACCACCACGTACCCATTCCGCCAGCCTCCCTTTCCTTAACTGACGCATGCTTTCACAGGGCGGATCTACTGTGCACCGTGGATCTGCTTGGGACCACTTCACAACCTTTGATCTGTGCAGCGGGTTAAAGGGTCGAACTTCCCTTATCCCCCTCGCATGTTTTGAAGGGCGGAGGGATCATTAGCCACTGATTTTCTTCTTTCCATCCTCACGGCCTAGGATCTTTGGCAATCTGATCGACATTTAGACCTTCATCATACTCATATACTATATCCTTTGACCAAAGTGCTCGAAAAACATTATTTTTTCTCCACCATGGTTTCATTCTCCTTGGTCGAATAGAGGTGTTAACACGTTGTTCGCCCGATAAACCCAACTATGTTGGATTGGCTGAATTGTGTACCCTGGTGGGACTGTTATCCTTGGGTATGTGTAAGCCTGCTAGTTCCTTATTCCTTGGGGAATCATGCCCGACTCGGGGGTGGCAGCGTTGCTGAGAGATTAAAGAGCATGCGGGCCTATGGTTGGGTGGAACGTTGCAGCAACGTAGCTGGTTGCGAGACAAGTTCTTTATAAGATAAGTATTCTTGCCTAACTTGTGTCTACAATCATATTTATTATTGATGAATGATGATGTACATGTTGAATGCTGATTGAGATGTTTTGCTTCCGTTGTGTATATGAACGATCACGCTCTCTAGTATGTTTTATGCTTTTAATTATCTTGCTTCAGCATTATATGTATGTATGTTCATGTTCATGGGGATAGATTCCCAGATGATTGATATGTGGTAGCATCCTCTTCGCCGGTTGGAGGGTTGGGGACGTTACAGTGTGGTATCAGAGCGCTGGTTGCAGCATGGGCCTAATTAGGCCATGAAGATGCAGTGACATAACTTATGTTGCAACAATTGGGCCTCAGAGGGCCATGACAAGATCAGTTAGCAGAGGCAGGTTTCTTACTGCCTAGAAGAAACCAGGAGAAAATGGGTGAATGACAGGAAAATTCATAAATTTTTCTAAGTGCTTGGCCATCGGCACATCGGAAAACTTAGATAGATAGACCTCCGATGCAGACCCCGGCAGCAGTGGCGAAATTAGTTATACGGCATCGGCGACATCTAGTTGATCGACCACCCGACGCCGACCATTGGCGATCGGCACCACCAAGTTGAAGGGATCGCTGATGACACGTTGGTGGAGGTTAGTAAATCGATCAGTGACACTAGCCGTTTTGGACCGCCGACAGTGACGGAGAGAAAATTTTTGAAGAAATTTTTTTGAAGTAGTGGAATCATTGGCGATTGACAATGATTAGTTGATTGCATCGCTGATGCCTAAATGATCATGTTGCCGACGTAGCGAAAAGTTTGGTGACTACATCGAAAGAGGTTAGATGATCTTGCACTGCCATTGCAGATGGCTAGACAACTATGCTTTTGATGGGTAGAGCCTTCGACCGCCGATGCCGCAGAAGATAGTTGATCCAATGACCGATGCGGATCAAGGCACGAGATCATCAGCCCTCGAAAAATGTTAGTGGTTGGGATCGCCGATGACTAGAGGATGGAGTCGCCGACATGGAAGGAAGAAGAAACTTTTCAAAATTTTGTTTAAGTGTGGAAAACCATTGGTGATCGGTGAAAGATAGATGATTAGAGTGCCGATCGGTAGAAATTAGTTGTTCGAGCATTCGCCGTTGCGGCTGGTTAGTGAACTATCCTGCCGATACATTAGTCTTTGCACTCATCGATGTCGAGGTGTTTAGTGAATAGTGGCTCCGAGTTCTGATAACATAACTACGGTGGTGTTTAGTGCTCGGAAGCGCCGACACTGCGGAAGTATTGAGGTTTAATTCACTGATACAGCAATGACAAATAGTTGATTTGATCAATGATGTATAGGGGAAGATGGAGCCGACGGAGTTAGCAGAAGATAAAGGAAGCTTTCGCCGACAGATAGTTAAACGGATCGGTGAAGAATAAGAGATGGTTGAGCCGATGAAGCGGCAGAAGAAAGAGAAAGAGAAGTTTTGAAAATTTCTCTAAGTATGGGAATCGTCGGAAAAAATTAGATGACGGAACCGCCGATGCAGCGGTGGACACCGGAATAAATTAGTTGTTCAGACAACCGATGCTATCGGCAGAAAATAGTTGTTGGGATCGCCGACACCACGAAAGAATTTAGCTGTTTGTCAGTCCACCGTTGTGGTTTCTTTGTGGACTAGAGTGCCGATGATTAGGAGTTCAAACCGCCAATGCTCTGATCGTCGACACGTAGCACTTAGTGGTTCCGACCGTTGATAGAAATTTTTCCAAGTGTTTACTTCATCGGCGATCGACGGAAGTTAATCGTATTGGTTGCCGATGAAATTGGAAGAAGTTAGTGGTTCATGTGCCCGTCATTGCGGAAGTCTAGTGCACTAATATTATGACAGACACAGGTTTCGACTGCCAATGCCAATTAAGTTGTGCTTCAGATCACCGATCGGAAATCATTAAGGGATTGGGCCACCGATCAGAAAAGGATCAAAGTTAATGAACCGCTGTTGCGGCTGCCTAAGGGACTACCCGTCTGATGTAATAAAGGATCCGATCACTGACGTATCAAAGATGTATTGCCTCTTGGGTTGCCGATGTGCAGTGGTTAGTCCTTCCGATAGCCAATGGGGTATAAGGTCTGCCGAGACCACAGTGAGAGTACCACCCGCCGTTGCGGCTGCTAAGGGAACTATCCCATCAATGCATTAGTCTTTCCACTGGCCGATGCTGTAAATATTAGTCACTTCGACCGTCGACAAGCTGTGATCCACAAAAACCCTAGAAGGTTTGTTTGCCATCATTACGGAAGCCCTGACGACTAGCCATCCGATGCACAGAGCACTCGACCGCCGATGGAGTGGTTAGCCTAATTTACCGCCAATGAAGTTCCGAGTGATAGATGATTATGGACCCGATATGGTGGAAATAAATTTGACAAACAACCACTGACACAATGGAGAAAATTAGACGTTCTAGCTGTTGAAACACCAGAAGGTTAGTGAAGAAAGGACCCAATGAACAATCCTTGACATCGCCGATGCAAATCGAAAGTTTAGACAAATTGCTCACCGAAATGCCATAAAATTAGCAGGGAAGAGACCCGATGAGGAAAAAAAAATTTGGGTTTTTTAAAACATAATTTTTCTCAGCAAATTCCAACTGTTTCAATAGATTTCAGTAGACTGTCAGTGGATTACAGAGCTGAACAAGAGAGAGAGAAAACTTTGTGTTCTAGCAAAATTGTTGTTTCATAAATTTCCAGAAGAGGAAGGTAAGTAGTTTTGATTTATATTGATGATATGCATCTAACAGTTTGCTACTAACACATTTGCAGAATTATAGACCACTTCCAAGAGCAGTATTCCAAGAAGAATAGTGTGGAAAAAAAGAGGTGGTTCAGTCATGAGAACCCATGATGGGTATGATTCTTGGGATTCTTATGAGTGTGTAGGAGATTCCATGGGAGAAAATGTCCGTAATGGGAATGATGACATAGATTCTAATGGAAGGAGATTCCAAGAGACACTGTCAGAGGTTGCAGCCACCATGAGAAGCTTGATTAAAGCCTAGGAAGAGCAGCATCAGTTAAATGCTGCCATGTTGCAGAGTTTGACAGACTTGTAGAGAAAGATAGATTCTGGACGAGGTACATCAACACCAGAAGGTAGTAAGAGTGGCACTAGGAGGAGGAGGAGAACTTCCAGTGTTTCATCTGACTCTGAAGAATCCAGTGGAGATACAAGTTCATTTTCCCGTAAAAGGAAAAGAAGAAGACACCATAGGGATCGCTCTCGGGATGAATTTAAGAAAGCTAAACCTCCTACATTTGATGGTGAGATAAATACTGGACAAGAGGCTGAAGCTTGGCTTCTTGGGATAATCCAGTTGGAGTGACGGGTGGAAAGCCTAAAGAACCAAAATAGAACAAAGGCCCACTAAAATGTTGGAAATGTGAAGGACTCCACTTGCGCAGATATTGTCCACTTGAGAATGAAAGTGCAAGGCCAGCTTATAACATTCAGGAAGTAGAAACAATGGGTTAAGTAGCAAGGGCATCCCCTAGAATTTATGCAGCACTAGAGGACCTCCAGGCAGATCACCAGTCAATTGTGGTTGAAGTTACAAGTAAGATCATTGAACAATCTGTTTCTATTTTGATTGACCCTGGTTCTACTCACAGTTACATTACTCCTAGAGTAGTGGAGATTTGTGCTTTTAAGAAGGTAAAGCATAGAAGATCTTGGTTAGTTCAACTAGCCACTAGGACTAAGAGAAAGGTCAGTGAAGTAGTGGAGAAATGTCCATTGGTTATGAATGGATTGATCACTTGTGTATATCTAAATGTTCTACCTCTTGGTTCCTATGATGTTCTCATTGGAATGGATTGGTTAGAAGCTCACAGAGTAAAGCTTGACTGTTACAACAAGACTTTTGAATGCATAGATGAAAAAGGAAACCCAGTAGTTGTAAAAGGTATTCCAAAGGTAATTTCAGTAAGGCAAGTTTCAACAATGTAGTTGAAGAAGTTCTGTAGGAAGGGTTTCCAGTTATATGTAGCTCATATTCTGGAACCAATAGGCGATGAAACTCCTAGATTGGAGGACTATCAGGTGTTATAGGAATCAAGGATGTGTTTCCTGATGATATTCCAGGGCTTCCTCCAAAGAGGGACATTGATTTCACCATTGAACTTGTGCCAGGAGCGGCACCAGTGTCCAAGACACCCTACAGGATGAGTACACTGGAGATGCTAGAGTTGAAGATGCAACTACAAGAGTTGTTGGAAAAGAAGTATATCTGACTAAGTGTGTCTCCTTGGGGAGAACCGGTTCTATTTGTAAAGAATAAAGATGGTACACTCAGGTTATGTATTGATTACAGACAGTTGAACAAGGTTACTATGAAGAATAAATATCCTTTGCCTAGGATTGATAACCTCTTTGATCAAATGAGAGGAGCAAAGGTATTTTCCAAGATTGGCTTGAGGTCTGGTTATCATCAGGTGAGAATCAAGGACGAATACATTCATAAGACAACCTTCAGGACAAGGTATGGGCATTATGAGTTTGTATCTGTACCATTTGGTCTCACCAATGCACTAGCTACATTTATGTGCCTTATGAACAACTTGTTTAGTAAGTATTTGGATAAGTTTGTTCTTGTTTTCCTTGATGACATTCTTGTTTATTCTAAGAATGAGGAAGAGCATGAAGAGCATTTGAGATTGACATTGCAATTGCTCAGGGAGCATAAGCTATATGCAAATTTGAACAAGTGTGACTTCTACAGAGATAGAATTCAGTACTTGGGTCAAATTATCTCAGAAGAGGGTATATCAGTAGACCCTGAGAAGATTGAAGCCATTGTGAGTTGGCCTACTCCAAGAAATGTGACGGTTGTAAGATCTTTTATGGGAATTGCAGGATACTACAGGAGATTCATTGAGGGATTTTCCAAGGTTGCACATGCCATCACTTCCTTACAAAATAAAGGGATAAAGTTCGAATGGACTTCGAAGTGTGAAGAAAACTTCCAGTGGTTGAAAAATCTTCTCACTAATGTACCAGTATTGAAAGTTGCAGATCCAGAGAAATATTTTGTGGTATGTACCGATGCATGCGGACAAGGGCTAGGAGGAGTCCTTATGCAAGATAACCACATGATATGTTATGAGTCAAGAAAGCTGAAGAAGCATGAGAAGAACTATGACACTCATGATCTTGAGCTTGCAACCATAGTACATGCTCTCAAGATGTGGAGGCATTACTTGATGGGTAGAAGATTTGAACTCAGAACAGATCACTGTGGACTGAAGTATTTGTTTGATCAACCTACTCTAAATGCTAGGCAAGCGAGATGTCTGGAATTTTTATGTGAGTTTGATTTAGAAATCAGGAACATAAAGGGAAAAGAAAATAAGGTAGTTGATGCACTCAGCAGGAAGGTATAGGAAATGCATGTAGCATCTCTTAGTATTTGCCAATCAGATTTGAGGCAGTAGATTGTTAAGCATGTTGCCAGAGATGAATTGTATGAGCAGGTAAAAGACAAATTGCAGCAACAAAGTCTTGAGAAGAGGTATGATGGATATAAATTGGAAGAAGATGGAATTCTTACTTATAAAGGCAGAATTTATATTCCGAGTGTAGCAGATTTGAGGAGAGATTTTATGGATGAAATCCATCAAGCTCCGTATTCTGGGCACCCAGGGTACCAGAAGACAATTGCTACAGCTAGAAAGCAATTCTTTTGGCCAGGAATAAAAAAGGATATGGCTGAATACATTTCAAGGTGCATGAAATGTCAACAAGTAAAAGTTGAGCATCAACATCAAGTAGGGTTATTGCAGCCTTTGCTAGTTCTGGAATGGAAATGTGAAGTTATTTCCACGGATTTTGTTACAGGATTGTCAATGACTTGGAGACAACATGATTCCATCATGGTGGTAGTAGACAAGTTGACAAAGGCAGCACATTTTATACCGGTGAGGTCTACGCATAAGACTTATGACATTGCAAAGATATTTATGAAGGAGATTTTCAAATTGCATGGATTGCCGAAGGCAATAGTTTCTGACAGAGATGTCAAGTTCACTTCCACTTTTTGGAAGGGATTGTTTGCAGATTTGGGTACACAGCTAAACTTCAGCACTGCATACCATCCTCAGACAGATGGATAGACAGAAAGAGTTAATCAAGTGCTTGAAGATATGCTTCGCATGTATGTGATGGACAAACCAACCAGGTGGGAAGATTACTTACACTTGGTAGAGTTTGCTTACAACAATGGACAACAGGAATCCTTGGGGATGAGTCCATATGAAGCTTTGTATGGAAGAAGGTGTAGGACACTAGTGACTTGGGATAACCCAGTGAACAGGGTTGTGCTTGGACAAGAATTGCTCAAGGAAATGGAGCAAGAAGTTGTGAAGATTAGGCAGAATCTAAAAGCAGCACAGGACAGACAAAAAATCTATGCAGATAAACATAGGATGAACAGAGAGTTTAGTGTTGGGGATCGTGTTTACCTCAGAGTGAAAGAAAAGAAGAGTTCCTTGAAGCTTGGAAGTTGTGCCAAGTTGTCACCTAGATATTGTGGGCCGTTTGAAGTGCTTGAAAGAATAGGGCCTGTTGCATATAAACTTGCATTGCCTGCTAGTATTAGAGATCATATTGTTTTTCATGTTTCTTTTCTTAAGAAATATGTACATGATCCTAACCATGTGATAAATTGGGATGTGATTTAGGTGGAACCCGAGGGAGAGTTCCAAATCGAGCCAATGCGTATCCTCGACAGGAAGGTCACAATGCTTCGGAACTGAGCCATAGGGCAGGTAAAGGTGCAATGGGAGCACTATGGACCTGAAGAGGCTACGTGGGAGTTGGAGGATGCCATGCGATTGGCACATCCATTTTTTTTCAATTCTGTGGGACATTGAGGCGGTACCAGTGTAGCATTTTGTTCAAATTTTGTACAGCACTGAGGACAGTGCTATTTAAGGGGGAGGGGAATGTAACACCCTGACTTTGACCCCGATGCATTAAATATACATGATATATATATATATATATATATATATATATATAGACACACACACACACACATTGTAAATAATCATGGTGCGGAGCTAAAGGCCAAGGCCCCACCATCGGTTTGGTTATGTTATGTTTCGAATTGGGATTGTCATCGATGGTATATCGGGACATACAACATGTATTAAATTATGGCATTATGTAAATGTGCATTTCAATTAAATGAACCCAACTAGCTATGTTCACTGCAACCATATTGAGAAGGGGCATGATTTCCTAAGGTTAAGGTTGGGGATGTTAAGCCTTGAACCCATGGGGAAAAAGCCATGTGTCACCACCCTGTTTGATTTTCTCACCTTCCCTTACCTCATCCAACCACCACCTTAATTGTTCTGTTGTAGTTTGAGGCATCTATTTGTTGGCAAGAATACCACTACGCTCACACCTGCACTCTCTCCACGACATGCATTTTGGGTTGCGGATGGTCTGTCCACTATCCCGAATCGGGAGATGTTCATTTTCCCTCACAGGGGTTGAGATAAAAGGGGTCGCGATTCATTGATTGGGGGTTGGTTCTTCCTTTTCTCATGGAGTTGTTAGTCTGTGGATCTGTTCTTCCTCCTGCTCATGCATAGAGTCTGCGTTTTTTACTCCACCATTGTTTTCCAACGTTGCTGCTGTGTCTGGACTGTGGGACATTTTGTTGCATCATCGTGAGCCCTTGTTGTGGGTTTCTCCTGTTGTTCATTGGATGTTGTTTTCCCACAATTTTTGGTTGGGTTCCCTTGTGTTTGGGTTGCTGTAGGTTGCCGAGGAATCGTTTTGGCCATGATAGGGCCAAGAACGATTCAGGGGAGTGTTTTTCCCCTGTTAAAGCTTTAATAGCTGGTTTGCTGCATGCATGCAGTGGTTTGTCCTCGGACTACATTGGAGTGGGAATGAGGGCCTAATGTGCTTGATAAACTTGGTGGGTTGAGAACCACACAGACAGATCTAGTTGGATTTCTTCTCCACAACCCCTGAATAGCACTAGAAGGGAGATCAGGGTCTAAGGGACTGCATTGCAGAGAAAGGACTGATTTCCTTGTGTTGGGTGTGTGTGGGTGTCCTAGAAGCCAGGCTGGTTCTGGTGTAGGTGTCTTTAGATATTTAATGAGCTTACCAGCTTAGTATTTATCCTTTTCCAGCTCCTGGATAGCCTGATAAACCCAACTTGGTTGGCTTGGCTGATCCGTTGTTCGCTCGATAAACCCAACTATGTTGGCTTGGATGAACTGTGTACCTTGGTGGGACTATTATCCTTGGATATGTGTAAGCTTGCTAGTTCCTTATTCCTTGGGGAATCATGCCTGGCTCGGGGGTGGCAGCGTTGCTCAAAGATTAAAGAGCATGCGTGCCTATGGTTGGGTGGAACGTTGCAGCGACGTAGCTGGTTGCGGGACAAGTTGTTTATAAGATAAGTATTCTTGCCTAACTTGTGTCTGCAATCATATTTATTATTGATGAATGATGATGTACATGTTGAATGCTGATTGAGATGTTTTTCTTCCGTTGTGTATATGAACGATCATGCCCTGTAGTATGTTTTATGCTTTTAATTATCTTGCTTCAGCATTATATGTATGTATGTTCATGTTCATGGGGCTATATTCCTGGATGATTGATGTGTGGTAGCATCCTCTTCACCGGTCAGAGGTTCGGGGATGTTACAGAATACCACTGACATGAAGACAAATTCTCAGCCACATGCTGACTATCATGCTGCTCTTCTGCTGCTACCTCTGTCTACAAGTTTGATGAACTTATAGCAATGAAATTCATGCCTAGTAGATCACAATTTTCCTCAGCCATAAGCTTATCTAGGCCTTGGCCTTTTACTAGCTTGGTGGGATTTACTTCTATGTCAAACTCAATCAACTTTGCAATCCATTTGGCTCTCTTGCCATCAATGTCAGGCTGGGTTGAGACATCCTTCACAGAAGCTGAAGGGACATAGGAAATGACCTTTGTGTGTCGAATATAAATTCTGAAAGCTTTCAATGACTTAATAAGAGCATAAGCTTGATTTTCAATAGGATCATACTTTAGTTCAACATCCCTCAATGTTTTGCTGAAAAAAGAAATAGGGTGATCAAGACCTTCATCATATTTCTGTAAGAAAACTGCTGCCACTGTATCATAGGAGGCAAAAGAGAAAATATAGAAGCCCTTGGTATAATTTGGACTAATTAAAGTAGGAGCTTCCATGATAGCCTGCTTGATGGCTTCAAAATAGTTTCTTGCATTTTCTGTGTATTTGATTTCAGATTCCTTCCTCAACATAGAAGTTATGTGTTTCAGTAACTCAAATTTTTTTGGAATAAACCTCTTGACAAAATTTATCTTACCGAGGAATGATTGAATATCCTTTTTTGACCTAGGTATGGATAATTTCTGAATTGCTTCGACCTGAATAGGATCAATCTTCACACATTCTACTGAAACTATGTGGCCTAGAAGTTTTCTCTCCTTGAGAGCAAATTGAGACTTTTTTGGGTTCAGAGATATCCCAAACTTTATACATTTAAGAAAAACCCTTTTTAAGTGCTACAAATGTTCTTCATAACTATTTGAGTATATAGTGAAGTCATCAAGATATATGAGAACAAACTTGTCGTTTAATCCTACAAATGCTATGTCCATGGCCCTCTGAAAGGTGGCCCCAGCATTCATCAACCCAAATGGCATCTTGGCATACATGAAGGTATCCCAAAGAGTGGTAAAAGCATTTTTTTCCTTGATCATCAGGGTGTACAGAAGCTTGATTGTATCCTGAGAAGCCATCTAGACATGACATGACACTAGCTCCTGAAACTCTTTGCAGCAGATGATCCATCTTGGGTAAGTGGTATTTGTCTTTCTTGGAGCATTTATTTAGGTTTCTAAAATCAACACATAACCTGATCTCACAATTTTTCTTCCTCACTATTACTAAATTTGCAATCCATTTATAATACCTCAGGGGGATTATGATTTTAACATCAAGGAGCTTTTTGATTTCTTTCTCGATCACATGAAGTAAGAGAGGACTGATAGGCCTTAACTTCTATTTGAAAGGGATGGTGTCCTTTTCCAAGGGAATTCTATGTTGAATGATATCTGTATCATATGTCTTCAGATCACTGTATTCCCAAGCAAATATATCAGCAAATTCTTTCATAAGACTGCGAAATTCTGACCTATGATCAGCAGTCAACTCAGTAGACAAATTTATAAATCTAGGATGAATTTGGCTACCTATATTATGCTCATGGATATTGGGGTCTTTCTCCCTTTTCATAGGTTTGAAGGGGACATCATTATGGTCAAAAATATTCGCAAGAGGTACTAGACCCCGAGGCATATGATTGCTTGGCAATTGAACAATATTGTGTTTACCCATTTTCCCATTCAACTTAGGCTCTCGGGATTCCTCTACATTTAGATTTTCTTGGTCAATATGCATATCATAAAATTCATTGACAACCTGGAGAAATATACTAAGTTCATCATCATCCTCAAATCCTTTCCAATATTTAACATTATCAGGTAGGGATGGCCTATACTTGCCTTGGATTTCATAGTTCAATTTAGGAGGCATAGGAGGAATGAACATACTAGCAGAGACAACAAGGGAATCATCTAGATGGTTCATAGCTCTAGGTATATAGGAAATGTCAAAAATCATGAAAGAGTCCCTAAGTTTCCATACCTCATCTCTGTATGCTTTTATCCTGACATTCTTTTCTTGAAAAGTGTTGTTCACCTACTGTATGATGAGATATTCATCTCCAAATATATTTAGACACATGCTTCCCATATCCTTAGCAAATTTTACTCCCAATAGCAAAGCCTCATACTCTGCTATATTGTTAGTAGTCTTGAAATCAAGTTTATAAGACAAATGAATAGTCTCCTTTGAGGGAGAAATCAAAACTACACCTGCACCTGCTGAGGTTTGAGTACTGGCCCCATAAAAAAACATGCTCTAGACAGAGGTGGTTACTTATTTAATAGGTTGTTGATAGGTAGGATTTGTGAGCTGCATAGGTACTGGCTGAATATCATATATTTGTAGAATACATGCCCCAAAGTCTGTGTCCACTACATAGATGGGATGATTTACAGAATTGCTTTCATTATTGATGATGTAGGAAAGCTGATTTTCTTTGTAGAGTCTCTTGGTTTCTTCTCCAAACATTGAGATTGTAGCATAAGTAAGGTCCATCTGTAGGGTACCACCTAGCCTTTTACTCCATGAATGAGACAACAGGTAGCCAAACTTGGGTGGGATATCAACAACTACTACATCCATCACTATGATTTTTGAAGGCAGATATGAGAGGTTTATGACAAGGTCTTTTATGAGGCCTAGGAATTTGACCTTCCTAGAGTGAAAAGAGAAAAGATCATGGTAAGGTTTGGTGATGCTGAGCCCAAGATCATCCATCACTGCTTTTGGCATAAGATTGTGGGATGCTCTTGAGTCCAGTAAACAATTGTGAAGGATCTTGTCATGGATGATCAAGGATATATAGAAGGGTGTACAAGACTCATCCAATTCTTCAACCATAGGACCTAGGGTTACTATGGGCTTATCATCTTGCAAATTCACAAAGTCAGCATCTATGAGTGTCTTTGGTTGAAGAGACATCAGTATAGATGACTTAAAGGAATCATTCTTCATAAGCTCTATCAAGGGAAAAGGGATTTTCAATTTCTGAATTTCTGATTCAAGATTGAAAAAATAAGACAATTTGTCAGAAGTTCTTACCTCTTGTGGTGGATATTTAAGCTGGATTTGATCATGGACTGATGGCTGCAATGGCCTTTGCTGCTGTTTTGAAGGAGCAACAATAGTTTTTGTAGGAGCAACAAATTGTTTTGTAGGGACAAGATTTTTCTTTACAGGAGTAACAATCAAAGGTTTTCGAGAAGCAGGATTGGACCTCAAATTGTAACCTCCTTTATCATCTACCTAATACAAGGATTCTTCAGTGATCTGCTCATTCATGAGGGCTTCCTCATAATCTGATTGTGTCAAGAAAGAGGGATCAACTTCATCTTCCATGCAATTGATATTGTCTTCTCCTTCTCCTTCTCCCTGAGTAAACTCTTGTTCTTCTTCTAACACAAAATTTTGGAAAGGAGCTCTCATTCTTTGTTCCTCAACGGGATTCCTATCCCTTTGGAGGATCTGAGCCTGTGGGTTATTTCTTCTGTAAGGGAAAAAATTAGGGTTTATGGGAGCAAGTCATCTGGTCCTTTACCTCTTACAGGTAGTTGACCTCGATCTTTAAGTTTAGACATTTCAGCTGTTAAGCTATCCAACATCTTGGCCATTTTTTCCATTTTGGTTTCTAATGAAGAAGGATCTGAAGATTTCTTCTTCTTGTCCACTTTTCCCTTAAGTTTATGAGATGCAACAATATTATACTTAAATTCAAGGGCAACATCTTGCATGAGTAATAAAGAAGCAGATCTTCTTTCTATGAGAAGAATACAGAACTTGGAGTCAAAAGAATTTGCATAAGTGATTTTGGCTGAAGTCTCTGTAGGTTTGATCTCAGCAAGGATCTTACTCAACATTTTGTTAAATCTTTTTGTGAAATTTGAAACAGACTCACCATTCTCTCTCCTCAAATTGCTAAAATCTATGATATAGTAAAGGTGGTCTCTTCTTTCTCCCCAATGCTTCAAAAATATGTCATATAGAGCTTCAATGCGAGCTACTGATCCAACAGCGGTAACTCTTTGAACCATTTCCTAGCCTGACCATCTGAGCTCTGCACAAAAACCCTAGTCCACACATCCTATTGTTCAATGTTTATATTCTCAGCATAACTGTAGAATGCCTCTAAATGTTCTTCAGCTGTAAAATCTCCTTCCCCAATAAACTTAGGCATATATTTTAGATAATCTATAGCAGAAAGGGGGTTAGGAAAATTTAGAGGGGCATATCTGGAAACAAGGATCCTTTCCATCTTAGTCAGAGGGGCATCCATATTGGATGTGGGTATGGAAGGAGTAGAAGAATATGTTGCTGGTGTGGGTGGTAGCTGAGGAGGTATAGGTGGTAGATCTACCCCAGTGGAGTTTCCAGGAATCAGATCTATAAAAGTAGAAGTGTTTGAAGATTCCTCAACTTTGAAACTTTCTGATCACTTATAAGTTTATGAGAACTAGATGCTTTAGTAGAAGAAGATTTTAAAGGGAGGTCTATTCAATACAACAGAAGAAATACCTCTAGAAGTACTTGATGCAGCTCCCCTTGTAGATATGGAAGTCTGTCTTTGTGAAGCTCTTCCTCTCCTTATAATCTGTTCAGGATTTGAAACAGGTGTCACTGGTGGCCTATGTGGATTTGTTCTGGTACTTGGTCTTATCGAAGCCAACTTGTTCCATTGGAGTCGCCAGATAGATGATTACAACCAGGATAATGTCCACACTTTGTCTATCATCAAAGTTGGATCTATGTCATCTCCCAAGGAAGCTAAGCTTCAATCTGCTCTCCCTGGCAACAGTGCCAATTTGTTAGCACTCCAGGAAACTCTTCTAGGTTGCAACTCAAAGATGCTTGGTAAATTAAATATTTTTTGATGATTTACTCAAATGGATCAAGTCAGATGACTAAATCAAACCTCACTCACTCAAGACACGCATAAACACAACCATATTGACAAGGCTTTTAACTATCATTGTTCAGAGAGTTGTAAATAAATGAATGTATGAAGAACACTTAATTTACTAGAAAAAACATACACACAAAGTATATATGAATGGCCAGATAAACCAAGTAAAGTACTTGCAAATTCTAGTTTATGGATGTATTGACAAGTTGACAGTTATCAAACATCAGAAAAATAGAACTAACATGAATTTGACATTCATATGCAAGTATAGAATAGACAATAAGATGAAAATCTGAAAAAGTAATGGCAAATGAAGCTTGTACTACTGATCATGAAATGCGAAGCTTGAGCTTACAATATCTGAAAAAGTCTCTAAAAGTTGAACCCTTTGTTCTACATAAGTTACAGGCTTTATATCCTTTACATAATTATTCTAGATCCTGAAAAACTAGATTGAATTTACTAAAAAAAGAGAGTCATAAATATTTGCTAGACAATAGGAAGAGATCCTATTTTGATGGTCAATCTCTATATCGCAAAAATATTCCTTATCTTTGAACTCTTTGACATCTGCAGTAGAAACTGAAGGAGAATTCGAACTTGAGATTTGGCAGACAAGTCACCTTTTAGCAAAGTAGGTAGGAAATGTGATCTTATTCACCTCACTAGCACCTCCAAAATTGAAATAGAACCTCAATACTTATTCCCTTAATTATTATCTAGCATTATAAATCATCCTCGAGGTGCTTGGATCAACAAAAGTTAGATCTGTGCAAAAATATGCTTCTCTTCCTTGTTTGCACTTTCTGTGGCTAGTAGAGGCAAAATTCGATCCTGTTAGATACCAAAAGCTCTGTTTTCGGTGGCTAATGAACAGTTGAAGTGTTTGCCTAAGCCACCGAAAAGCCTGTTTTAACATTTAACCAAAATTGCAACCATCACGCTTCACCTTAATGCTTTAAAGATTCAATGCTGATCTTCTAGGGTATTTGCAACTTGAATAGGGTTTGGGATTGTGGTAGAATCACAGGCTATCTTTGGATCATAAATATTCATGGCTACCTCTGCTAGGGTTTCCAACTTATGATGTGTTTGAGACTGAGGGTTTGAATTCTTTGTCTGTAATTTTGACAACCATATTTTCCTCTAGAGATTGGTGTTGTCCTTCATTAACCTGAGATTTATTTCTTCAAGCTTAGTATAATTCCCTTTTAGTTCTTGAAGAGAGTCATATAATTCAGTATTTATTTTGGTTAATATTTCATGGGTTCTTTTAATTCCCCTCTCCAGAACCTCTAATTCATACACCTGCCTTAGCAGCTGGTTGATCTTCTTGGATCTAGGTTCCTTTGGCTTGCTAGATGAAGCCTTTGCCACTTGTTTACCTTGATCATCCTTTGGTGTAGGAAAGGGAAGATCCTCATGCCCTGCTGCAACTTGGTTTGCTAGTTCAACTCCTTTCTCTTCTTCGTCCTCAGAATCAATGTATAGCAGGTTGAGGACATTCTTGTCTTGTGAAGAAGCCTCTTCTTTCTCTATCTTCTTACTGAAATCTAGATTCCTTTTGGCCTTCTTAGTCTTAGAAGATGGAGAGGTCTGATCAACTACAATTGGAGAGATGGCTCTCCTCTTCCTCTTTCCACTTCTGGGAGTGGAAGACTTCTTTGGAGAAGAACTCCTTTTGTCTTCTGGCTGCAACTCTGTTTCAAATTCATTCCAGAATAGGAAGTATGCCCAGGCAATGTTCCTCCTTTGTAAAAGCTCAGAAATAATTAGCTTGATCAAGCCATGATGAGATAATCTGCCTGCAATTTTGGTTGGTTTGGATTTGACTTGATGAGCCATCTTAGTCAAGATTTTGTAGAGGTAAAAAGGCAGATTCAAGGGGATCCTTCTAGTGAAGTGATTCATTAATTTGAAATGATAGATCTTACCCTATTGTATCTTCCCTCACAGGTTATGTAGACCATAATTGACTTCAACAGGTGTTGCCATTTCTCCTCAAGACAGGATGTAGGGATTCTCTTCTTCCATACAATACTCTTGTGCTCAGGTTTTAGGTAGGACCTAAATTCAACCTTCTTTGTAACAATCATCTCAAACCAATTTTCTCCAGTCCTTGGAAGCTCTGTCACTTCAGATATGAGAGATTCATCCACCTAGAATTATTCCCTGCCGATTACTGCTTTTGTGCCATCAAATGTGAGAGAAAAATATTCTGCTACTTGCTGATGAGATCCTTGGATTTTTTCACAAAACCTATAACAGCCTGCGTCTTTGAACAACTGACATACCTCTGGGTGTGATTCTAGGTAGCTGATATCACCAAGCTATTTCCTTAGGGCATGTCCTCCTCTCTTCATTTTCTGGATTGTTTCTCTGCACCTGCAAATTTGAAAATTTGAACTTTGGAGAAGACAACACGGCGCGGGATTAGGGAATCTTGGCTCAGTGAGAACACACACATGGAATGAGGAATGAATTAAGGGGATGTCTTGATTTTGAGGGATATAATTGGAAATTGCGATTTGATAAGGGTAATGGTTTAGCTAATGAGACCCGTAAACTAGAACGTGCATGGAATGTGATCATATGAACTAGAATTACAATACTCGTGGTAATTAGATCACTGACATGGGACATGTGTAGGGTAAAGAGGGCTTGGGATTAGATAGGTCACATCAAATTCATAAAAACAACTCTTACCGATTCATAATTGACTACTTATTCTATCTTTTTGATGGCTAATGGTTAATGATAGCGCTTCCATTCTGATGGTTGCCGAGTGTGAAAGACGTGCTAACCGTTTCAACCTCCCTATGATTTCAGTGGCTAAAATAGCTCAAAATTTCATTTTTAAGTTGCTGAAAGCTAGGATTTTCGGTGGCTAATGAATAGTTGAAATGTTCGCCTAAGCCACCGCAACCTGAGCTTTGATTTTTTTTATAGAAAAACAGAGTCCAATTTGTTTCAGTCTTTATTAAATACCCAAAAATCTCATAATGAGCCTTAAAATTTTCAAAACTATTTTTTGACTTCCTATCACTACATAAAATAAATTGTCCAAGTCTAATTTATTTGAGGAGATAACAAGATTTTCGAACCAGTCAACTTTCCCATGAATGAAATTCTTGGACTTGTCTGAAAACTGATCTGACAGCGACACAGGTCCTTCGGGGATGAAGAATGAGCAACGATGCATGTCATCCCAAGGGTATTCAAGAGCGGCTAAGGCTTCAAGTATGTCCTTGTCGTTGCAGAAGCAATGATGGGAGATGTTGGAGGAATTGTCGGTGACTGCAGGGATTTGTGGGTCTGTGGAACTGGACACCATGTAGATGGACATGGTATCTGATGAAGGAGGTGGGGGGTGGATTTCTTCGATGAGAGTTATATCAAATTCAAGGGCATGTTGTCGAAGGTTAGCTAGGGCTGTTCGAAATTTGGACAAGTCCTAACAGCAGTGAGAATAATGTCGATACAATCCGCAAAGGGCACAAGCATTGTTTGTTCTCAAAGACTTGTTTTTATTTGTTGGTCCACTTGGGAGTTCAACCATGGGGATGTTTTCTGTTGTATCCATGGCATCTAAATGTGCGTGGATCATGGGAATTTTAGGACAGTTTTGAGTTGCATGGCCTTGTTCATCGCACAGTCACCCGACTTGCTCTACATGGTCTACACCACATAAAGACATCCATTTCCTAACCCCTATTGATCCCCACACCCTTACTTAACCTATGTTTTCCTCTCAAAGACTCAAAAACATAAAAGAGGGCTTAAAAACTCATAAAAGAGCCAGAAATAGCTCACCAAGAGGCTAAATCCCTCAAAAAGGGGCTAAAACCCCTAAAAGGGTCTAAAAACCCCAAAGGGAGCTAAAAAGAGGTGAAAAGGGGCTTAAAATCCTAGAAAGGGCTTAAAACCATGACCAAGGGCTAAAAACCCTAAAATGTGAGAAAAAATCTATAAATACAGGGGTGGGGGTCACTCTCAAAAGATTCATTCTCTGCCTACCGTTACTTTGCCTGTATGAGTGCCTTAAGGAGCCAACTCTCTCAAGCCATTCATCCCCCTCATTTCCTCTACTGCACTAGCCATATCCCATGCATGTTGAGCTTAGCTCCACACCATTCAAACCAGTAAGGAGAGGCTGCTTCTTGAGCTAGGGCATGGTGGCCCATTTTCCACAAAGAGCTTAGGTATAATGATCTCCATGTATTGCTTTGATTTCGAGTTTGTAGATTAGATGTATGTTTGGTTTATTTTTAACAGTGTTTTGCAGGTTCTCCATTGATAACTTGTTGTAGGTTTTCTAACATTTTTTGTTGCAGGTTCTTCCATTCAGTTGACTCTACCCTTCCATCCTATAGATAGAAGGTAGGTTCTTTTGCACGTAGCTAGGGCTTCTTACTTGCTACAGTTTGGCGACCATACTGGGGTTTAGTTGTTGCTTTCCCATTTTTACCCCTGGCCCTTTTTGGGTGGGGCACAGTAAGTGCAGGTGCAATGGTTGGTTTTTGTGAGAAAGGTGGAGGACATGATTCGACCGCAATGGGTTGAATAGGGGTAAACATGACTTAAGGCATTGGAGGTTGGGTCGGTGGATCGAGGTACCACACAGGAATCCCCAATGTGAAGTTGGGTAAGTTTAAGGTAGCCATTACTGGCTTACTCATGATGCCAAGCAAGGCAAATAGGAAGGGAATTGTGTGGACTGGGGAGGAGTCCCAACAGTTCCCTGGTGAGTGCATTTGGGGATGCGCTTATGGTTGTGGATGGGGTTCATATTGTGGCTATGGCTATGAATGATGTTGCGGCTGTGGTTGGGGTTGTGTCTGCGGTTGGATTTTAGGTGCAACAGTGCTAGATGATATCATGCACAGATCTGCAGTCTGATTTGGTGTTGGTGGTGGTGACACGAAGGGGAAGGACGTTGTCATGGAGGTGTCGGTAAACAACCCAGGGCCCACATTCAACAATGGGGAGGTGGATGTGCCATCAATGGTAGTGTTGACCATAGGGATTATGTTGACTGGTGCCATTAGCCCTTGCAGGTCATGATAAGTTAATTAGTCAATCGTCACGATTTTCCCATCGTGAGGGAACATCATGAGACGGAAAACAGTGGATGTTATGACTCTCATGGTATACATATAAATTCTTCCCAAGAGAAGGTTATAGTCCAATTGTGTGTTGACAACCTCTATGTCAATTAGTACTATTTTGTCGGCCATTGTTATAGGGAAATGTGGAAGGATACCTTGGGATTTTGTGGGATGGCCATCATAAGCCCGCAGAGTAGTGGTGGATGGTTGCAGGATTGGGGACCCAAGTTTCTGCCATACTAGGGTTGACACAACGCAAGTGGATTCCCCCTTGTCAACAATGCACCGGTGTATGACCAAGTTCCGAATGGATACCAGAATTTGGAAGGCAATGTTTGAAGGAATCCAGGGTTCTCTGTTATCTTTGTTGAAAGTGATCAACTTGGAGTCGGAGGGATCTATGACACTGAGGGAAGATAGTAAAGCCTTTCATTGTCTTGGGAAACTTTTGAGTACCTCAAGAGAAAACATGGCTGTAGGTGTTTGGGCCAAGTCATCAATGATGTTGTATCTCACTACAGCTTTAGCTATGGCATTATTGGAAACCCGCCGTATGGGGGGGAGTGGGGGAAAAGGGGGTAAGTGAAGAGGTATGTTGGTTTTTTTTGATGTGGATGTCATTGATGGGTTAGCAGGTTTAGTGTTGGATCCATACTGATTCTTCCTGGTCTGTAAATTGACCTCTTTGGTTGTCAGGGCTAGCAGGTGGTGAACACCTGTTTCTGTTGACGGAGGTGCAGCAGGGGTTGTAGGAGTGGGTTGGGGAGTGGGTGCGGTTGCTACCAATACTTGGAATGGTAACGGGTTTTGGAGCACCATGGGCAGAGGCCCTGGTGCTTCTAGGTTGGGTTTATATGGGACTGTCGCTTTGGTACCATGCTGAACTTCATTCTGAATGGCCTGCTTAGCGCGACCCATGAAGGGGGATTCATGCGTATAGTGTTTGTAGATGTCGCATAGTTTGCATTGCTGATTTGTGCATAATGGGGCATTGAGTTTAGGTGGGTTTTGTTGCTGGGGATTTTGAGCTAGCTGGTTTGCCTCGATGTTGTTAGGAGGATTTGGCTGGTGGCCACCTTCTTGTGGTTGGTTGTTGCCTCGATTCCTAGCTTGGTTATTTCTGGCTTGCCCTTGTTGGTTGTTGGGGGCTAGTTGGTTAGGAAGATTTTGCTGGGAGAAAAATTGTCCTAACTGTGGTGGCGGGGCTGAGGTAGGGGTCGAAGCATCTTGCGTTGGTGGAGCATAGTAGACCAGGGGAGTTGGAGCTACAAATCCGGTCATCTGTCATGAATATTGTTGTGCTGGCCAAACTGGCACATGGGCATGCTATTGTGGCGTGGGTTGTGCGTACGAGGTTGTGTCTCTGAAATGAGACAACATTCTCAAATAGTTGAGGGATGGGTTAGGGTGGGAAACACTAGGGGTGTTTCTTGGATGTGGTGGAATCATAGGTGGTGTCACATGATGTTATGATTGATGGGAAATAGAGCCTATGATGCCATTTGTGGCATGGGATGCCCCCGGTGCGTCACAGTAAGAAGTGCCTGCATGGGGTGCGTCTGGAATGATGGTATAAAGGTATCTAGACTGAGCATAAATCAGATCAAACTGTCGAGCTTTTAATATGGATTTCTCTTCGGATTGGGGACATTTGGATGTGACGTCCTTTGCTATGGGTGGTAGAAAAGTTTTTAGGAACCATTCCAGGAAAATCCAGTCATCAAGCTGTATCTTTCACAAACTATGGAGTCTCCGCCACTCATGGATGTGGTTAGTTATGTGGGTCACAGTATTCTGGAAGCAAGATAGCAAGATCTCCACCCCTTCATCATATCTGACGGGGAGTTGGAAATACTGGAGGAACATAAAATCCAAGGAGTTAAAATCTGGTTATTTGGATTGGGGTAGCTCAATGTACCATTTGGCCGCGACACCTGTGAGGGTGCATTGGAACAACCTCAGTCTGATCGAGTCATCTACATTGTTGTTTGATGGGCACCATAGGTGAAATTCCATTATGTGGTTTTGAGGGAATTCCCCTTCCTTCCCCTCAAACTTTGCAATGTCTGATGGGAGTTTGGTTGGCATGGGAGGCCAATGGGATTGATGGCAGATTGGGTTGTTGGTTAACCTAGCCAAATTGGGCAAGTTTAGGCGAGCCATGAAATGGATGTTAGACCCAATGTTAGTGAAGGAAGGACCGATAATGGCGCCAGGGTTTACAGGAAAGTGATGGACCTGTGTGACTAGGGGAACCTGTGGCTGACTTCCCGCGATGGGGATAGCTGACACGCTTGTGGAAGGGCCACTGCCCCGGGTAAGATTGGTGGGATGAAGGGAATGGTCGATATAGGTGTGGGTTTGCTACTATTGGGTACTTGACTTATTATAGTTTGTGAAATAGTGCTAGGACCACCGATAGGGATGTTGGTGATAATTTGAGGGATGGACATGGGTCCACTTCCCATCAACCCTTCGGGGAAGGGATCCGAGTTCGCACCAGCCATGGGGCTGGATGGTATAGTGTGCAAATTTGGGTTAGATTGGTATGAGTCTGAGTCTGAGTCAAAGGTTGTGTGACCTTCTGATGGTGTAGATGGTCATCGAGAATGGTCTCGATGGTGATGGTGTAAAGACCCGAATTGAGGTGGATTTCCTCTTAGGCATGAAGAAGAGCATGGTAGATCAATATTGTCTATTTGGTGGACCAAATAATGTAACAGGAAATGATGATCTAGACCCCAGTTTAGTGTCTTCCTATTGGCTTACATGTGGTCACTTGGACACCAAGACTGCTAGGAGACAGTGCTTGGATTTTTCCTCACAGGAGTGCTAGTTAATCGGTAGGGGTCGTTGCCTCGCTTGGTGATTCCTCTTAATGTGGTATCTACTTTGGGGTTCCCATGGTACTCCTCATAATGAGTTTTAGGGCATATCCCAAGCACTTCCCACAGTTAAGGTAATCAAGGACTTATGTCCTCAAACTGCAAAGTTTTGAATTAATGTAAATTAATTGATTTTAATGGTTGGCTCAACGTCATGAACTGAGTTTGGTTGACTAAGTGGTGTGGTTGTGTGCAGCCTTGTGAATGAGTCTTATTTAAAATTATTATCTGTAATTCTATTTTACACATGTGAATCTGTAGTCATTTGGTGTATTGGTATTGTTTAGCAGACATTTTTGGTTTCTTATGCAGATTGAACAATGGGCAACCTATTAACAGAACTGAAACTAAACAAAACTTAGAATTAAAGCTAAATAGAACTGAAGATGTAACTATTACACTTTGAACAATTGTAAACCTACTAGGTGACTACCCTATCCTTCTATTCCTCCTATACCATTAAAGAGTGGTGGGCTCTCATCACAGTGGGACTAAGCCCACCCGTAGATCTTCAGGTCACTCTTAGAGTGCAAGGTTGGTCAACAGGGAGGACGCAAATGCCATGAAACCCCAAATGGTCTCCACCCCCTCTACCTTCTAAGTCACCTATTTTTAGTGGTTTTGGAGAAATTATAGTGATAATTTCATATTACTATACTTGCTCAACCCCCCTGTCTTATCTCAGAATACCCCGGAGGGTGACGACTAAGTAGAGGAGGGAGGGATATGCAATTTTTTAATTTCTAATGATTATGTGAAAAACTAAAAATCAACTTACAGGGTTTTTACTTAAGCTTTTAAACATATTTACTTCCCTGAATAGTTAACCACACATATATTCAACCTGAAATAATTGCTTACAGAAACAGACAGGCTAATGGACAGTGGTGGCAGATCTGCACTAACAGTCCAAACATTCAAAGAAGACAACTAAGAGACATATAGCTCTTATCGGGGCCAATGTGGTGAGGGGGTCATACCTATCAGCCCAGAATAGGAAAGGGGGTCGCTCAGTTTAGTCCGGAATAGGTGACTCAACCTACAAAGGAAGGCCACTCCTGTCAAGGGCAATGTAGCAAGGGGGTCACTCTTATAGGGAAAATTTGAGCGACTGGGTCTCTCTTTCAGGCCCTAAAGCAACGATCTAGCCCGAAACTGGAAAATTTTAAATCGGAGCTGAGAACAACCGATAGTAACTAGTACTGAGGTCGAACGGGCTCGAGTCAGCCTCAAGGGGGCTCGCCCAATAACATAAATGGAAAGAACATGAAATAAACTTGTTAAACAACTACTTAAAAATCTAAAAAAATAACTAAACCTAGGGATCCTAAGGGATCGACCTGGTATGGTCGCCAAACTGTAGCAGGGCAGAAGCCCTAACGACATGTAGAAGCACCTACGTTTCGTCTATAGGACGAAAGGGAAGAGTCAACTAAATGGAAGAACCTGCAACAAAAAATGTTAGAAAACCTGCAACAAATTATCAATGGAGAACCTGCAAAACACTATTAAAAATAAACCAAACATACATCTATGCTACAAACTAGAAATCAAAGCAATACATGGAGATCATTCTACCTAAGCTCTTTGTGGAAAGTGGGCCACCATGCCCTAGATCAAGAAGTAGCCTCTCCTTACTGGTTTGAATGGTGTGGAGCTTAGCTCAACACACATGGGATATGGCTAGCGGAGCAGAGGGAATGAGGGGGATGAATGGTTTGAGAGGGTTGGATCCTCAAGGCACTCATACGGGCAGAGTAATGGTAGGCAAAGAATGAATGTTTTAAGAGTGACCCCCACTCCTGTATTTATAGAATTTTTCTCATGTTTTAGGGGTTTTAGCCCTTGGTCATGGTTTTAAGCCCTTTCTAGGATTTTAAGCCCCTTTCTGTCTCTTTTTAGCTCCCTTTGGGATTTTCAGTCCCTTTTAGGGGTTTTAGCCCCTTTTTGAGGGGTTTAGCCCCTTGGTGAACTATTTCTAGCTCTTTTATGGGTTTTAAGCCCTTTTTTGATGATTTTGAGCTTAAGGGGAAAACATAGGATAAGTAAGGGTGTGGGGGTCAATAGGGGTTAGGAAATGGATGTATTTATGTGGTGTAGGCCATGTAGAGCAAGTCATATGATTTTTTGGGTTAACACCTCTCTTGGGGTTGACCTAGAGTTTAAAGATGATGATAATGTTAAGGGATTGAAAGAGCCAAGGAAAATATGAAGTGTATGGATGATTGTTTCTAGGGTTTGTTCAAGAAGGACTTGATGATAGTGACATTGAAGATAATGACAGTGATAATGACAAGGCAGTGATAGTTGCATATTGATACTCTTATTCATATCAGGGTGGCGCAAGGAAAGGGAGTTGGTGTTTCCTTCTAGTTGGTGTTGGAGAAACTAGGGGGTTGTACCCTCCTTCTAGTTGGTGCTGGAGAAACTAGGGAGTTAGAGCTTCCTTCTGGTTTGAGCTTGTAAATAAAGGAGTTTTTTCCTCCTTCCAGTTGGTGCTAGAGAATCTTGGAAGTTAATTCTTCCTATGAATGTAATCTTGTAATATTTTTATATTATAAGAAACATTGTCTCTTGTGCATTGTGTGTGATTTTATGTGTTGATGAATGGCATTGTTAATGGTTATTATTACATGATGTGCTTAAATTTTGAGATGGTATAAAATGATCAATTTTGATTCACCCCCCTTAGTTTTGCTAATATTTCCAACATAAACATGAAACAAAACAAGTTTGTTCCCCAGATTTGAATATGATTTAGCCTCCTTAAAGTACAAGATATGGTTAATATCGATTGTAAAGAATGTCCAAACGATATATGAAGAAAGATCTAACATCTTCTAAGTGTGCATAATCTAGTACATTCCTTTCTAATTGAAAAGTCCATAAAACCTCTTTTTAAATTCCCTTCAAAATCCAAATTTTGTATTGGGTAGTAGTGGATAGGCCACTACAGGATGTGACCACTAGTTTGCTAAACATTGTGGAAATTTGATTGTTAGTTGATTAAATTCATGGTCCACTTTATTAGAATATAGAGAGAGAGAGAGAGAGAGAGAGAGAGAGAGAGAGAGAGAGAGGGAGAGAGAGAGAGAGAGCGAGAGAGAGAGAGCGAGAGAGAGAGAGCGAGAGAGAGAGAGCGAGAGAGAGAGAGCGAGAGAGAGAGAGCGAGAGAGAGAGAGCGAGAGAGAGAGAGCGAGAGAGAGAGAGCGAGAGAGAGAGAGCGAGAGAGAGAGAGCGAGAGAGAGAGAGCGAGAGAGAGAGAGCGAGAGAGAGAGAGCGAGAGAGAGAGAGCGAGAGAGAGAGAGCGAGAGAGAGAGAGCGAGAGAGAGAGAGCGAGAGAGAGAGAGCGAGAGAGAGAGAGCGAGAGAGAGAGAGCGAGAGAGAGAGAGCGAGAGAGAGAGAGCGAGAGAGAGAGAGCGAGAGAGAGAGAGCGAGAGAGAGAGAGCGAGAGAGAGAGAGCGAGAGAGAGAGAGCGAGAGAGAGAGAGCGAGAGAGAGAGAGCGAGAGAGAGAGAGCGAGAGAGAGAGAGCGAGAGAGAGAGAGCGAGAGAGAGAGAGCGAGAGAGAGAGAGCGAGAGAGAGAGAGCGAGAGAGAGAGAGCGAGAGAGAGAGAGCGAGAGAGAGAGAGCGAGAGAGAGAGAGCGAGAGAGAGAGAGCGAGAGAGAGAGAGCGAGAGAGAGAGAGCGAGAGAGAGAGAGCGAGAGAGAGAGAGCGAGAGAGAGAGAGCGAGAGAGAGAGAGCGAGAGAGAGAGAGCGAGAGAGAGAGAGCGAGAGAGAGAGAGCGAGAGAGAGAGAGCGAGAGAGAGAGAGCGAGAGAGAGAGAGCGAGAGAGAGAGAGCGAGAGAGAGAGAGCGAGAGAGAGAGAGCGAGAGAGAGAGAGCGAGAGAGAGAGAGCGAGAGAGAGAGAGCGAGAGAGAGAGAGCGAGAGAGAGAGAGCGAGAGAGAGAGAGCGAGAGAGAGAGAGCGAGAGAGAGAGAGCGAGAGAGAGAGAGCGAGAGAGAGAGAGCGAGAGAGAGAGAGCGAGAGAGAGAGAGCGAGAGAGAGAGAGCGAGAGAGAGAGAGCGAGAGAGAGAGAGCGAGAGAGAGAGAGCGAGAGAGAGAGAGCGAGAGAGAGAGAGCGAGAGAGAGAGAGCGAGAGAGAGAGAGCGAGAGAGAGAGAGCGAGAGAGAGAGAGCGAGAGAGAGAGAGCGAGAGAGAGAGAGCGAGAGAGAGAGAGCGAGAGAGAGAGAGCGAGAGAGAGAGAGCGAGAGAGAGAGAGCGAGAGAGAGAGAGCGAGAGAGAGAGAGCGAGAGAGAGAGAGCGAGAGAGAGAGAGCGAGAGAGAGAGAGCGAGAGAGAGAGAGCGAGAGAGAGAGAGAGAGAGAGAGAGAGAGAGAGAGAGAGAGAGAGAGAGAGAGAGAGAGATCATTAATCATATGAATTGAGGTTATATCTCCATAATAGTGGTTATGCATGGAGACCATACTAGTGGTTATAAATAGAGGTTTTATCTCCCATAATCAAGATGATAAATTTAAATGATTTTATGTTGAATTTTAAAATAATTTTCAATCCTTGCTAGTTATTTACAATGATTCTTCAAAAGATTATTTCATCCCACAATTGCATAATCAATATTCACTTGTAGTGGGAATAAAAACAAGGATCACTTAAAGATAGCCATGCACAAGAGACACAAATATTTTACCTTGGAAAACCAAAACGAGAGAAAAAATAACAATATTTTCTTAGAAGAAATCAATCCAATTCAAGTACAATGCCAATAATGAAGATTGACCCTAACAAAAGAGAGGTTCACCCTCCTTCACAAGAAACCCTAGCAAGGGTAGACAATATTCCAAAAGAAATAAGAGAATAAGAGAAACCCCAAAATTATGCTTCTTTCCTTTGTTAGGCCTTCCTTGGAGGTGCACGCTTAGAGAGAGAACAAGATGTGATGTTGTTGCGTGTCAAATGAAGTGTGTGAAAACTTCTATTATATTCTTCAATTAAATTGATTTCCACTCTTGAGGTTGACTTGTACTTTTGTATTCTAGGGCCAATTTACCCTTTTATTGGGGTTTTTGTGATCTTTCTTGCCTTCAAATTTTTCTGGGACTTCTTCAATGGTTTGTCTTGACTTGTTTAGTTACTTATTCAATATATACATTTTATTCTCATTGATGTCCATCTCCTCACATGCAGATCAAATTCTTCCATATATCTCTAATGTTCATTTAACCCCACTCTAAGAAGTCCCGGCCACTTGTTAGAGCCTATGTCAAATTCAACATTAGGTTAGACTTTGTCTATAACACAAGAGATAAAATCCCTTACCACATAGACAAGTCAACTTACTCTACTAAGAATAGATCCCTCCCATTATGGACTACTCATTAGAGAATGCAATGTGACCTCTATTCTTCCGACACTCATAGTAAATATACATGACTAGATAAAGGCTAAGCATCATAGCCTCAATACATGTACTCAATAATACTCATGAATAATTAGTGCTACGATGGGGCCATCCTCTACCAACCATTGGTCTTGAATCATCATGATCTCTTTGGGAGAATTATCTACATAATGATTTCCCGATGTTGGAACCAACACTCCCTCTCAGTGAGGAAGACATTGTGTATCATGCCAAGACATCACACTTGGTGAAAATTCCCCTCAAAAGAGATATAACTCACTCTTGACTTACAAAATATATGACTCACTTATGTTACTCACGAGAGATATGACTCACTCTTGTCTACTCAAGAGATATGAATCACTCTTAACTTATAGAAGATATGAATCACTTCACTCACTTACCATGTCTGGGCCATTGACTTCATGTGAATTTTTTCCTTCTCACCTATATAACCATCATTGCATTTGGGCCACTCATATCTCATGTCTTTCTTCCTCTTATCTTCTCATCTATCAATGCTCCCTCTTACTAAGGGAGACATTCTCCATCACACCAAGCTTGTCCCTAAACTTTTCCTTGGATAGAGGCTTGGTGATATTGTTAGCTATATGCTCGACTGTGGATATGTACTAGATTTTCACACTCTTAGTCAATAATCAACACCTTAAGCCTTATTTATAAGGCTGCTTAAGATCCATTCACCACTAACTGTGGGTGACCATTCAACTTGATTATGCACATATAATGATCCATCTAGGCCATCCATCACTATTTAGATCAACATGACCATTTTCATGTGAGTGGATATTCAACAACTCATCTATTGCATCTTGTCTCATATGAGGTCATGAAAGAAGCCTCTTAATATACATTGCTTTGAAACTTTCGACACTGACTACAATATACTTTACATCTGTTGTACTTATAGTGACAGAGGTCATATTCCTGCTAAATCGAGATAACATATATGATCCCAAAGATGATGAAATGCCCCAAGGTGCACTTTCTTTCCATTGCACTCCTCTTAGTCATAATATGTAGAATCCAATAACTTCACTTAACCACCTGATATTTTTCTTAGATCATATCCAATTGTACCATGTAGGTATCTCAACACATGCTTTTCCACAACTCAGTGTACATGCGTTGAATCAACCATCAGGCTTCGGTATTCATTGCAAAGAAAATATCAGGATTGGTGTTATCTAGGTACACTAAGGATTTAGTCAACTATCCACCAAATATGAATTTGTTAAGCATAATCACTCAGCTTCTCTATATTTTTCATCATAGTAGGATCCATCAAATATGAAGCTAACACAGAATCACTCAATGTCTCCATATTTCTCATCATAGTAGGATCCATCAAATCTAAATATGAAGCAGAATCGCTCAGCTTCTCTAGATCTATATATCAAGGAATCCACCAGATCTAAATTTGAAATGGAATCACTCAACATCTCCAGATATGTGTTGGAGGAGCTAGTCGGTGAGCTGACTAGACTATTTAGTTGACTAGTTAGAGATTAGGTCATCCTCCAAAGGTCGTGTCAGTTGACTGAATCGACAAGTAGTTATTCATAACTGTTTTGTATTCATGTATGATAGGTTGTTGAGCCATATGTGAGTTTGGTTCGGTTTTGATGTTTGTATGAACCCATATGTGTTTTGTGTAATATAAAGTTGTTATTCAACCTAATATCTTGTCTCCTATCTTTGTTATGATTATATGATTCTATATGTGTATTATTGGTAACTTAGTGATATGAGTGATTACAACATTGGTTCCGTTGCCGATAGTACATGTATGGATGAAATGACCATTAGCAGATGATTTTAGAGTAAGATATTAAAGACTGGTGGGAGCGTAAGATGGCAAACTACTTGCAAAATTATGCTGGAAGAAATAAACTGACTATTGCAAAGGCGAAGGAGAAATTCTTCACTGAAACGCATGAAAAATTTATAGAATTAGTGCCTTAGTTTCTCAAGAAATTACTGGATGAAAAATACAGTACACACTAAGGAAGAAGAGTTGCTCCAGAAACTAATAAGAGGAGGATGAACAAACCTATCAGAGTGGTTTGAGACAATCACAGATGAGTTCTACCAGGAACAGGATGTAGAAGAGAGAGTTTCGGTCGAAACTATTGAAAGGAGGTTCTATACCAACTTTACCGAGAAATTACGTTTCTCACTATTGACCCTTTTGTTCAGATTCCTAATCGAAAGAGGAGTAGTGCATATTTTCGAACCTCATCCATCATTGATAAAGGAGAAGGAGAAAGCATGGGAGAAAGTCATCACAGAAAGGGAGTGGGAGTACTTCTTGAACAAATAAACAGAACTATCTGGGATTACTAAAGCGTCAGGGAGGATATGGGGGGGTAGCTGGTCATGTTTTGGGGTGGAGTAGAAGGATTCTAGTAGACTTGAAAAGGAACCACCAACAATGAACAGTCAGGCCAAGAAAGAAATAATCAAGACAGTGAATCACAAAATCACTCTAGATTTGTAGAAAATAGAAAGAGATAAGAGGAAGAAGAAAAGGGAGGAACAAAAAGAGCAAGCCATAGCACTGCATAGAAGAAAGAATACCAGGGTGATTGAACAAGAAGGACATTTGCCAGAGTCAGGTCATGACCGACAAGAAGAGTGGATAGATGAGGAAGAAGTGTCACCAATGAAAGAATATCTATGGATAGAGTAGGGTGAAGCTCTCCATATTGAAAAATCCTAAGAGGTAAGTCCTCCATCTCCAGTTAATATGAACCTAAGTGCCTGATTGCAGACCATTGTCGCAGAGCACCTAAGGCTATGAGCTGAGTTCGACATATGGATTCAACTAGACGACGAAGGAAATGATGTTGATCATATGGTAATTAGTCGACCCGAGGAAGGAAATTGGGTCACATTCCAAGCGTACTCGTCCAACCGAAGTATCATTCTACTCTACCTAGGAAATGAAGGAGCACCCCCCCTTCTAGACACAACTTTAGGAAATAAAGAATAGTCAAATCCACGCATGAGAATATCTGAGCTACAACAATTATCTTGGAATTTGACAGAAGAAGTTGAATTGATCCGACTACTTGTTGAGGATAAATCAAAAAATAAAAATTTCAACGGGAACGAGAGTTCCGACGAAACTAGCTGTGACCAACACAGAGCTGCAGAGAATATCCCACCACCCCCACCACCACTGATTGAAGTAGATGCCGACGATGATGGCATGGGGCATGATGCAACACACATCCTCCTCTATGAGGGTGATGAAGATCCCAGACGACACTGGTTCGTATGTGAATTGACATGGGAGGCCAACATTGTAACCAGTGAAGATAGATAGATGGAGCAGTTCGATGGTGCCTTAAGGAAGAGGGAACTAACTTGGTATATTACATATACCAAGAAAACACCTAACACGACCAAGGTAGAAATTAAACAATAGTTCCTGTCCTGCTTGAAAACACTAGATGCAAAGCATCTAGCGGCAAAAAAGCTGAAAACAACTGTTTAGAAACCTACAAAAACTGTTCAGGACTATGAAAAGCGATGGAAGGACCTATTGAGCCAATTATACTATAACATTGATGAAAAATTATTAATTCAATGGTTTCTTGCAGGACTTGTACAAAAGATCCGAAGACATATCAGTCTGGACACATTCAAATCATATGAAGAAGCGCTAACGAAAGAACTGCAGGTCGAGATGGACGATGACTATCTGGCACATCCTATCGACAATCGCATTGAGGAGCAGTTGGAAATCATGCAAAAATGATTAAGAGAGATGAACGTCAAAGGTGAGGATATCTGGTGCACAACCTGCTTGTTAGTTGTACATACCAAAGATAATTTTCGATAAGAAGTCAATCGACAAGATGTTCGTTTTGTTCAAATGAAGTGTTTCTTTGAAATTTTCCAAGAACATGGATCACACATGATGAAATACTGTCCCTACAACATGAAAAATGGAAAAGCTTCATGGTGTGTGATCTGTGAGGTAAAAAGTCATGCGACAACCAACTACCATTTGAACCTAAAGAATCAACAAAATTACCATGCAGTCTACTAGAAAAACGTTGTTTCTCAGAACAATGATAATATCCCGAGAAAAAATGAACAAAATGAACCAAGTAACCAATGCTACGAAGGTCTAAGATACAAGCACCGGTTTGAAAATTGTTGTGGAGGATTTGGAGGTTGAGGCTGATTCAATGGAAATCGGGACAATAGACTACAACGACCTATCCAGTGCTTTACTTGTTATAAAGAAGGCCACTGATATGCAAACTGTCCATATAGATATTGGATTGACCTGAAATTTTGTACTAGTTGTGGAGTGGGTGATCACTCATTAGAGGATTGCCCCACCATACTTGACAAAATAAATAAGAAGAAAAATGTTAATGTCTTTTCCCGTGTTAAGAAATGTGATATAATCCCTACTAAAAATTTACATGTAGTCACCAGACAAGGGACGAAAACGGGAAATGATAATCCACGCATAAGTAAAATAAAAAACAAAGACAAATATCCTAACCCTATAAAACAAAAACAATTGTACAATGATGCATCAAACATGTTCCAAGAATTTTCCCGACAAGAAGAAATCGACCATAGTCGACAAGATATATCACAAGAATTACTTAACTTAGTACATAATGAAAAATCAGTAGCACAATTCATTGATATGTTATATAATATTAAGAACAAGCATAGCATGGAGAAACAAACTAAAAATATGTTCAGCCTTAATCAGAAAGATAAGAGTGATGCCAAACCACTTGTCGACCTGGAAATTGAGGGATACCACATTCGACAAGTTGTGCTCGACTTTGGATCCCAAGTAAACATCATGCCAAGGGATACATGGGAACAACTAGGTAGACCTCGACTAAATGAATCAGGCATATATTTAAAATTGGTAGATCAAGGACTGATCGAACCCATTGGAGTTTGGAGAAATGTCGATACAACGATAAAATGCATTTTGACAAAAGTCGACTTCGAAATCATCGACCCTAAGGAAAGATCTAGTTCCTTCCCAGCCCTGGTAGGCCAACCATGGGGTAGGAATATGAAAGAATCAATATGATTAGATAAAGAGAGGATAAAACTCAAAGGAAACAAAAAAAAATTCATTGTCCCTATCCATCCCTCTCAAGGAGAACCTTGGACCGAGCCAATAGACGAAGAAGTCAATGTTCAAAAACTGTATAAAGTTCAAAATAATGAAGACTATATTGAGCCAAATATATATGGGGAACTTCACTTGGGTAATAAAAACTAAGTCGGATATAATTCAGATGCAAAACTATACGATTGGGAGATTGATAATTATGAAACTCAAGCACGAGGATGCTGGACTATTCAAGCCATATCAAAGAAATCGACTAGAAAATGCTTCTCTGTGTTCACCATCCCAAAAATATTTGAAAGGAAAGTTAGGGAATACCCTTCTCTAGCACTGACTAAAACAGAAAATAGACAAACTATTCAGTACAAAGAAAGAGAACCACCAATCCTCCATGTTGAACAAGTCTCCACAAATTTAGGCGAGCATGGACAACTGCAAATACTGATCGAAACCTTTACAGGTCAATCTGCTCCCCATCAGTCGAGATTACAGACATGGACAAAAAATTTGACATACTTTATCGAGAGATTATGTGGTAGGAAGCTAACTAAATAGGCACAAATACCAGTCTTCACGCAAGGACAAAACCCTGAAAATCACATAAATATATGTGAAAAGGAATGGAAAATACTTGGGTACAAAGATGAACGAACATGGCCACATGTATTTCCATCTACACTTGACGTTTTACCAAAAAAATGGTATAAAATGGAAGAAGCTCGAGGAGAAACATTCATATGGCAGGAACTTAAGGAAAATTTCATTAAAGACTTCAGATTCGTACCGAAAGAGGAAAAATTAGTCGAAGTAACTGAACAAATAAATTTTTTTATACAACCGACTGTTCAACACACTTCGACACAAAACCATAACTGAATGAAAGCATCTTGTAATAAAATTCGATCGAATAAAATATCACAGCCGACAAGACTTAGACTGGAGAACAAGCACACACATGGAAAAATCTTTAAATGGAAAACTGATTACCCAGAATTGGTAAAACTAGTTAGAACAATATTCAAATTCGAGTCAATTGACAAAGACGTTACCGACAAGATGACAACGACATATTTTCCCACATCATTTTCTCAGTTTAAGGAGGGAAGTCGATAGATAAATGAAAGCAAGGCGTCAGAATGGATGGATGCAGAAGTTAAGACCAAATAAGTCGATATATCGAATGATGATCAACCAAAATTAGCACGAATAGGTGACTAATGGAATGATGAGCAAACAACTGAAATAGTTAACCTATTAAAAGAATTCCAAGATGTATTTTCTCGAGACTATAAAGACCTAAAAGGGTTAGTATAAGAGATGGGTGAGATGAAAATAGACATAAAACCAGATGCAAGACCGATTAAGAAAAGGCCGTACAAATTAGCTCACAAATACAAATAAATAGTGAAAAAGGAAATCAAAAACATGTTAGCAGTAGGGATCATATATCCAATTGACCAGTTGGAATGGGAAAGGCCTATGGTCATCCAACCGAAAAAACATGATTCGGCAAAACTAAGAATTTGTGTTGATTTTTGAGAGCTAAATAAAGTCACTTTAACAGACCCCTTTCCTACACCATTTGCAGATGAAATCTTAAATGAAGTTGCAGGAGACGAATGCTACTCGTTTACAGATGGATTCTCAGGGTATAATCAAGTTCCAATTGCAAAAGAAGACCAGAAGAAGATGAAAATTATCTGCGAATTTGGTTCATCTGCTTACAATGTTATGCCATTTGGATTAAAGAATGCACCAATAGTATTCTCCAGGAGTTAAAGCATTCCAAGAATACATATACAAGTCGATGGCTGTATACTTTGATGACTGGATGATATAATCCATGCTGAAATACCATTGTAAGTAGATAATACTAATGTTGGAAAGATGTCGACAAATCCAATTATCTCTCAATATAAGGAAATTCATCTTTTTGACCCCCATAGGAATCCTGTTGGCAAATATCGTATGCAAAGAAGGAATTAAAGTCGACTTTGTAAAAATAAAAATCATTTTGGACCTAAAACCCTCGGTGAATCCAAAACAAGTCTGATTTCTATTAGAACACACAGGCTATTATAAAAAGTTCATCCGTCATTATTCAGATAGGACCCATCCCTTGGAAGAGCTATTAAAAGAATACCAAGAGTATGACTAGACTGAGGGATTTGATGCTTCCTTTGACACATTAAAGAAAAAATTAGTCGAAGCACCCATTCTCAGATTTCCAAAATGGTTAGTAAAATTTCACGTCCACATCAATGCATCAGGCATAGCAATAGGTGCAATACTAACTCAACCTAGAGATGCCAGGATGGACTATCCAATTGTGTATAGTAGTCGAAAACTAAAAGAACATAACTATTCAACGATAGAAAGAGAGTCATTAGGAATGGTATTTGCATTGTAGAAATATTGACATTACCTGTTGGCTAATCCTTTCATATTCTATATAGATCATTAAGATTTAAAATACTTGGAAAAAAAACCCTTACATCATGGAAGAATATGTCGTTGGATATTATTGTTCCAAGAATTTGATTTCGAAGTAGTAGTTCGACTAGGGAAGCTAAATGTTGGACCTAACCTTTTGTTGAGAATCGACACAGGAGAGGAACCGACAGGAGTCGAACATGACCTTCTGGACACACATCTATTTCGAATAGAAGCTATACCAGCAGAAATAGAAGAAATAGCTCAATTTCTGGAGAATTGTCAAGAACCTAAAGGTATGAGCACTAAAAGGAAATAAATCCTAGCAATGAAGGCCACACCATACACTCTGATTAATGGATTACTATATAAAATGGGCTTGGATGAAGTACTCCATCAGTGTGTTCTAGAACATGAAAGAGAAAACATAATGTATGAAGCGCACTATGGACCATCTAGAGGACATTTTCAGTTGGACACAACTGCCAAAAAGATCCAACAGTCAAGACTATGGTGGCTGGAATTACACAAAGATTGTCAAAAGTTCGTTAGTAAATGTGACCGATGCCAATGTTTAGGCCGACCCTTACCTAGAACTGAGATGGATTTAATTTCGGAAACCCAAGTCTAAAATTTTAAATTTGGGCCATCAAATTCATTGGACCATTTCTAGTTCCAGCAAGAAGGACAGGTGCACGAATATCATAACAACATTGGAATATGTTACTAAATGGGCAGAGGAAAAACCTGTCGAAACTTGCTCAAGTGAAGTAGCTTCCACATTCATATATGAAAATATAATCACTAGATTTGGTTGCCCATTAACCTTAATTAGCGACCAAGGATCACATTTTATTAACTGAACCATTGCAGCATTGACCGAACAATTCAAGATCGAACACAAACAAAGTACAACTTATCACCCTCAGTCTAATGGAGCAATAGAAGCATTTAATAAAACCCTAACAAGAGGCCTAACAAAAATCTGTAACACTAATAAATATGATTGGTATGAAAAAATTCCTGCTATCCTATGGGCTTATCGAACAACATATAAATGATCCACTGACCAAACACCATTTCTACTAGTCTATGGCCAAGAAGCAGTAGTCCCTCTACACTTTCAAAAATAGACACCGGTAATAACCGACATATTACATATTAATGTCGAATAAGCAAAGAACGACTGACTAATGCAACTAGCTAAGCTAGAGGAAGACCGAATTATGGCTATACAACATCAAGAAATCCAGAAACAACAACATAAAGCATGGCATGACCAAAACATTAAAAACAAGAACTTGTTGGCTGGAAATATTACACTACTGTATAAGAGTTTGGTGAAAGGAAAACCAAAGAAAAATCCATATAGAGTGGATGGGACCCTCTATCGTGGAAGAAATCAATGCCAATGGATCAATCCGACTCAGAACGTTACAAGGTAGAGTATTTCGAAAACTGGTAAACGGTTCCTGACTAAAACAGTATCAAAACTAAAAAATATGAAAAAAAAATAAAAATAAAAAGAGAAACGATTATCATAACTGTTAACAAAACCTATAAAAAACAGAAAAACATAAAATCCAAAAGAATCAAAGAAGACCAAAATGACAGGAAATCTAGAAAGACATAGTAGAATGCAATTTGAAAATAATTGAAATTTTCACCATAGAAATACCGCATACCGACCATACTGTAGACATCGACAATAATATTAAAAGGCCCAATCAACCCATCATGACTACGGTCGGACGGATTGCCAAAAATAGAACACATTAAAAGAGCCTTCAATAGAGCACTCTTTACCATCAAATTCACCATTAATAGCTCCATAGACAAGATGTCCATCCACTCCACCTATAAATACTACGTCGGAAAAATATTTCATATCACTTTACCAAGATCTAGAGCGACAGAGTTACCAGACTTCCGAGAGCAAATTAATTACGAAGAAAGCCGAACCAGAAACTGACAAGATGTTCCCAAAGCAAACCAAAACTATCACAGGAAAAGAAAAAAGAGTTAGAATCCGTTGTAAGTCCATTAGTGAAACCGTTGCAAAACATTAAAAATGCAAAAGTACAGGAAGTTTCATGGGCACGACACTGGGCAGAATTAAAAAAATGGGTATATAGGGGTAAGTAAAAAATGACAAAGGAGGGGACAAAAATAAACCATAGAACTATCGTGAACTATATGAATGCACCCTTCATGGCAAGTTTTGGAGGGACCAAAGAAAATATTGTCAAGTTCATAATTAGTCGATACCACAATGGGAAGTTTTACTTCGACAAACCAGTGGAGATATCCGCTGAAACCATCTACAAACTTACTGGGCTTTCCAACAAAGGAGACCTTGTTCCTATAGGTATCAAAGAAGGGCTATTGGAAAGACTAACAGGAACATCGATAGGGAAAAAATCCAAAGGGTTAATTGTCGGACAAATTAAAGCCACTACACCCAAAATGGTGGCCAAAATCGTATCCATAGGCCTGATTGTCACAGGACGAGGATACGATTTGAAACTCGACATGCTGGAAGCTGTTGACTATGTAGAAGACTGAGGGAAATTTTAATGTTGGGTTCAATACGTGGCCAACATGCTCAAGTATCTCTGTGAAAAGTGCCAAGAAACAGGTGCAATAATTATATTTCCATCACTATTAATATGGATAGCTATGTACCACCTATGTCCAGTCGGGAATCCACAGTTCCTAGAATCGACTAGGTTCCACATGTGGCATTTCAAGTCATTTTCAATGGGTGGAACTGCACAGGAGCTGGGAGAGGGTAAATTGTTCTTAGAAAATTGGTTTCATAATTTGAAAATCCAAATAGCTAGATGGAGGGTTCCTCAAAAGAAACTCAGGCAGGAGGAGGGAGGAGGACGGACAGACGAAGAAACTTAGGTCGACAGACCTGAGTATGCTATGACAAAAGAAAAATTGAAAAGAATAGCTAAGGATATATTAACATCAAGAAAAAATAAAGGGACTCAGGAATAAGGAAATGGGAAGCACAAACTTATCCTTCAAGAATAATTAGAAGATGAAGACAAACTACTTGCTACCACTGTTGACATTCTAGAGGATGCTTCACTGAACAAAGTATCTGTCAAAGCATAATTCAAACAATTTGTCGAATCAAGAGCAAAGCAAGGTAGGATTAAAAGGTAAGAGATGCTATCCAGCCCGTAATAAGTCTCATTGATTTAACACTAGAATCCCCATGAATTTCTCTCACCAGAATAACACTAGAATGAACCATTGCCATATCACCAATTTACAAAGATATCATCCTCGAAACCCTCAAAGAAAAGATTGATAAAGATATTGAAATTCAACAATTTATTAATAGACTTCCAAACCTATTTCTCAATGTCCAATAGATCACCACCACTCATAAACTCATAGAGTCGAGCTCTGTCCAACAAAGTCTCACCTCACAAATCGACCAAGTCTCACCACCACCAAAAGTTGTGGGACTTATAAAATCCTCTTACATCCAAAATCCCGACAAAACATCTGAAGTGGTTGCAACCCAAATTTCCTCATTCACACCAACTATCGCAAAACTTTCAGTTAATGAGGAAAATGAAGGAACACTTGATATTGAAGGTAATGATCAAGAAAAACTGGATACATAAATCACCCACCCTATGGACTTTGAATAAATATACAACCTTGTATATTTGCATCCAGAAGTTGAAATCGCCATGTCAACAAGTCACCTTCTAACCACTCCATTAACCTCAGAGCACTCACCATCGCCATTTCCATCACCACCACTAGCACCAGAGTCTCCTCACAATCCAAAGCCACCGTCTTCACCACCACTAGAGGCACAAACAACTACAAGTCCTACCCATGTAATACAACCAGTTAACCCTACCACAACAGAAGTTCAGTCAACTGAAAATCCACCGACTGAAGAGAAACAAAGATAGAAGCAACAGACAACATCAGTACCAACAGGACCAGTGGTGGTCCATCATTCCAAACATAAAAGAAAAATAAAAGAAAAGAAGAAAAGAGAATAGAAACAGACACAACAAGGACCAACAGTTATCCACCTGCATCAACTAGGGTCAGCTACTGCAGTCAACACACCAAAAATTAGAGATGGATAACTGGACCAACTATTCAGCGCACTCACTAAAGAGGCTGCAACGAGAATCAAGACATAAAAGAACAGATAGATAAACTTGAAGCAGAACAAGTCAAATTCTTGTCCAAATGTAGGAATCTGACCCAAACAATTTTACCAAGAGAAAATGAGACTGACACTAACAAACCATTAGAGAGAGCTTACCAGTTGCTGAAAGTGTCATGTCGAACCTTCAGACACAATCGCAGGAAAAGAAGGATGAGCAAAAAGAAGAGACTTCTGTGCTATTTAGAAACCATTACAAAACATTCTCAGAAGCCTACAAAGTACTGCATGAACATTTGGAGGATTCCGCCACCACAAAAGAAGTACTATGTAGTTGGCACACTTACTATGGATAGGTATTTCAGCAGGCTTGAGACACCCGTGAACACATTAAAACATTAGAAAATCATCAAGGATTGGAAGCAACAATGAGGAGCACAATAAATGATCAGATTGTACTGGAGACAACAAAACTGGAAAAATTAGAAAAACAAGCACACCAGTGGATGAATCAGGCATTACCCAGTCTCAACACATTGGACAATATTTTCCCACAAATGAAAAGATTGCTTGACACAGTAGAATAAAAAACTCAACTGCTCGGGATTGACATGAGAAAGATCACGAACCTACCAATACAAGAGAAGGTGTTGATTCTGTCAATCATTACAACCTTGACCATTGACGTTCATAATTCCCTCTGTAATTGGACATAATTTCAGCACCAACTTGCCATTACAGCGGAAGCCAAAGTGGAGGTATGTGTATAGAAAATGCCATCCATTTGACTGCATAGCCCATGAAGATAGATCAATTGGAAGAAAACTACTTTAGACAAGATTTTTTTGTTACCTCCCTTATTTCTTCAGGACAAAGAAAGATTTTGTTCCTGGGGGAGATGTTGGAGGAGCTAGTCAGTAAGCCGACTAGACTAGTTAGAGATTAGGTCGGCCTCCAAAGGTCGTGTTGGTTGATTGAACCGATAAGTATTTATTCATAACTATTTTGTAATCATATATAATAGGATGTTGAGCTAGATATGAACTTGGTTCGGTTTTGATGTTTGTATGAACCAATATGTGTTTTGTGTAATATAAAGCTGTTATTCAACCTAATATATTGTCTCTTGTCTCTTTTATGATTATATGATTCTATATGTGTATTATTGATAACTTAGTGATCTGAGTGATTACAACAATATTCCATCATAGGTGTGGTCATGAGCTTACAATCCATCATGTCGAATCTTTGCAATATCTCGAATGTGCACTCCCTTTTTCTGAGCAATATCTCATCACACCTCCAATCCCAATAATATCATACTTAGAGTCCAACTCCTTATTTCACTCGACATTGAGCTTCTATGTTCCCATAATGGAACATATCATTAATCGTATAACACCAATATCAAATGTTCACCATCAACAACCTTTTAGTAAATGTCAGAATACACATCATTCTTGGTGAAGTCCAAGTTCATCAAGTAAAATGTTTATCCTGACATACCAAGTATTGGGTGCCTACTTGATTCCATACAAAGTATTCTTTATCATCAACAAGTTGTGCAATAACCACTCCCTATGTGTGGGAGCATACTACTCCCTCTGTATTTGAGTATCTTTCTCTCTCTACATATGGGCTCTCTTTTGCATCTGAGTATCTTTCCCTAAAGCAACTTGCTGTCTTCTATACTTGTTGATATTTGTGTATTTATCTCCACCAAGTGGGTTTACTAAGACAAGCTTCTCGTTCTCTCAAGAACATTGAATACTATCCATGAATCCCTATGAGTCTGCAAACGAGTTATCCTTTATTAGTCATCTTTGATGCTGATCAAAACTGTATGTTTGATCTTGCATATCCACTTGGAAGTAATCATTGACTTCCCTTATGATATTGGAACTATCTACCTGAAAATATTACTGAGAGTTACATGCTTTCTTGCATCTTGCAAGGTATCATGAAGCTATGTTGGCCTCTTCCTAATCATGCATCATCTTTCGACATATCCATTGGTTTTGTTGGATCTACTGTCTTTTCCTGATAGTTAGAAGGATAATTACTATACTAGAGGGACACTCATCCTTTGAAGCTTCCTTGTCCTCACTATCAAACTCCATGTGAGACCTTCTAGATATGAAGGTTACCGTGTTCATCTTCTTCTTCCTTAGCACATGGGTGTATGCTAGACAACCAAGGATTCTTTCTTGCTTCACTCCAAAGAATGCTTCCTTAGAAGTATTGTCCCCCAATATCTAGTGAGGAAACTTGATATGAGAATAAATGCCGTATTGGATATATCACGGATCATCATCTCCACAATCTTTACAATGGACCTATTTTGTAACACATGACATAAATTTCCACAATGGTTAACCAATAATAAATTAAATAATGATGTTATTCATCAACAATAATTCAAATTAATCAAATAAAAATTATTACACAAAGTTTAAAACACTTATCATTTTTTTTTTTGAATCCCTCTCGATATCTGCCTTCTTGCAGAAATCATCAATGTCCTCAACAATGTTTGATCTTCTTCTTCGTCAAGTCCTGCATTTGATGAAAAACTTTATCTTTGGTCTTCATGTCTTCTAGGAGGAATCATACATAGTCTAAGAAGACATCCAAGGATTCTACTGCCATTTTTCCACATCCATTTGAATGCAAAATATAAATATCCCCTTGGATCTACTATCACTGTTTGGAAAAGAACCCTTGGAATTCTTTCCAAGTGTACAACCCCTGCAAATATGTTCAAGCTCTAAGTGGATCTTTTGGAATACTTAAAAGTACTCTTTGCAATATTAATCAAATTTCCCTTTTTCTTGTTTTATTTTGTGGTGGAAGTTCACCAACATTAGTTATTAACGCATGCTTCTTTCTCTTCCTTTTCCTTTCTTCCAAGGACATCGAAAAACATAGTGTCCATATTCATGACAATGGAAGCACTCATACTTCGAAATATCCTTCTTCTATTCTTTGGTTGTCATGTCCCTAGAAGTATCATTTTCAATTGACGAGATATCATTGCTATATAAAATATTACCTTTAAGAGTAGATACAAAATAATATTAGAGTTCATCTGCAATCTCAACATCATCCAACCTTTCTTCTACTCTAGACACCATTTCGACAAAATATGAAAATCTGACCTAGAAACACTAGCGGGGGCTAGGTCAAAAATGAAGTTTGGAAATATGAATTTTTCTTCCACACATATATGTTCCCTTGTAGGAAGAGTTACAAAATTATAAGATCAAATCCAATGTGTGGATAGAAAGGTTCAAAACTGGAAGTCCTAGTTTCTTGATCCCAGTAGAAATAGGTCCAAACTGAAACTTCAAAAAGCTGATATCCGATTTCATAGATAAGTGATCCCTCCTAGGTAGATTTCCACAATGCTATTTTTATGTCCAATATATGGAGATAAGTGTCCTAAATTGGAAGCCCTAGTTTCTATATTAGGGCATAAACATTCTCTTGCAATGGTTTTTATTCAAAACTGCTTTGATACCATGTTGAATTTTAATCCAATTTTTAATCCTTGATAATTATTTACAATGATTCTTCAAACATTTATTTCATCCCATAATTTCATAATCAATATTCACTTGCAACGGAAATTAAAAAAAGGATCACTGAAAGATAACCATGCACAAGAGA
The DNA here is from genome assembly GCA_001517045.1 of Pseudotsuga menziesii. Taxonomy (NCBI): domain Eukaryota; kingdom Viridiplantae; phylum Streptophyta; class Pinopsida; order Pinales; family Pinaceae; genus Pseudotsuga; species Pseudotsuga menziesii. Next base: position 649,228 of record LPNX010681438.1, on the reverse strand, counting down.
CACAAATATTTTACCTTGGGAAACCCAAATGGGAGAAAACCCAACAAAATTTTCTCAGTAGAAATCAATCCAATCCAAGTACAATTCCAATCATGAAGATGAACCCTAACAAGAGAGGTTCGAACTCCTTCACAAGAAAACCTAGTAAGGGTAGACAATCTATGAAGAGAGATAAGAGAATAAGAGAACCCCCAAAATTATGCTTCTTGCCTTTTCTAGGACTTCCTTGGAGGTGCGCACATGGAGAGAGAAGATGTGATGTTGTTGTGTGCGAAATGAAGTGTGAGAAAAATTCTATTTATATACTTCATTTGAATTGTTTTCCACTCTTGAGGATGATTTATACTTTGTATTCTAGGGCCAATTCACCCTTTTTACTAGAGTAGTTGTGCTATTTCTTTCCTTCAATGTTTTCTGAGACTTTTTCAATGGTTTGTATTGAATTCTTTGGTTATTTCTCCATCATAGAAAATTTATCCTTGCTAATGTCCATCTGCTCACATGCAGATCAAATTCTTCCATATAGTTCTAATGTTGATTTGACCCCACTTTAAGAAGTCCTCAGACACTTCTTAGAGCCTTTGTCAAATTCAACATTAGATTATAATTTTTCTATACCACAAGGGATGAAATCCCTTATCACATTGACAAGTCAACTCACTTTACTAACAATGGATCACACCCGTTACAGAGTACTCCTTGGAGAATCCAATGTGATGTCTAGCCTTTTGAAACTCATAACCAATCCATATGACTAGATAAAGGACAAGAATTCGAGCCTCAATTACACATAGTCAATACTACTCATGACTAATTAGGACTATTATGGGGCCGTCTTCTACCAACCATTGGTCAAATCTTCATGACCTATGCGGCCAAAAGATCTGCAGAATGTTTTCCCGATGTTGGAACTATAGAGAAACTTCAACATTTTAGGGATTCAAACTCTCAAGACAATTTTCTTAATGTTAAGAGATAAATACACAATTAACTAAATTTGAATACACTTATACGATTTTTTGTAGATCGTTATAGATGTCCTCATTTTCAACTATTTAGCTCCAATATTTTACCAAGAGGATTTCTCAAAACTTTCTCAAAGCTCCAAGGGTTTCAAATTGCAAGAAGTGTGTTGGTTAACCACCCTAGTTACAATGGGTTGTATGAAGAGACTTCCAAAAGTAGAAAAAATATTTTGCAACTTCTCTAAAGCATACGATTTACCCCAACTCCAAGATAATGGAAAAAAGTCTTAATACCAAATTCATAACTAGATCACCATGAAAAAATTTAGTATAAATACAACCATCTAGTATTAGTGTGTGAGAGATGAGCTCTTAAGATGGACCATCTCTTCTTATATAACCTTTGAGACTCAAGTTACTTGTTATTCTCATGCAAAAATTCTAGTTATTTAAAAATTACTGAAAACATAATATGTATCCACACAGGTCACCTTTATGCATGATTAGTAATTTAAAAAATACATACATACATACATACATACATATATATGTCATTCTTCACATTCCAACTATCTCTCTTATTTCTAATCCTACATGTCTATTGATAATTGTTTTTTTCCGAATTGAGTGGGTGCACTAGAAATGAATTTTTCCTATTAAATAATTTTTTGTAATGTGGTTCAGTTAGAGGGATCGCTATGTCCACAATAATAATTCTCTGGGGGCCCACCCGAAGGGTCCTCATCCTATTGACTCCATGTTAAGGAACCTATATCCAAAGGACCCCGAGAATTGAACCTCTGACCTCCACTACTTTGATCTTCGAATTTTTGAGCACCAACCAACTGAGCTTCCCCTTAGGGATATTAAATAAAACTTCTAATTAAATGTCATTTTTATTTATTTATTTTCAAATCCTAAACACTTTTCCAAATATCAGGGTCAATATAATTTCATCTTTTCATTTTTATAAAATATGCATAGGTTTATAGGAGCCGTTAACTCATAGATGCACTTTTCATTTCATTTTTCCAAAATATTTATGCAAATCAAATGAAAATTTCTCCCAAAGTATACACATATACAACCTAAAGTGAATACTAAGGGAGATGCCAAGTTAAGTTAGAGACTTAAAGTATTTGGTACCAAGAACTAGGCAGGTAAGTGTTCAATCACTACTACATTTGGGTGCAAATTCCAACGTTTCTTTCCAACGCTAGGGGAAAAATCCATTGTGATGTTGAGATTTTTTTTAATTATTGCAAAGTACACAATGTTTTTTCAATTTTTCCTCAACAATTGTTGTAATTGTGACAATGTATTTACCATGTTATAATTTGACGGTAATATGTCTCAATCATAATGTTTTTAAGGTTAGACCAAATTGGACCATTAAAATAGTCTTTGATCATTAAATAATTTTGAATGACTAGTTTGATTAAGTTAAATATTTGTCAAAGTTTCAAAATTTTGGTATTTGTTGAATATTTCTATTTAGAAATTGATTCTTTCTTCCATACATATACTGACCAAGTTTTAATTGACTACATTCTACTTCTAATATTAATATTAATAATAAAATAATAACAATAATAAAAAATCCATGTAAATACTTCATGACTAAAATCACCTCTACTATGACATTATCTCACTTAAATATAAATTCTTTTATCTCATCCCAACATATATTCAAGCATTTAATTTATAAGAAACATTGTTTCCTAGGTTTTTATTGATGTCTTATACTAGGACATTGACCGACACCACACACTTTGGCACTCCAATATTAATTAATTAATTTCCACACTTTATTATGGTTGTAATTGTAATGCGCTTGTGTGATATTGTTGATGGAAATATCTTAAAAGTGTTCTTCTTATGAAATTTTAGCGAGAATATTGGTAAATTATAAGGAATTTATTAGCTATTGCTTGCATTACTTAGAGTGCATCTAATCTCAATGATTAGTCCATAATATACTTCCTCTAAATCTATAAAATCTTGAAATTGATCAAAATGTTGGTGTGCAGTAAAACTTTCCTCTCCATAAAAAAGGACAATTCTTTGGGCATAGTTTTGAGGGAGGTCATGAAACTGAGCAGGTAATGCAAGAGGATCAAACCTAGCAACCATGGCTCTATGGGGTGCTTTTGGAAGATTTTGGAAGGGATATATTGGTATAGCCTTTTGAGAAGAAGTGCTGACTTGAGAAATTTCTTGCTTTTCCCCTTTATCTTGTATTTTACTATAAGAGGCTGAAGGATGAATTTCCCTAGAGACTTGTAAACTTTCCCACAAGGAATATAGCAAACAGGATTGGAATTTTTGTTCATCAAAGATTTCTTTATTGAGGTTTGTTTCCGATTTAGTTCTAAAAAATAAGCTTTTGAACTTCAATTCAGGAAATTTATTTTCAAGGCTAGTAATTTCCCCTTTTGGCAAAGAAAAATATCTCCGAATTTTAGATTTACCTGCTTGTAACTGGCTCTTCCTCCTCCTGAGGATTATTTATGGATCTTGAAAAGTATATGGTGGGATATGATATGGATTACTCCTGATATGTATTCTTGAAGCCAATTTTTCTTTAATGATCACACTTATCTTGAAGAAATCTTGAACACTATGGATTCACCAGAGAAAAATATCAGCCTGTTATATCACCTAATTCCCGTTTGCTCATAGGAATCAGATATAATATGTGTCATTCCTTTGTAGAGAAAAATATTCTTTTTGAATCCCCGATAATGACGCCAAAATGTTATCACTCATAAATTCCTTTGGATATGAGAGGATGGGCCTAAGGTAACCTCAAACCAATTTTTATACTAAATCTAGCCTTTTAGTTTTAGGGGGCTCCATCAACAAAATTACTACCTAAGGTCACTGAAATATTAATTTTTCTTCAAGTACAAGGGATAGAGTTTCCAAATATGAATCACAACAATTTCAGATTATGATGGTAAGATAAAATAAAGAAACCATTGGGCTAATGGATTCATACCAAACAAAGATATTTAGTTTTATATATAAAAAGAAAGAATTGTCTCTGATTCAGAAGCTAGGAAGGGAATATTTATTTAGTCATAAGTTTATGTATAGGATGGTAGTAGACATCAGGAAAAAGCAACCCATTACATAAAATATTCAAACTAAGGAAGAAGTTTAATTTAATGTTAGACAAAAGATAGTGAGTATCCAATTGCATGCATTTGGAGCACCATAAATGAATTCTAAACCATGTATTCTAAATTGAATACTTAAGAATAAATACACATAATGGAAAACATAGGTAAATATTTACACATACACATAGAGGAGATCACAAACTTAAAACCATTACCACAAGAATGTTTGTCTCAAAAAATAGTTCATTTTCTCTATTCTCTGCAAAATTGTATTCGAAAAATATTGTCCATGAACAACCTGCTTCTTTTCTTTGGGATACAACCCCCAATACATCATAAAAATAAAATCATTCAAAAATATGGCTCCTTGAGCAAATGTTTAACAAAATTATTGTAACCCAATGTTATTTTAACTAAATTCCTAACTCCTAGGAACCTAGTAACTGAAATGTTTTCATAATTTTTTATATATAAAAAATCCATGTGGTAGGTCAAAGATATATCCGGACTGATCCCTTGCATTGTGACATGTTTTAATTGGTGTAGCCTGTATTTGGTCTTCCTGAATTTCCCCACATCTTTCCATTGATCATGATTCGGGAGGTCACAATCCATCATTTCCTTTATCTCCACCTCTAACTCCACGTATTGGGTGTAAGAAATAGGTGGTAGACTTATTTGAGTGATCAAGAACCACTCAAATATCTCAAAGTCATATTGCAATATATCTATAATGAATTTTCCTGTTAGTACCTTTGTCAATTATTTGGATTTTGAATGGTCCATTCGATTACGCACCAACATGTTATGATATTGTTCTTGGGACAAAAACCGACCATTATCATCCCAGAAAGGAGGGAGATCTTCATCGAAGTGTTCTTGAAACATCTGCTTGAAATATTTAACCTACATAAGAATCTAATTGGCTTTCTCTTGCACAACTTTGACCAGATTATGCTTATTAATAAACTTTCTATCCCATAGAATTATGGCTAGCTTGTCCTTGATTCCCATTTCTTGCATGTCTTGATATCTCAAGGTTTTTAAAAAATTAACAACATTTTGTACAGTGTCTAATGGTTTTTTGTCTAGATTTTGATTCACCAACTTACACCTTTGAAGATCCAAATCCACTATTACATTCTTATCATTCACATAATCTAAATAAGATCTAAACTTGGTAATTTCTATAGTTAATGTATCCCAAATAGTACTTTTAGGTCCATGCAGGGGTACGTTTCCTATCACCTTTTCATTCAATTCATTGATCTTCTTTTGCATCCGTTTCCTTTCACGTGAAATTTTGTTTCTTTCTTCAATAATTTGAGCCAATTCCTGCTTAAGCTTGACATTATCTTCTTTCAACTACTTGATTTATCCGTCTATTAAATTTATCGGTGACATGGAAATGGATAATTTGTTAGTGGGATATTCATTTACTTGATATTCATTTTGAATCAAAGGTTGGCTCATAAACTCCTCCTGTACTTCCTCTTCTTCTTTTGGATTGGCATTAAAAGCTGAAATCTGGGACATAAATCCATATTGTTCAATTTCCCAAGCTTCTTTATCCTTTTGTAACTTTAACATTTTCCCCTTAAAGTCCATCAATTCCTGGTGAATTTTATCCTTTTCTTGTTGTAACACTATCAACTCTGTTAACTAGACGTGATGCATACCTGGAACTTTCAATTTTTTCTTAAGAGCTTGGATAGTTTTTTTCTTTTCTTCTAGCATTTTTTTAGTTGCTTGAACATTAGCAGGTTCGGTCCCTGAAGTTATAAGGTTTGTCTGTAATTTTTTAATCTAAGCTGAATTAGCTTTGTTCTCCACTTTTTCTTGTCGGAGTTGGTTCTCCAACTTATCGATGATTGACTTCTTTTTTGTAATTTTCAATGCGGCCTTCAATAAATAATAATATAAAAGATCACTGGTTTGTCTATGGAGATGGATTTTATCAGGAAAATTGATTTTTATCAAGAATGAACTCCATTTCAAAAAATTTCTCATCATCTACCATAGAAAATTTAAAGGTATTACTCTCTAAATCCATGGTGGAAATTAGAGACAATTGTTGAGCTGCTAAATTTCTCACCCGGGGAAAAAGATTTTGTGTTTCATCTAAAGTTTTTTTTTTTTGCGTAGCTAGAAACAAAGGCACGCTTAGATTTATAACCAGAGTCTTTTCCTATGCTACCTTCTCCAGTAAAAGAATATTCTCGTATTTGTACATGCTTTTGTTGTAAAAGAAGACCTTTTTCTGCATCATCCAGACTCTGCTCATATTGTATCGTTATTTCCCTTTGAGGCTGTGTCTTTATTCTTTTGCTATAGTTTTCATCATTGACATCCATTATGTTGATTTCTTAAAGGGCCCTTTTATTTACTGAAGTAGAGTTAGATGGTGTTTGTACTATCAAATCCAAGCCATTTCTTTTTTCTTCAACCACCTCTATTACTTCTTCCTTGATTCCCTCCCAATCCTTCTCAACCTCCAACAAATTGGGCCATTTCATCCATGCCTTCTATTGGTTGATGTTCAAAGGATTTTTTTTTCTCCTTTGTGATATGATCTCCCATGGAACATAGTTTAGCTTTTCCATTTTTTGGAATTCCATAGCCTCTAACAAATTTTCAACAATATTTAACGCAACTTTGTTCTAAAAAATGAAAGGGATGATATTGAATGGGAACTTTACATCAGAAGACTTCTTAAAAGCACCAAAGTGTTCTTATTCTGAACACAACCTTTGTCTGATAAATTCTAATGCAAAAATCCTAGGATTCAGGAAGGAAGGTAATTTGTAATGTGTTCCTGTGTAACCATACACATGAACAACAATGAGTTCCTTATATAAAAACCAGTCCCCTATACAACTTTCTAGGAAAAGATGCAAATTGCTTTTCATTCCGTCTAATACTCTAGGAAATTTTTCATCAAATAGTATTATGTACACCTCGACCATTATTTTATTTACAAACTCCACCATATTTATCTCTCCAGGAAGCCCATGCAAGAAAATTGTACTGATGAAATGTAACTCAAAAACATTGGAGCATAGGAACATTTTTAGTAAGTAAAACTGATACCTGAAAATGTCTCAACTTGGAAAATTCTCTAGTTGAAAATTAATTGTGGTGGCTATGAATTCATCAAAACCAAAACAACAGACTTGATTCCTCTCTGGTTCTGGTAAATTTGTCTTCAACATAAATCCTAAAATAGCTTCAGTCACTGACCGGTCATCATGATATCCCAGTATTTGACTCAACATTGACAACACCATTTGGACCTCTTCTAAAAAAAGATGAACATTTAAGGGAAAGGAAAGACTCTCTACCATATGACCAACTTTTAGAATTTTCGACAAAAAAGCATTTTAATTTCGGACTTACATTCTCTATACACTTGGACCAAGGATTCTTCACTAAGGGCTTCAAAATTTACAGGAAAAATCTTGTCCACATTCAAAACCTCATGGATAAATTTTTCATTAACCTGAAAATGGATTCTAGTTGCATTTTTGTTCATAATTACTCTCTCAATGGGAGGATAATTGTTAACACACCACTCTAGAAATAACGATTAATATAGCGTTTTCTCGACAGAAAAATAATAATTGAATGAATTCCACACATTCAAAACATCTATTACTTGTGACTTAAAACTCCATAATTTTTCTTTAGACTAAGAAATGTTGCACATAGAGAGAATTGGGTCGAATACATTTCCTTCTCTATCAAACATAACCTCTTCTTTCCTATCCATGAACTTGCAGATGAAAACTGAAGTTGAAGATTCTTCCATAGAATAAACCTAGTAGGAAATAATGTGTTAGAATTACCTAGGAGGTGGCGAAAATCCAGTGGCTAACCTTCAGACAACAACCTGAACCGCACACCTGTGCGCTGTCGAAGTCTTACTTTTTCCTCAATGCTGCAACGAAATAAACCTTTTTACCATTACCAATGATATTTTATATTATGCAAGGAGACCAATTTCGGAAGCTGAGAAAGTGGGTTTCCCTTTACCATTTTTCCTAGTGGATATCACTACATTATTCCACATAGAGGGAGATTTATAATCTTCTACCACTTTCCTCCTTCATCTCCCGTGCTACTCCACGCTCCGAATCACCTTCCAACTGTTGATCTTATCCTGACCAAATATTTTCCATTCAACAATGCTGTCTCACCTCCTGACATCATATTTGGGTCCCACAATCACGTACATACACCGTATGTCTCATTCACCAGTGCTTTTCACTTTCTCCCTTGGTACTATGAAAAAAATGGGTTAGCTCCATGTGCTACGATAAACTTCCTTTATCATTTAATCATACATACCTCAATACTTTGAACCTTTAAGAAACCCTCATTTTTTCTTATTTTAGACACCTGTTCCATATACAAAATATAATTTTGAGAAACTATGTCAACAAACACTTTTGTCCACTGGCCTTCATCTTCCTTGTATTTGACAGGATTGCGGTCAATTCTTCATCAGCGATCGACAACGTTGGGTACGTGACCCTTGTAAAATTTAACCTAAATTTCTTTATTCTTTCCTGAAAACACCATTTGATGGTTCCATTGTAAAACAAATTAAAATTAAATGTACAAAAAACAATTGTAGTAATATAAATTTATATTTTATGATAACATTATCATATCAATAGTAGGGTTTTGTGGTGCGCTTTTGGATATTTGGGGGATTCATTTAATTCCAACGATAAGTTGTAGGGTAGGTAGGTGGGTAGAAGGAAGCATAGTCATCGATTTGAAGTGATGTATCCCCATTTTGAGGTAGCTTATAAAATTGACCTCGAAGTATTGGTGAAAATCCTCTAAAGAAATCTTAAGGTATTCTATAGAAATGACGTATGTTTTGTTATGGTTACCTTTATTGTGTCCTTATTCTCTGTGTGGTTGGTCCTCTTCTATTGTTTTTTATGTATCCTCGATAGGAACTTCTGAACATGGTCAAAATGAATGTGTTCACTAATTCAAACTCTTTCTAAAATGTCACTTTAAGATCCAACCACGAAGTTTTTAGAGTTGTTAATTCCTTTTTACTTCCTAGAATTAATGTTATTAGTGTTTGGTGCCTCGGTCTGAACAAGGGATTTTAGGTTGTTGTTGATCCTTTTGGTGGCTGGTTATTGTTGTTGTAAATTTTAGGCCACTCTTTGAATCCATTTGAGATCCCATATTTTATCTATTTTGTTTGATGATTGAGAATTTATTTTCCAACAAGAAATTCAATTATCAAGTACTAGTTATATCTTGAAAAGTGCCCAGAAGTCAAGAATAAATGATTATCCCTGCTGATCTAGTTCACGAAAGTTCCAATATTTAGGAATTATGGGTGTTAATTTCCCAAATTGACCTTTGTTACAAGAAATGGTGCCATTATGCTTTCCCAGACTTGAAATTTTCTTACTTTTCATTCTTGTATGAGTCAATGGACCACCCAGAATTCATTATAAAACTTGAGTTGATGCCATATGTAACCCCTAATGTGTTTTGAATATGAGAGTTATGTCTTGTCTCATTATTCATCAATGGCTAGAAAGATAAAATAGGTGAGCTAAGACATGTCTCCTTGATGGAATTTTGCTTGCACTTGCAGAAAGGGAGATTTTGAGCATATATTTTGGGTTTGTTTCTTTGTGAGGTCTTTGTGTAAGGATTTTTTTAAATAATTTCTCTTCTATAATTTTCTGTCTACTTCACATGAGGGTAGTTCTTTTTGGAAACCTTGATTTTTTTTTGTTACTTGTTCAACCTATTTGATCAATGGTCAGATTAATGACTCTTTCATTATTATAGAAAATTAATATGGTTGATCAATGGTCAGATTAACCTAGTTCAAATTTATCTTAATATTCAATTTCAAATGAAAATGTAATTCAATTTGCTTTGTTATATTTATTATGTATGTTTAGAAAACACCCAACCATGGTTATTATTGTATCAATGCATTTTGTTCACTCTACCATTGTCAATTATATTTATTTCACATTTCCATCATTCCTTAAAAATGTTTTCATTAATTCTGTGGTATCTTTAAAATTAAAAGTGTATGCATCTAGCAATGCCATGCTAAAAAATATGTCATTAATGTTAAAGGAATAAATTGTATGTATCTTACACTTCACTATGCTATCAAAATCATCATTGATGTTGTCATGTCATTGACGTCACTACCTATAATTAATGCTATTGGTGTTTGCTTCCTCGGTTTCAACAAGGGATTTTAGGATGTTGTCGCTCCTTTTGGTGGGCGCTTACTGTTGTTGTGAATTTTAGGCCACTCTTTGATGCCATTTGAGTTCCAAGGTTTTATCTCTCTGCTGTTTGATGACTGAGAATTTCCTTTTTAACCAAAAATTCAATTATCAAGTCCTGGTTATATCTTGAAAAGTTCCCAGAACTCAAGAAGAAATGATTATCCTTGTTTATTTAGTTCTAAAAAGTGCCCATAATTAGGAATTATGGGTGTTAATGCCCATAATTCACTTATGTTACAAGAAATGGTGCCATTATAATTTCCTAGACTTGAAATTTGTTTAGTTTTCATTGTTGTATGAATCTATGGACCACCTAGAGTTCAATAGAAAACTTGAATTGATGCCATATGTAGCCCCTAATGTGTTTTAAAGATGAGATTAATGTCTTGTCTCATTATTCATCAATAGATAGCAAGCAAACACAGGTGAGATAAGACACACCTCCTTGATGGCCTTTTGCTTGCAATATTCTAGAAAGGGATATATTGAGTTGGGTTTGTTTCTTTGTGATGTTTTTGTGTAAGGATTTGTTTCAATTATTTCTCTTTTGCAATTTTCTGTCCACTTCACGGGAGGATAGTTATTTTTGATAACCTTGATTTTTTTTGTTACTTGTCCAACCAATTTGATCAGTGGTTAAATTAATGGATCTTTCATTCTTATGGACAATTTGAATCACCTTCTTTGTAAACTACTAATTGGTTTCTTCTTTTAAATAGAAGGAAATGTAAATTTGGTTGCATCAATGAATCTTAAGGTGCTCAATTTTTCCTCAAATATGTTATATGGTACATGGCCAATAAAATTTGGAATATTTGTGGCAATGTATTTTACTGATAACTATTTATATGGGGATTTTTCCATGACTCCCAAATGAAAATTATATAGAATTTCATGTTCACCTTCATATTCAAATAATGAATTGGCACCCACTTTCATCATATACGTAATAAAATTTAAAGACCAATTTCCCCTCTTCAAATACTGGTGTTCACCCATGTTGTTTGACATATTCATTTAGATTATCCATGAGAAGCACTCTAATTTTTTTAATTATTCCAATTCGGTATTGGATTTGATCAAGTAATTTATACAGATTTTCCAAGATTATTGAATTTATATATATTTATAAGCATTGGGGAAATTCTTATTACCTCTATGATATTCTTGAAACCATTCAATTTTATTAAAGTACACTGGAAGAAGTTCATGTATCATAGCATAGTTGTGTCATCAATGAGATACTTTGTTATGTAGGATATAATAACATATCCCATGTTATTTGTGTCATCCATGATTTTCCCAACATCCCTAGATGCTAGGAGGAGGACTTACCTCTCCTCTATATCCTCAATAATAACACTCTTGAGGCTTGAAAATGTTGTCTCTTTTCCTTGTCATGCATGACCTTTGAGTCAAATGTGCCAAGTATGCCTAACCATTCCTAGCATAAGACTCTAACATTCAAATTGGTAGTTGAGAAGCACCCTTGAATGACATGCTCTTGCCTAGACATTTGTGTTTCCAAATTGTGCCATGCAAGCAACTTATTGAAATATGTGAAATCATACTCAATCATTTTTGTATATAGTATGGTCATTCTTCATTGTAGACCTATTTTCCCAAGTTTAAGATACTTTGGGTTTCACCCACATTAACAATTTCCTTGTCAAATCAAGCTTGGAGGCTTTATTATGCTAATGTTACCACTTGAAATTGCCAGTTCATTTTGCATTTTTTGAAGCATTCTTTTTGGTAGCATTGTACCAGGAGATGTGAAATTTGAGAGCTTGATATGAATCATTGTTTCGAGCATCACCTTGTTTATAATGAATGGTATAAATAATGATGAAGAAGCATGTGATTACCTTATCTTTAACACGTTTGGAGGAGTGTTTCATTATTATGTTCACATGTTTGGAGGTAGTATTGCACATGTGGAATCATTTCACCATTTGGGGCCATTACTGAGTATTTTTGTAGTCTCTTGTGCGGATTATGGAGCACATAAGATATTTATGCTATAGATCCTTTTTCAACCCCATAAAGAATCTATATATCATCAATCTTAATAAGGTTTGGAACTTCCTTATACGGTGATGATAAAAATTCCAGTTGTTGAATGGAACATATGTGGACCACATAGTTTGAGAGAGAGAGATAAAAGTTTGTTTTCCCTTGTCTTGTGGTTAGAAAGGTTGTCTTCCCACCTTGTCTTATGGTTAGAAGGGTTTTATTCCCACCTTGTTGTGACACCTCTTGTTGAATTGTGGTTAGCATTGTGCTGGCTTAGTCTTGTGGTTTCTCCTTCCTTGTTGGTCCTATGTTCTAGCACCTCCCTTTGAGTGTGGTAAATTTATCCTTGATCTTGTTTTTCAATGTTGTCTTGGTTCTACTCGGGGATGTCCTTTTGAAGGATGATTACACCTTCTCTCTCCCTCACATGTGAGATTTGGATTGTTCTTGGATTGCTAAAGGGTGCTGCTTCTTATTTTGTGCTATGTTGAGGCCTCTACTACCTGTTATTGCACTTTGGAGGGTGCCACTGCCTGCTTGAATACGTTTTTGGGTTCCACTGCTTGTACTTAGTGTGCTGCTGACTGTTGAGAGGGTTGCTACCTATGTGGAATGCTTTAGGACTGTTTGTAGGGATGATTCCTGTGTGGACAGTCTTGTAGGTGTTATTTGTCATCTTGTGACTGTTGTGTATGGTTTTGTAGGTCCACTTCCCATGTGGATTGTTCTGTGGGTGCCGTGATTCTTAGTGTGACTGTTGTTTCCCTGATTGAGAATGCTAATGATTATGTGAGGGTGTCAGTTCCTATTTGAAGGATCCCATTCTCTGTTAAGTTATATTGTGAGGTTGTCACTACTTGATTGAGGTTTGTTTTGCATTGTTGTGAGGGTTTTAAGTCTTCTAGTTACTGCTGTGAGGTATTGTAAGGAGGTTGAGGTTTCCATTTATTGTTGGATATTTGTTGGGTTCCTCTACTGATGTATTTGTGATATTCTTGATCGTGTCATACATTGTTTAGAACTATGCACTATCTACTGTACATGTCTAACCCTATTCTACAACACTTTACCTCTCTCTCTCTCTCTGACAGGTATGTTCATACCCTTAGGTAAGGGTCAATTTTGTTCCTATTATTTAATTTCCTCTGAGAGGCAAGATACGGTCTTCAAAATTTAACTCTAAGTATAAATATATTTCTCACACTCAAGTAGGTTATCATATCTTCTTTGTGAATTTGATTCCTTTTAATGATTAGAATTTTTACTACTGCTGAAATATAAATTGTATTTTTTATTTCAGTATTGTTTTATGTAATTTGCACTTAAAGTTTTTTTAATGATTTACATAAGTAGTACTTGTATTGTTTATTTCTGCATTTTTTTTTAAACCCTAACTTTAACACAATGATCCTTAATGCGTGTTAAAGTTTAAAGAGATGAAAATTATATCTTAAATTTAACAGATTCAACATCTACATCATCGCCAATTCCCCGTGAAGCTGAGAAACCCAACTTCAAAACAAAAATTGCTGATGTTACATGAACTGTATCAAAACACTTGATCTTTAGTTCAATCATGTGCAAGGAAAACAATGAAAATGGTTGACATCCATCACAAATTTTCCAATTTGGTTAAATTTTGTGTCCAAGTATATGAAATGAATTGAGGGATATATATAGTGAGTTGATATATATAATGGGTGAATTTGGGAAAAAAATTGCTAAATTTTTCCCAATATTAATTCTTCAAGACTTGCCAACTTTGCATATTTTTGGATAGGCGTTTCCAATTTCTAGATAAACTGGAATGTAGTCATATGCTTCTGTCTATGGTGACAAAGTATTTCATTCTTTTTCTTCTAGTACACATCACCCAGAAGGCTCTTATATTGGGCACCTTCCTTTCCATATTCATCTCACTAGAGGATCTCTCCAACTGTATATAATTCTTGTGTAACCTTGAGTGTGATGAATGTCCTACGAGGGAATCATGTATATTTTTATTTTCCTTGATATAGCTGCATCCAAACTTATTAATTATCCCCCTATGTCTCATAATATTTCCCATCCTTTCAATGCCATCCCATTTTCTACCTTCCACATAAATATTTGATATACTTAGCACATAAGGTACATCATTTTCAACCCCATCAAGAATCAAGAATATCTATATCATCAATCTTAACAAGGTTTTTCAAGCCCTTAGGACGGAAAAATACTGTCTAAAATCTCTCTTCAGTTTCCATGAGAGTGGTAAAAGATGATTCAACATCTACATCATACACAATTCCTTGGAACTGGTAGAGCACCTGATTCCCAAATGATGAACCAGGGAAGCTTGGAACCTAACTTGAGAAGGCACAGTGCCGATGTTACATGAATTATAACAAAATACTTGATCTTTAGTTCAGTCGCATGTGAGGAAAACAATGAAAATGATTGGCATCCATCACAGTGACATGGCATATAAATGGACGATATTTTTCCAATTTGTTTAAATTTTGTGTCTGAGTGTATGAAAGGGATTGGGGCATATAAATAGTGAATTGGTGTATATAATGGGCGAATTTGGGAAAATATTTTCCAACTTTTCCCCAATATCAAGTCTTCAATACCTTTCCAATTTTTCATCTTTTTGGATAGGTGTTTCCAAGGTCTGGATAAACTGGAATGTAGTCATCTGCTTCCTCTTGTTGTGACAAAGTATTTCATTATTTTTCTCATAGTACACATCACCTAGAAGGGTCTTCTATTGGGAACCTTCTTTTCCATCTTCATATCATTACAGGATCTCTCCAAGTGTATATAATTCTTTTGTAACCTTGAGTGTGATCAATGTACTGGAAAGCATGGATCTATTTATTGTCCTCGATTCTTCATTACCCCCTATGTCTCATTATATTTCCCATCCCTTCAATATCATGGAACCTGCTACCTACTGCATAAATATTTGATATAATTAGCACATAAGGTGCAACCTTTTCAACCCCATGAAGAATCAATAATCTGTATATCATCAATCTCAAAAAGGTTTTTTAGGTTTCCAAGCTAGAAAAATATTGGCCTAAATCCCTCTTTAGTTTCAAAGAGATTGGCAGAAGATTATTCAACATCTACATTATCCCCAATTCATTTAAACTACTAGAACACATGATTCCCAAATTATGAACCAACGAAGCTAAAAAACCTAACTTGGGAACACATACTGCTGATGTTACACAAATTGTATCAAAATGTTTGATCTTTAGTTGGTGGTATTGACCATTGAACTCTTTTGTCATGAACTTAATAAAAATGTAGTCTTCACTTATTAAGCATGGGAAGTTTCATCAAAATTATAGAGGATCCGAATGTGGGCAATAATTTTTAAGATACGAAGTTATGGGAGGAGACAACTCACATTGGTTTCCATCTTAGCCCCATTACCTTCCACCATAGACCGAGTAGTTGGAGCTTCCAATTTGACCCCTAAGCATACAAAGCATATAAAAAATCCCCTACTACTTATAGAGGAAGAGTGGTGACCCTTTCCCATAAAAGGGGTAGAGGGGATCAATGATTCCTATTATTTATCATTGTACTAGGTAGCATCTATATGCCTCATGAGTCATAATGATTCATATATTGAGAGACATTTATTTGATCATTTGATGTGATTTTCTATCATTCCATCAAGAACATATTTCAATATTTTCAGTTTATAGTCGATATGTGATCATGATCCACCATTTGGAATATTATATATTGGTTGTATTTCATATTTATGTAACAATCTATTTATTTGATGTTGTTGTTGCTTTATATGTTAAAAAATTGAAAAAAATGGTTAATTTTGTATTTTTTTATGCTTTACGACATTTGCCTATATTTTCTGATATTTTCACAATTTTTTCCGATAAGTTACATTCCAGAACCTCGATGATATATTCGCCGACATGATATATGTAACTTTTCTTTGGACCTTCCTTATATGGTGATGATATTTAATTTCTATTTGTTGTATGGAACACAAGTAGACCATGTTATAGTGTGATTTTCAACACCTCATGCATCATGCCTTGATATCCTTCCCTTGTCCCTACATAGAATTGCTATACCCCTCTTAATAACTATATCTCCGATGCTTCAGTGTAACCCTTAAAAATACATTTTTGAAGATACACGTGGGTCAACTCCTATGCAAATTGGGTATACACAACCTGCACCATTACATCTTGCGTACATCAGGTTTTGTGCTAAAAAAAAATTTATTTGGAGTATTCCTCATCAAGTATCGAATACCTTGATCCTTGGCCTTCCATATGCCTAAAAACGCTCCGATTTGACCCTCCATTTCCCATTTGAGGGATATATATTGAACCATTGTGAAGCATTGGAGGAGGAGAAATTTTGAGAGTAAAGACACTATAGAAATTGTTTTTCCCATTCTCATTTACTTGAGTCTGCATCCCTTTGTCCTTGTTGATAAAACCATTTTTGTTCATCTCCTAAGATCTCCCTTATCTATGTGAGCTCCTCGTGCTATGGAGGATTGAAGTGGTGGAGGCCCAGGTAGAGGAACTCAGTGTCTCGATTCCGATGAGGTGTTGAAATAGGTTGTCACATTGTATCTTTGTTTTATATTAATGTAAATATCCGTTTACCTTCCAAATTTCATGTGCAATTATGTATATTTGTATCCATGGGTGTAATTGATTTATACATGTTTAAATGGATTATGCTAGATTAAATGATAACACTTAATATATTATTCTTGGATATATATTTGTTGTTGAGGAAAAATTGTAGGGATAAGTTTTTGGTTGAGACTTGAGAGCTTAGCGGTGGTCGTCTTCAAACATTCAGTTGAGGTACGGTTCTTATCCCTTAGTTTTTAGTTTCTTTAATTTATCTAGCATAATTGAGAATGGATTTGATTTGTGGTGTTATATTGTCTGTTGTGGTCCACCCCAAACCATAGTAATATTTTCTCCATAAAAGAATTGGCAACCAAATTGGGGAAGTTCCTTTTTGTTTGTTTTTTTGGGTGGATTTTTGCTAGAATTTATCTCTATTTCTTTAGGTTTCTATGTCGCATTTGGTAGTGTATTCATCCATTGACAGTTCCTTAAATTGGTTTGGCCCTTGGATTTCTTTTTTTACATCCTTATTCCTTATATACATGGATCACATTACTTACAATCACGTATATACATGACCTGTCCTTAGTCAGGTCGCGTACATACATTTCTCTTATCTGAACAATTGAGTATATCTCCCATTTTGAGTGATATATTGGTGTAAAAGATTGTTGGTTGGGTTGTGAGTGTTGTTGGGTCTTCCATGGTCCTTATGCTATCTGTTGAATTCTCCTGTTGTGACTGGAAACTTGATTTTAATGTATTTTATTAGGAATTTGTTCTTGTCATTTTCTCCTTTTTGGTTTTTCTTTTAGTGCATTAGTCCTTAAGTCTCATTGTCTTACTTGGATTGTGTCTTTCTACTTCATGCAGAGATTGATAATTTGATGGTTATTTTTTGCATTTTCATTCATTTGTTTTGAAAATACAAAATTATTTGCATATTCATTTGTATGGAAGTAAGTACTTGCATTGGTTTACTTGGGATGAAATTAGTCTAGGATTTCATTTATGAAAGATTGCATTTGCATTTGAAAGGGAAAGGAATTATTGTGCATTTCATTTAGTGGCATACCATATTTTCATTTGGAATACAAAATTTCACTTGTCATTATTTTTAGGTGTGCATATTTTCTTTTAATGTTGAGTCATAACATCACTATTTTACGACCATATCCCTTGAGCAAGAATAACCTCTTAAAATGTATTCTTAACTTAAAATTAATTAGAACGATTTTATAGGGTGCATGAACAAGCTTAGGTTTTAGAGTCTTGGAATATGATTTTGTGAGTAAACTTTTCCAAGACTTTAAAATGGAAATTATTTAGGTTTATGAACAAGGAGAGGAGAAATAATTGCTATAATTGGTTTTCTCAGAAAGATCCTCTTACATGAGAGTTAATCATGAGGAAACACGCACATTGATAGTGGGGATATTCCTCCACTAAATTCAATGAGAGCCAGAGATACTTCTAAGATCTATTCATATATGAGGGCTCTTGAGGTACCTTTGGTGATTTCAGGCTTTGGTCTTAGTTACCCTGCCCATATGGTGGATCTTGCCTATGACTGTCCACCTGAGCATTGGTTATATTGAGGTGACCTTAGTTTCTTTTCCCAGGTATCAAATGGGGTATTTGTAGAGGTTATTTAGTGGGAGTCCTGTCCAGGTAGGGGTCGAATGACACAATGGATTTATGTATTGAAGCTGAGGGCCACTATAATTGGTTACACACCTCCACTTGTAGTGTATGGGAGTCGCAGGCCTCTGCTAGGCAAGACATACCTACAACATTTGGGATCTAATTTTTCCTCATTCCTTGTTTGTGTGCATTTGACTTAGCTTATTTAGGGCTATGATCTGTGTTCTCTAGTTGGACTTAGGGATCGATTTTACTTGAGTCTCTTTTTATATGGAGTCATAGTGGATTAAGCTTCAATATTTTTATTTTTATTTTTGTTTAGCAGGTTTACCACCTTTTGACCCTACACAACCTCTTTATAAAAGGGATAGAAAATACATACAACCTATTTCCCATCGAGGTATCCATAGAATTTTTATGATGAGTACCACTTCAAAGACTCCAAAGTTCCTTCCATCCCCACCATCTGTATTAGGAGGATGATTCCATAAGGCTCCTTCTTCATCTACTTTATGGATTCACAGGACTCTGGTCTATGGCGAGCATCATATGGCTCGTCCTTCCGACCCCGTAGGAACAATTTTTTTTGAATTCACTAGATTTAGCCCTAAATTTTCATTGGGAAGGTAGACCAATAATACTAAGTATGTTCCCTTTTCCAATGATTCTATTTACTTTTGGCATACCAAATGTGTCATCTAGTATTCCATCCTCTATCCAAGGTATTAGTTCAGACCCTAGTATTGGGATGGGGGCCACGTTAGCCCATTTCACTTTACATTATTTTGGAGGTGGTCATATCCCTCCTTCTACTTTGTTTGTTGGAGGGTGGGCACCTCCTTCATTCGTCCCTCACACTATTTTTTATCCTGTTAGGGGTGGTGGTGGATATGTGAACGATGGGTCTACAACTTACATCCCTTATTTTGTCCCATTATCCACTACACCTATTCTTTCGAATGCATTTCTTGTGATGATTCCTCCCCAGATTCTAATTGGGCCCTCAGGAAGGTATGATACTTTTGGTTACATGGTTCTACTACCATCTGGAATCCTTGCGTCGAGAGGTTACATGTCTCCCCAGGTGTCTAGGGGTCATCCAGTACACTAGCCAAGTAATTTTGGTTATATGGTTCCCCCTTCTCAAGGAATTCCCCATATGAAAATGCATGTGCATCCTTACATGAGTCATATGGGAGGAGCTTACTATCCATCTGGAAAAGGTCATGGCCTTTTACAGAACCCTCCATATCATAACCAATATTCCTAGGGAGCGTGGAATCACATGGCCCAACCTAGGCTCTTGTTTTTAGCTACATTAAACATGTATGACCTATCCAAACTCATGAGAGACCTAGTGTGTCATGATCCGACGTGTCCCTTTGTTCCCAGCAAACTTCCTTTGGATGTTACAAATTTTTAAGGTAAGAATGGTGAGGATCCTGGTGATCATGTTACTACTTTTCATGTATGATTCTCTTCAAATTCATTGAATCATGATTCCATTCAATTGTGACTATTTCAATGCACCCTCATGGGTTCAACTGCAAAATGGTATATATATTTTCTTGGGGGAACATACTAGACTTTTAATGAATTGGCCCTGGTTTCCTTAATCACTTTCAGTTTCTAGTGCACTATGATGCCGGTATCGAACTCTTGTCGAATTTTTGGAAAGATAAAGCCACCCAAATTTGCGACCATATTCAAGAGTGGCATAGACAAAAGCGATTGATTAAGCCCAACATTCTACCACAATTCTTATTTGAATGGTTCCTTAAGTCCTTACTGCCTTATATCGTGAAGGATATTTCGATGTATGGAGTGACAACTGAGGAACATGCCATTTTCTGAGCTCAGCAATTAGACCTCATTTATGCTCAATATGGGATACTTTATGATATTATCCCTGATGCTTCATGGTCAAATCATGATCCCATGTTTAAACCTAGGACACATGTCAATGACATCGTAGGCTCTGCGAGTGCGAAAGATGTGTACCAAGTTACATATCAAATGCATAATTTGTTGCTTAACTAGTCTACAACCATAAAAGTTGTGGCTTCGTACACTCCCACCCAATTAGTAGATGTACATTCTATGCAATCATCGAACTAGAAGGGTAACCAAAAATCCATATGGAACATGAGAAAGGGAAGGAATAATAAGGAGGGCGGGAATAAAAGGGACAACGTTAGTGATGGTAGTAATGATGAAAAATCCTAGGGGGGGGACAAGAAGAATAAATGGAAGGTCAAATTACCATGTAAGCTTTGTGGAGGAGACCATATTACATACTTGTGCCCTAGAATTTATGAGGCCTCAAATTTCTCACACATAGGCCAATTGTGATGAGTGATCCCCTTTTGCATAATCAAAACATGAATTTGAGGAATTTGACCATTGGAAGTGGTGCTGGCGGGAGTCAAAACCAACCAAGAATGAAAAGTGGTCATGGTTATATCAATATGATTTTGAGACCCATTCACATGATTATGGTCCATCGCAACCAACCATGGATAAAGAGCCTTCGCCCCTGAAGATTCCTTTGCATATTGATAAGATTAAGACTATACCATGCATACCAAAAGGGGTCTTGAAGCATTAGAGTCACAATCCCAATGCCCGAGCTTCCCAACACTATTATATCATTTAGGATTTGGGCCAGACTCCCTCTGCGATGTCATCTTTAGAGGTGCTTCAAACTTGTTGCTCACAGAGGAAAGTGTTGTTATCTACTTTAGGAGGGATTGACTTGAACGACCCTAGTGTCGTCAGGTTTGAGAATCACGATGTCCAACCTTGGTTTCCTTACCATGTGGCTTTTCAAGTCCATGTGGAGTGTTTGAAAAACATTGGTAGATGTATAGTAGTTTATGAAGGTGCTATGACCTATGTGATGTCTCTTTCCCATTAGAAATGCCTTGGCTCTCCCATGTTGTCTAAATCCATGACTATGCTGACAAATTTTGATGGATGTTACTTTAGACCAGATGGAATTATTCCTTCCCTTCAGGTTTAGCTGGGGAGGAAGATTGTGCAGCTTGATGTTGAGGTGGTTGATGCTCCCCTTGGCTATAATCTATTACTAGGTCAGAAATGGATTTATGACATGAAAGCAATCACGTCATCCGTATTTCATGTTATGTGTTTTCCATATGAAGATAGAATTGTGATGATCGATCAATTGTTGTTTGATAATTTAGATTACTCAACATCACTGGTCCCCACTATCCTGATAATTGATAATTCTTATCTAGAAACTGAGAACATTATTGTCAGAATGTATCCTTCCTTAGTGGGAACCTTTAATTTTTTGGTGTCGATTCTATCTATGGGTTCTACGCCCGATGGTGTTCCATCACCTTTGAGTCCGAATCCATTATATACCTCTTATTTGTGTAATCCTTGGAATCTCCCTTTTCTGAGTGATTCAAATGAAGGTCCCACACCCAATTTTGTGGAAATTATGTTGTCTACAATACATAACACTTACCAAGCCATATTCAATATCACTATAGACCCCGATCCTTCCCCTTTATGGACGGGAGGGGAGGATCACCTCGTGCCGCCATCTTGGGTGATCATCTGGTCATACTCACATGAATTCCTTGAAAACACCTTTCCTTTTAATAAAGCTATTATCGAGGTCTTGATTGACCCAAAACATCCATGTTAATAGATGTATCATCGATCCTACTTCCTCCTGAAGCTTGAATGGATTGAGTGTGAGGAGTTTCGGACCACCTTAAACGAGAAAGTTGTTCATCCCATGATCACATTAGGAACACATGGTATATATACCAAAGGGAACATGGTGAACATATCACTGACTATTCCGATCAACATTTGTCCAACCTCTGGTAAGATAGAGAACGCTTATCTCGATGTTATTTTTTCACCCGAAATAAATTCAAACATACACTTAGGTATTTAAGGAATTTCGTGATGTATTCACTTGGTTGTATGATGAAATGATAGGGATTAATCCTCATATTGTTGAACATGAAATACAAACATATCCAAACGCTAAACCCATTCGACAATATCTACATGCTGTGAATCCCTGTAAGGATCCTGCCATCAAGGATGAGGTAGAGAAGTTGCTCAAGGATGGCTTCATCTACCCAGTTCCCTTAACCGAATTGGTATCCAATCTTGTTCCAATGCATAAGAAGCAGGGGACCATCTGTGAATGTACTGATTTTAGAGATTTGAATAGAGCTTGTCCTAAAGGAAACTTCCCCACACCATTTATTGATTAGATTTTGGATGAGTGTGCAAGAAGCGAGGTATTTTCATTCATGGATGGTTTTTCGGGATATAATAAAATACAAATTAGACCTTAGGATCAAAATAAGAATGCATTTATATGTCATTGGTTTACCTTTGCATATTGAAAAACTCCATTCAGCCTAAAAAATGTCAAAGCTACTTTCCACCATGCAATGACCTTTTCCTTTCATGAACTAAAACACATTATTGAATTGTATCTAGATGACCTCTTTGCTCACTCTCATGTGAGAGTGGATCATCTAGCACATCTTCATTTTGTATTTGAAAAATGTCGTTGTTATTAAATTTGTTTGAACCCCAAGAAGTGCATCTTTTGTGTTAGGACTGATTTATTATTGAGATTCATTATATCAAAGGAGGGGATTAGGGTTGATCCATTGAAGGTTGAGGCACTACTTTGGTTTCCTCCCCCAAGCACAATTAGACAAATTTAGAGTCTCTAAGTGATGGCTAATTTCTTGTGTCGGTTTGTTGTGAATTATGCCAATTTGACCAAGGGTTTTATGTTCTTATTGAAGAAGGATACTCCGTTCCTATGGGATGAGTGAGCCTATGAGTCCTTCGATTCCCTAAAGAAATCCTTGGCATCAACTCCTATGCTTAGTACACCAGACTATAGTAGATAGTTATTGTTGTATGTGGCCACATCTCAGGAGATGATTGGTATGGTTCTAGTTTAAGAGGATGATGAACTCCATGAGAATGTGATTTATTATCTTAGCTAGAATCTCATCGATGTAGAGATTCTATATATTCATGATGATAAGTTGTACTTAGTGACTATTCACATAGTTTAATGATTGAGACACTGCATATTACTCCATCAAACCATGGTCATACCTCATATCAATCCATTTCAGTTCATCTTAACTAGGATAAAGATAGGGGGAAACCATAATAAATGGTTTGTAATATTACAAGAATTTGATCTTTATTTTTCTTTAGAAAAATTGAAGAAGGATTTGGTCTTCGTGGATATGATGTCAGATCTCCCTAGGATAGATGAGGACACTATTCATGAAGACTCAGTTTTTATGAGTATATTTTTCTCATCTCGTCTACATGCCCTTGGTATGGAAACATCATTATATATCTGCAGACTCCGAATATCCCTCCACATCTCTTGAGGGATGAGTGATGATGATTATGTCATAAGGTGACACTTTGTATCTGCATGGGGTAGAATTTATATTACATTTTTTTTTAACTCACAAGGAGGCTGAGGTCATGCTTAATGAATGTCACAATGAGGTGTGGGGAAGTCATTTATTTGGGTTGCTACAAATAAAAATATTTTGAGAGAAGGTTATTATTGGCTGTCGATATTTAAATATTGTGTTAATGCGGTCAAGATATGTCACCCTTACTAGGTGTTCTCTCAGAACATGCACTCAAAACTTTCCCCATTACAACCTATTATCACAGTCGATCACTTCACAAAGTGGGGGGTTCATTATATGTATCACAACCTGGCGTCACTGGGGGGAACCATCATATGATTTTGGCCGTATATTAATTCATAAAATTGGAAAAGGCTATGCCTACAATAAAATTAAATCGTGACACAGTCGCTTAATTCGTGTTCAATCATATTATCACCCAGTTTGGGATCCCGACACTACAACAAATTCTGGAATTAGTGTCCCATTTAGCATCCCTTTTTTATTATAATTTTTTTTTACAATGAGTGGTCGAACTAGACACTAAATGGGGCGCGTCATGGACAAAACTTAAATAATCTCAAAAAACGTCTTTTTTTGCTTCCTATATAGCATCCTTTATGACGTCCAAAATAGCGACTATTTGTTTTCTTACAGAATAGTGTCCAAATTTGCTTCCTAAACAATGTTGAGGTTTGCTTCCTAAATAACGTTCTATTTTGATTCCTTGCGAGTGTTCATTTTTTCTTTTTAAATGACATCCTCGTTAGTGCCATATTTTCGTCCTTAATAACACCATGTTAGCATCCAAATTAGCATCCAATATTGCATCCATTTGCTACCACTTTAGCATCCTATTTTTCACCATGTTTTACTTCCAAATATGTTCCAATTTTTGCCTCCAAATTTGCACCAATTTTTGCTTTCTTTTTTTCACCGTGTTTTGCTACCAAAATGACACCAAATATTTCTTCTATTGTTGCACCATATTTTGCTTCCTATGTAGAGACATGTTTTGCATCCAAAGTAACTTCTTATTTTTCTACCATAGCAACACCATGTTTGGCTTCATCATTAGCGCCATGTGTTGCATCCTTTTTAATGCCTAGTTTCACATCTCTTAATTTTTGGTCACTAATTTAGTTGTTTTTAGTAATTTTATATATGAATTTTGGTCATTTTGTTTGGTCACTTATCTCTTATTTTTTGGTTACTAATTTAGTTGTTTTTAACCGATGTTATAATATCATTAGGGAATGGGGGAATCAAACCACCAACCTCCGTCTTGTAAGGTAGGTGCTCTTCCATTGAGCTAACCCCCATTTAAGAATATGGGGACCTAACTTACAGAGTCATCTATAATGGTAAAAAGGACCAATCACAACTTTGAGTATCTAATGGTCGGAAAATGATGATAGATTGTGTAAGTTCACAATATATGATAGAGCAGTTTATGAAATCCATAAACCTTTTATAGGAATTTTGAACAAAACTCAAGAAATTGGCTTAATGGGATTTCAAAAATCACTATTCCCTAGAAACCGTAAGTGTACCACTATTTGAGACCTATCAACAACAGTTAACTTAGTGTGGATGCCAAGGATATAGTAGAGATGCATGATCATCCTAGAGCCATGTATAAGTGGAGCAATAAGGAGAATCAAAAGAGCATGATCAACCCAATAGTTGGTGCTTCAAATGGATCCTATCCACCATGGGATGAGAAAATTTCCTTCTTCCATCAAGCTAATGAGTATACACAATAAAAAATAATTAGGATATATTGTGATGCCAATTCATAATGTTTATTCGCTTCCCAGGGTGATGTTTCAGTGCTTGTACTAGGATATCTACATGATCCCCAACAACATTAGATATAAGCATATTCATGGGGCCATAGAGTATAGGATGAGGCTGTCTTTTTATATTTTTCTTTGGAAAACCATGCATCATTTGAAACGTCGAGAGAAGGAATAGAATCAGATATACTTTACAAACTACAATCATGACAAGGAATAGGAATCTACTATATAGTCACTGTGTAGATGTTGGAAATGGGTATAACTACCTAAGGACTATGAACACGATCCATTTAAATATGAACGAAAAACCTCCCATGTCAAAGGAATACTCAATGGCAGTGAGCCTACTGTTTCTAACATAAAGAAACAAAGAAGCCAGAAATGGAAGCTCCAGGGGGATACACATAACATTAGAATGCAAAATCAACACCCTAAAGAAGTTCCATCTAGATTTTTCATTGTAAACAAGAAAGCATTCATAATATAGAGAAAACTGATTGTGATCATAAAATAGGTCATATTTCACTTACCTATATCACAATGTGATTACTCTATTGGTCATGTTTCCATTTTGGTCACTATAGAAAGATCTTGTCATGAAAAAATCCATAATCTTTAGAATCCCATTATTATCAATTAGCAACTAATGTCATATTTAAAGCATAAAATTCCATGTTCAAACACTTGTTTCAATAATCATATCTCATAATGAAAGAAATACAAGAAAAACGATTGATTAAATCAAGAAATTACCTTTGATATCCCAATGCAAAACTTGGTTGATATGACATTGCATACATTTCGTTACCAACATAACCTGCATCATGCAACGAAATATAGTGTTTAGATATTAAGAACCAGAGAAGTGTTGCATTATTGAAGACTGAACAAGAATTCCCTTAAACTTTTGTAATTATTCTTAGTTATTGAGTAAGTTGCTATGGATTTTATATTCAGGGGAGTTAAAAAAAATGTATTTCGTGTTAGGACGAGGTGCTAGAATATGTAACTCTCAATAATATATTAGGATCCTTCATATATTATGTATTAATGTGTAATAAATATCAAGAGTGTTAGTGACCAATCAAGTTAATGAATAACAATTAGTATTGGTCGATTTCTATTTTTCACATCCCTATGTTTTAAGACAAACATTCTGATGTCTAATTATCTCCCCCTGAGTCCCAACTCTCTCTGAGGCATTGAATGGTTTCATTTAATTTTGTATGATTTATAGAAATGAGATGTTCGAAGGTGATATTTTATTTGAACTAATATTGTCTCTGATGGAGAGCAATATTCATCTTGCGACAGATCCTTTAAGGCTCCTTGCAGGATACCTGCATGGGGGATTACTGCCCATACCCATACCCCACGGCCCATCAGGCCAGGATACCCAAACTAGGGCTTACTTCCCATAACCATACCCCATTCCCCATCAGGAATACAACATTTGTTTCCCATGCACCATACCCCATCGAAAAACATCCTATGAGCTTACCATTCAAGTTTGGAATTAACTAAATTCATCAAGAAACCTTGGAATATGGGTCCATGTATTTGATTCAAAAAAATTGAAATGAAAAACTGATGAAGTCATATGTTGATCAAGGGTCTGACACAATATATCAAACCCTTATGCAGAGTTCATGGTTAGATGTGCATTGTAAACTGTGTCAACAATATCATATGGAAGATCCTTGTAACAAATTGTTTCTCTTGTGAGCTCTTCAAACCCTTGAAGACAGGTTGAGCAAGAACTAAAGACAAAACCTTCATGATTCCATATATGGTTCTTCTATTCCATATCTTCCCAAATATAAGTATCCCCATTGAATAGGGAAGAGAGTCATTTTGTGGTCATTAGGTTCAGTGAAGAAGGCTCCATAAACTTTAAAGTCACAAGGAATCCCCTATATAGACCAAAAAAAAGAAATTTTACCATCTCTTCCAAGAGATCTGTAGTGTAATGTTTTTGTTGTTAGGGAAACACAACCCTTAACAAAACACAACCCTAGAGAAGTATGACTGCAAAAGGATGACCCAAGAAAACCCTAGTTCCTCACCATAATATATAAAACCCAAGAAAACCCTAGCTGACGTGAGCTGTAAAGAAGGGTTAAAACCCTAGGAAACCCTAATAGATGAACAAGAAACTATAAATCTGTAGCCCTTAGGGAAATTCCACTAGACAATAAGAATTGGATCTCTTGTGTAGAGAAAGAGATCTGGAAACCCTAGTTTGTAGCCCTAAATTTCCATAATTTTGGATGAAAAATCTCCTGAAATAAATCAACAAAAGGGAGATCTGAAATCACTATCATGAATAATTGTGATTTTATAAGCCAATAGACTTGAATATGCTACCAAAAATTCCTGAAGTAACAATCAGCAAAGAAACCCTAATGCTGGGTGCTGCAATTTATGGTCAAGGTCTCTGAAAAATGTAGACAAAAAAGATGAAGTAGCCTCAACAAAACACCTTTTTCCAGCCAACATTAACACCATGAAAAACAAGCCCCAAACTCCTTGATTTAGAGACTCTTCCATAAGCCAAGGTCTGATCACAAAGTATACCAACGTGAACAACCAAGAAGAAAACACTAACCAACACTAAAATAGGTAGAGAAAGGTTCACACTTGCTTTGATACCATGTTGAAACTTGAAATCACAATATAACGAGGGGATTGAATGGATCCAAAAAACCAACCAAAAAACTTGCAAAAAATAAAGGAGAGAACAACACTAAACAAGTGTGCTAGAGCTGTCCAAAAGTTGCGTTTGAGAGAGAAAATCACACCCTTGGAACAGAAGAATGCCAAATATATGGTGCTTGTAGGCTTAATCACTTGTATAAAAAAATTATGCTTGTATGATAAAGTATTCTCATGACATCACATGATCACACAAGATGATATTACAAATGAGGTTTAGTTGTGTATTTATACACAACTCAATTAGGGTTTTCTCCCAAGAGGGGTTATGGGCCTACATAAGTAGGCTACACTTCCCAAGAGAGTTATTGATCCTACATACTAGAGTTGACCAGGTTGACATTAATCATAACCTAGTATTACAATATATGATGGGATTAGCCATAATTAATTCCTACCAAAATGCATTAATGACACAATTTGTGATTGTCATGGCACGTGACAATTACACCATTCTCATCACTTTTTTTGAGTGCCTAACCAATAAGAAAAATACCTCTACCGAGCATATAGATATCTAAACTTGAGTCTGTTGGCACCCAATTCCAATTTACAGATTCATTAATTTCTTATGAAAATATCAATAAAAACAACCTACCAGAATATGAAGGAAAAAACAGAGTAAATAGGTCATGAAAAATTTCTCATTCATAGACCTTCGTATAAAACTCATGAAAAATGCAACTTGTATATAAGTGAAGGAGAAGGTTAATAAATAATTAGTAGTTACTTCAACAATAAAGTAGCACATGGTTCAAGATTCAAGCAGTTGAGTAGACATAATAACATGAATCACTGGATGAATACTGAAAGTAGTTGTAGTTTTTGTAAGCAGTGCTTAGAAGGAAAGCAGACATACTGAAATTCAGAATCAAAAATATGGTCCAAGAGTTTCATGTTCTGTCCTAAAAAGTTTTGTTTTCTAGACATTATGCAAAAAAATGAAAAGGTAAATATTAAAGGAATCATAATTCATTATATAAACTCAGGAATATTTCAGTCTTTTATAAATGCAACAAAAGAATTTTTGGAAAAACAATATTCTAAGGGAATCTCTTTAAATTTTTAAAGATAGTGCCAATTTAGTAAAATTTTATAGGCACTAAAGTTAGAAATACAATTTATGTTTTCAACTTTCTATAATTTTTAATGTCAGTATATTTATAATTCATGGATAAGATACACCCCCCCACACATGACACATTTCCAATCATATTTGATATCAAGAAAGCAACAATGGTAATATGCTAAATTAATTACGCCAATGGTTTCCCACAATTTTCGTTGCTTCTGCTGTGACAAATAGAAGGTGACGTAGTTGTGTTTGTATTGAATCTCGTATCTTTATGTATGAGACTAAAAGGTGCTGCAAGAAAATAGAGTAGGAACACTACATATGTCATCCCTGAAGTTACAGGTTCTGTTGGGAAGAATTTTGAAGATAAACTTTTAGATGAAGGTGATGAAAACATTGTTGATGTATACACCTCCTGTGGTCATGCTGAGATGGTGGTTTTGAATGGTATCTCACACCTAGAACTAGTTGAGGACACTTGTTGGGATGTAGACACTGAAAGAGATGACTGACAGTGGCCCAGCCTAAATTACAATGTCTGTATGGAACAAGCAGGAAACATGCTTTGTTCAGCTTCAATGGCTTCACACCTAGAAGTTAGATATATTGTAGATGATGAAATAAGCATCAACCTATAGAACAATGTTTCTCAAGCTATGAGATGACATTCAGATAGAATGAGGTTTTAGCCGCATTAGAAAAACTCATTCTTATTGTAAGGTCATGGCCTAATAAGAGGCCAACAAGTATAGTGGTATCTATTATTGTTGAGTTATGAAGATGTTATGAAATGGTACCAGTCACTGGGGTTGTTTAGTGTTAGAGAATATTTTTTTCACACTTATTTCCAGCGAGTTCATCCTCATAATTGACATTGAGAGAAATATAGAAGGGTTTCAGGACATAACTGAAATTTTGACTATCTCTTGAAAATGACCCCTAAGAATGTTCAAAAATTTGAGAATAAATCATATCAAACATGGCTCTCCTCCTTTCATAAAAGTCATCTAAGTAATCTTTAAATGTTCTCTATATGCAACTTGTGTGTTTGTGTGCAAATAATAAACAATGGAGTGATCAACAAGATAATGAAATTTGGGATATGCCGTGTTTAGCGTCTTGGAATGGATTCTACATCTTCACTATCTCTTTGTCTCCTACGTCTATGCAATCATGACAAGGAATAGGAATCTACTGTATAGTCATTGTGCAGATGTTGGAAATGGGTATAAATACCTAAGGACTATGAACACCATCCATTTAAATATGAATGAAAAACCTCCCATGTCAAAGGAATACTCAATGGCAGTGAGCCTATTGTTTCTAACATAAAGAAACAAAGAAGCCAGAAATGGAAGCTCCAGGGGGATACACATAACATTAGAATGCAAAATCAACACCCTAAAGAAGTTCCATCTAGATTTTTCATTGTAAACAAGAAAGCATTCATAATATAGAGAAAACTGATTGTGATCATAAAATAGGTCATATTTCACTTACCTATATCACAATGTGATTACTCTATTGGTCATGTTTCCATTTTGGTCACTATAGAAAGATCTTGTCATGAAAAAATCCATAATCTTTAGAATCCCATTATTATCAATTAGCAACCAATATCATATTTAAAGCATAAAATTCCATGTTCAAACACTTGTTTCAATAATCATATCTCATAATGAAAGAAATACAAGAAAAAAGATTGATAAAATCAAGAAATTACCTTTGATATCCCAATGCAAAACTTGGTTGATATGATATTGCATACATTTCGTTACCAACATAACCTGCATCATGCAACAAAATGTAGTGTTTAGATATTAAGAACCAGAGACGTGTTGCATTATTGAAGACTGAACAAGAATTCCCTTAAAGTTTTGTAATTATGCTTAGTTATTGGGTAAGTTGCTATGGATTTTATATTCAGGGGAGTTAAAAAAAATGTATTTCATGTTAGGACAAGGTGCTAGAATATGTAACTCTCAATAATATATTAGGATCCTTCATATATTATGTATTCATGTGTAATAAATATCAAGAGTGTTAGTGACCAATCAAGTTAATGAATAACAATTAGTATTGGTCGATTTCTATTTTTCACATCCTTGTGTTTTAAGACAAACATTCTGATGTCTAATTATCGCCCCCCTGAGTCCCAACTCTCTCTAAGGCATTGAATGGTTTCATTTAATTTTGTATGATTTATAGAAATGAGATGTTCGAAGGTACTATTTTATTTGAACTAATATTGTCTCTGATGGAGAGCAATATTCATCTTGCGACAGATCCTTTAAGGCTCCTTGCAGGATACCCGCATGGGGGATTACTGCCCATACCCATACCCCACGGCCCATTAGGCCAGGATACCCAAACTAGGGCTTACTTCCCATAACCATACCCCATTCCCCATCAGGAATGCAACATTTGTTTCCCATGCACCATACCCCATCGAAAAACATCCTACGGGCTTACCATTCAAGTTTGGAATTAATTGAATTCATCAAGAAACCTTGGAATATGGGTCCATGTATTTGATTCAAAAAAATTGAAATGAAAAAATGATGAAGTCATATGTTGATCAAGGGTCTGGCACAATATATCAAACCCTTATGCAGAGTTCATGGTTAGATGTGCATTGTAAACTGTGTCAACAATATCATATGGAAGATCCTTGTAACAAATTGTTTCTCTTGTGAGCTCTTCAAACCCTTGAAGACAAGTTGAGCAAGAAATGAAGACAAAACCTTCATGATTCCATATATGGTTCTTCTATTCCATATATTCCCAAATATAAGTATCCCCATTGAATAGGGAAGAGAGTTGTTTTGTGGTCATCAGGTTCAGTGAAGAAGGCTCCATAAACTTTAAAGTCACAAGGAATCCCCTATATAGACCAAAAAAAAAAATGTACCATCTCTTCCAAGAGATCTGTAATGTAATGTTTTTTTTGTTAGGGAAACACAACCCTTAACAAAACACAACCCTAGAGAAGTATGACTGCAAAAGGATGACCCAAGAAAACCCTAGTTCCTCACCATAATATATAAAACCCAAGAAAACCCTAGCTGACGTGAGCTATAAAGAAGGGTTAAAACCCTAGGAAACCCTAATAGATGAACAAGAAAATATAAATCTGTAGCCCTTATGGAAATTCCACTAGACAATAAGTTTTGGATCTCTTGTGTAGAGAAAGAGATCTGGAAACCCTAGTTTGTAGCCCTAAATTTCCATAATTTTGGATGAAAAATCTCCCGAAATAAATCAACAAAAGGGAGATCTGAAATCACTGTCATGAATAATTGTGATATTATAAGCCAATATACTTGAATATGCTGCCAAAAATTCCTGAAGTAACAATCAGCAAAGAAACCCTAATGCTGGGTGCTGCAATTTATGGTCAAGGTATCTGAAAAATGTAGAGAAAAAAGATGAAGTAGCCTCAACAAAACACCTTTTTCCATCCAACATTAACACCATGAAAAACAAGCCCCAAACTCCTTGATTTAGAGACTCTTCCATAAGCCAAGGTCTGATCACAAAGTATACCAACGTGAACAACCAAGAAGAAAACACTAACCAATACTAAAATAGGTAGAGAAAGGTTCACACTTGCTTTGATACCATGTTGAAACTTGAAATCACAATATAACGAGGGGATTGAATGGATCCAAAAAACCAACCAAAAACCTTGCAAAAAATAAAGGAGAGAAAAACACTAAACAATTGTGCTAGAGCTGTCCAAAAGATGCGTTTGAGAGAGAAATCACACCCTTGGAACAGAAGAATGCCAAATATATGGTGCTTGTAGGCTTAATCACTTGTATAAATAAATTATGCTTGTATGATAAAGTATTCTCATGACATCACATGATCACACAAGATGATATTACAAATGAGGTTTAGTTGTGTATTTATACACAACTCAATTAGGGTTTTCTCCCAAGAGGGGTTATGGGCCTACATAAGTAGGCTACACTTCCCAAGAGAGTTATTGATCCTACATACTACAGTTGACCAGGTTGACATTAATCATAACCTAGTATTACAATATATGGTGGGATTAGTCATAATTAATTCCTACCAAAATGCATTAATGACACAATTTGTGATTGTCATGGCACGTGACAATTACACCATTCTCATCACTTTTTTTGAGTGCCTAACCAATAAGAAAAATACCTCTACCGAGCATATAGATATCTAAACTTGAGTCTGTTGGCACCCAATTCCAATTTACAGATTCATTAATTTCTTATGAAAATATCAATAAAAACAACCTACTAGAATATGAAGGAAAAAACAGAGTAAATACGTCATGAAAAATTTCTCATTCATAGACCTTCGTATAAAACTCATGAAAAATGCAACTTGTATATAAGTGAAGGAGAAGGTTAATAAATAATTAGTAGTTACTTCAACAATAAAGTAGCACATGGTTCAAGATTCAAGCAGTTGAGTAGACATAATAACATGAATCACTGGATGAATACTGAAAGTAGTTGTAGTTTTTGTAAGCAGTGCTTAGAAGGAAAGCAGACATACTGAAATTCAGAATCAAATATATGGTCCAAGAGTTTCATGTTCTGTCCTGAAAATTTTTGTGTTCTAGACATTATGCAAAAAAATTGAAAAGGTAAATATTAAAGGAATCATAATTCATTATATAAACTCAGGAATATTTCAGTCTTTTATAAATGCAACAAAAGAATTTTTGGAAAAACAATCTTCTAAGGGAATCTCTTTAAATTTTTAAAGATAGTGCCAATTTAGTAAAATTTTGTAGGCACTAAAGTTAGAAATACAATTTATGTTTTCAACTTTCTATAATTTTTAATGTCAATATATTTATAATTCATGGATAAGATACACCCCCCCACACATGACACATTTCCAATCATATTTGATATCAATAAAGCAACAATGGTAATATGCTAGATTAATTACGCCAATGGTTTCCCACAATTTTCATTGCTTCTACTGTGACAAATAGAAGGTGACGTAGTTGTGTTTGTATTGAATCCCCTATCTTTATGTATGAGACTAAAAGGTGCTGCAAGAAAACATAGTAGGAACACTACATATGTCATCCCTGAAGTTACAGGTTCTGTTGGGAAGAATTTTGAAGATAAACTTTTAGATGAAGGTGATGACAACATTGTTGATGTATACACCTCCTGTGGTCATGCTTTGATGGTGGTTTTGAATGGTATCTCACACCTAGAACTAGTTGAGGACACTTGTTGGGATGTAGACACTGAAAGAGATGATTGATAGTGGCCCAGCCTAAATTACAATGTCTGTATGGAACAAGCAGGAAACACGCTTTGTTCAGCTTCAGTGGCTTCACACCTAGAAGTTAGATATATTGTAGATGATGAAATAAGCATCAAACTATAGAACAATGTTTCTCAATCTATGAGCTGACATTCAAGTAGAATGAGGTTGTAGGCGCATTAGAAAAACTCATTCTTATTGTAAGGTCATGGCCTAATAAGAGGCCAACAAGTATAGTGGTATCTATTATTGTTGAGTTATGAAGATGTTATGAAATGCTACCTATCACTGGGGTTGTTTAGTATTAGAGAATATTTTTTTCACACTTATTTCTAGCGAGGTCATCCTCATAATTGACGTTGAGAGAAATATAGAAGGGTTTCGGGACATAACTAAAATTTTGACTATCTCTTGAAAATGACCCCTAAGAATGTTCAAAAATTTTAGAATAAATCTTATCAAACATGGCTCTCCTCCTTTCATAAAAGTCATCTAAGTAATCTATAAATGTTCTCTATATGCAACTTGTGTGTTTGTGTGCAAATAATAAACAATGGAGTGATCAACAAGATAATAAAATTTGGGATATGTTGTGTTTAGCGTCTTGGAATAGATTCTACATCTTCACTATCTCTTTGTCTCCTACATCTATGCAATATGAAGGCATGGAAAACTAAACATAGATATATTGACTATATCTACATTCATATACCTTCCAATATTAAATCCCATTTTTGTAAGAATCCTTGTGAAACAAAGAAATAAATGCACAACACTTCAATTAAATTTCACATCACTAAAAATAAGATTCTCTCGAAAAAATCCTATTGGGATAATAAAGTAAAGAAATGAAGGAAGTTAACACATTACCTACAACATGATGCACACATAATGTTTCCTTCACAAAAAATACAAACTAAGAAAAGTACCTCAGCTATAGCAATGACCTTCCAGTGGCCATCCTCGTGAAACTCAAAAAATATTCTACCAGATATAGGATCATTCCCTGAAGAACATGTTACAAATTGCCAATAGCAATTATGTCTGCAATATTGTCCTAGGGGAATTGACCTATAAACATATAAATCTTTCGCTCTCAGTCCTATATAAGCCTTTAACCGTGCACGTGATTTTTCAGTTGTGTATCCAATTTGTTGTGCCACATAAGTGTTCTGGATAAATGAATTATCTTGCAATGGAAAACAAATTTCTGCTACTGTAGTTCAATTTGTTGATGTTGATGCTGAAAAATGGTTTGGAACTGAGATTAGGTCTATTGATTCCCACTTGGGATTAGGGAAAACAACAGATTCAGTTCCCTTGATATCTTTGCCAACAAGAGGGCTATGTCCACCCTCAAATGCAATAATATTATTAGTTTGTTCAGACTTTATTCCTCCAATCGATACAACTTGAGTTCTAGAAAGTTGTTCTTCTTTTAGACGTCTTCTATCAAGTTGTGCCTCTTCCCACATTTGGTGCTTCAAGGCATTTGTGGCTTCTAGTCGTTGCTGTTAACAAAACAACTAAACAAAATTCAAGAAAAGTTTAAGCATAAATCAAATGAGAATTATCATCCTCTTAAATTCAAGAGAATACATCATGCTCTCCATTAAATATTTACCTCAAACAGAACATGTATGGTATTGCCTTCATTTTCCATGCCAATTAAAGAAACAAGATCATTTAAACATTCTTCAACACTAAAATTAGAATATTCTCCTTCGATCAGTCCCTGAACCCAGGATTCTCCTTCATGGTTCACATCAATCTCTGTCTCCTCTTTTATATGATTCCCTTTGTGACTATCATCATCAATACTAAAAGTAGCTTTAAATTATTCTTCTTGTTTTACATCTAGTGCACTTTTAAGAAAAACATGATATTTAGCTTTTGGCATACTATCCACTGCTAGTGACATAGATCCTATGCTACAAGGATCCATTTTATGATGCTTCTCCTTTTTTGAAATACCTGGAGCTTGAATGAATTTTCCTTCTTTGAGAAAAACTATAACCTTCCCTGAGTTAACATGCCCATCTATGTCATCTACATCTGCATCTTCAAAACCATCACAATCATAATCTTCATCTCTTTATACCTATTCAACATCCTCTATGTCCTTCTCAGCTTCCTCTAAATCTCAAAACTCACTTTGAAAGAGTTGTATTTTCTCCCTTGTTGCTTGCAGCACAGCCTCTGCATCACACGAATCTTTCTGGAAATAAGGATGAACACAGTATGTTGAGGGAGAAGCTCTTTCAAATAGGTTTGCATCTCTTGACAGTGCAATAGCTATTGATGCCTCAGGTGTCTTACTTGTTGAAATATCTCGAAGACCAGATTTCTAAAAGTTCACAAAATAAATATGGATAAGAAAAATGAAAGAAATCCCCATGTGACCAATTGGTAGTTTTTTCTCTTGAATGGAAGAAACAAAAGGTTCAAATGTATCTTCCCCCTGTTAAAGTGGGTGTTTATACCATGTTGATGTGGATTTGGGATTCATATCTCCCCATAGATCCATCAAATGCATCCACATAGAGAATAATATTAAAAAAAAACCCTAATAAACAATGCCTTGTAAATTGGCAAGAATCATACTATAAAAATGATCTTGCCACTCTAAAACCAAACATATACAAGCATGTAGCATCCTCCATAATTACCTGAATCCTATTTGCAACTTCTAAGATTGTTAGACCTTTACTTCCCAAAAGGAGAGAACATTAAAAGCCGCATATTTAACTCTACTAGGCGTCAAGCGGTACTTGCATCTATGCAAATTTCTAGAGCCTTTACGTTGCATCATAGCAAAAAAATTAGCTACTGCTGCACCCAACCAAAAAGTAGACACAACATCCTCCCCTTCATGGCCCTGCACATTATAGCAATCAACTCCCAGCTCAGTTTTCAAATAGACCAACTTAATATCAAAATAATTCCTTCTTCATAATAGTAACTTTAGCAACAATTATGCACTAGAACTATAAACCAAATAATCTACAATACAAAATACAAGTATACATCATGTCGAGCTATCCAAACAAAATACAAAAGTTTCAACAAGATGTAAAAATTAATTTCACAACATATTGATGTTGCATTTTGAAATGTTGTCTGAAACCTTCTTTAAATATTCAGAATGCATCTAGAAATTTTATGAAGAAATAATTGTTAGAATTTTTATCATTTAAGCAATATGATCTTAGGATATTATCTGAAAGAATAACATGCACATAAATAATCACAAGAGACAAGAGACACAAATAATTTTCCTTGGGGAAACCATAAAGGAGAAAACCCCGCAACTTCCTCAGAGATAGAATGAGCACCAATGGTAGCAGTAAAACCCAAAGATAGTAAGATGATCTACAACAATTGTTCTCTCTCTCTCTCTCACTTGAGAGAGCTTCTCCTCTCACACTCATGCGCCCCAGTTGAGTGAGTGTGTGTGTAATAAATAGAGAGGCTCACTCTCTATTTATATTCTTTTGTTCGCTTAATATTTGACTCTGTTATGTAGGCTCAAGTAATCCTAACTCAGTAATGTAGGCTCGAGTAACCATAACTAGGGTACTAATGACCTGAATTACATTAACTCACTAGGGTCGACTTCTCTAGTAGAGTGTAACAACCCTAGTGTCCCACAACTGTGGGGACTTTAACCCTTGATCAATAAGGAGGGTTACCCTCTATGAATTTACATGAATTGTTTACATTATTGATACTTCCTGATAGGAACATTAGGGTACAATAAACAAGATATAAAAGTGAATACATTCCAAAGTTACAAATACATCAACACTCCCTCTTAACTAGGAAGGTATTCTCTTGACACAATTTATCAGCACAAGTCTTCTTCTCTGGATCATCACTAGATCATCATCAAAGATGGATCATCACTGGATCATCATCAAAGCTGGATGATCAATGGATCATCATCAAAGCTGGATAATCATTGGATCATCATCAAAGATGGATAATCATTGGATCATCATCATCACTGGATCATCATCAAAGGTGGATCATCATTGGATCATCATCACTACTTCCACTATCTCGAACAAATGGTGCTATCTCTCAATTCTACTCACCACAGGAAGTTCTACAAAGCCAACCCCCTTGTCAGGTTAGTTGTAGGCCTAGCCTCCATGTAGGCCTTCATCGTCTTCAACACTTATATCTGACCATGGAATGAACCATGTCAGAAAGGCCTGCCCAACACTTACATCTAACCACGGGAGGAACACCTCCAAGAACCCTGTCAGAAAGGCATGCCCAACACTCACATATGACCATGGGAGGAACACATCCAAAACCCATGTCAGAGAGGCCCAACACTAACATCCAACCTCATCTTGTCAGAAAGGCTCTACACTTACATCCGACCTCATTTTGTCAGAAAGTCTCTGCACTTGCATCTGAACTCATCTTGTCAGAAAGGCTTTGCACTTACATACAACCTCATCTTGTCAAGAATAATATGCACTCACATCCAACCTCATCTTGTCAAAAAGGCTCTGCACTTACATCTGATCATGTGGGAACACATCCCACAATCACATCAGAATGGATCTACACTTACATCTAATCATGTGGGAACACATCCCACAATCACATCAGGATGGCTCTACACTTATAACTGATCATGTGGGAACACATCCCAGAATCACATCAGAATGGATCTAGACTGATCATGTGGAAACACATCCCACAATCAAATTATAATTTCTCTGCATTGATCATGTGGGAACACATCCCACAATCACATCAGAATGTCTCTGCACTGATAATGTGGGAACACATCCCACAATCACATCAGAATGTCTCTGCACTGATAATGTGGGAACACATCCCACAATCACATCAGAATGTATCTGCACTTACATCTGACCATGTGGAGCCCATCCTTCCACCATGTCAAAAGGGCACAACACTTAGATATGACCATGGAAGGAACCAATCCTCTCACCATGTCAGAAGGGCACAACACTTACATCTCTTCCTCTTGGAAGGAACCTTGGTTTGGAGAACACCCAGCTTCTTCCTGAAGTACTCAAATTTCACTCAGGCCATTTCTAGCATAGAATCACATCAGGGTTGATTATATCCAAGGATAACATGTGAGCTTCACCAGGACCGATTACATATGAGGACAACCTACAGGGCTGTTTTACGTCTAAGAAACCTACGAGCTTCACCAAGATTTATGCTCAGACAACCTGTCTCACCGGCTATGCTAGAACTCCCTCTTTCGAAAGATCTCGATCTGGATCACATACTCGAGCTTCACTCCTCCTCTCTGCATCATACAAAAATGCAAGTCAGATCAATCAAATCAAATAGTAGTTTTCAAAAGAAACATACTACCTCCCAGATAGCGGAGCAAGTGGCAACATATTTTTCCACAGCTTTTATAAGTGCCATGCAAGACTTATTCCTACTCAACCAAGAGATCACACCTGATCCTATATTGAAGTAGCACCCTGAAGTGCTCTTCCTATCAATGGCATTTCCTACCCAATATGAATCCACATAACCCTCCAGGTAAGTCTTCTGATTCGCTTCATACTTGATCCCATACAAAATTGTACCCTTTAGGTACCTCACTACATGCTTTGCAACCATTAGATGAACATGTCTCAATGTGTTCATAGCAAAGCAAATATCTGGTCTCATATTTGTCAGGTACATCAAGGAACAAATCATTTGACAATTGATCATGGCAGCAATCATCTCTGATGAGGCATCACTCAATAGCTTCAGGTTCTATGCCATAGGTGTGGTCATGGTCTTGCAGTCCATCATCCTGAACATCTTCAAGATCTCTACTGAATTATTCCCTTGTCCCATGGATATTCCATCCACATTATTCCACACCTCCATGCCTAGAAAGTAATGCATCATATCCAAGTCCTTCATTTCAAACTCGGCAGCAAGTCTCCTTCTTGCAAATTTAATGGGTTCCTCTTTTCTGTCAGGAACAAGTCATGGAAATATAACAAGAGAATCACTGGTATTCCAACTTCAACCTTGAAGTAAAAGTTGGAATCCGCTTTACTCTCAGTAAAGTCTAGAGTCATTAGTAATATGTCCATCCTTTCGTACCATGTTGAACCTTAGGATATTCTATAGTCACTCCCTCTGAAGTGGAGCATCACTCTCCCTTTGCCTTTCATACTCTATGCATTGAAACATTATGTACCGGAGTGACAAGTAGATTCCTCTACTACTAATATTCTATGTATCCATCTAGGGTCACTAGATACCAAGATCCTCTATTTTGAACTTTTTCAAAAGTTCTTCTCATACCCATCTATGAGCTTGTCATCCTCTATAATATTTCATCTTCAACCTTGTAGCAAAGGTTAAGATCTTCATCACTCTAGGTGATCGTCAAGCTCCTCATGTATGTGTTATCCCATGGGTGTCTTCTGAGCTCGTACAAGGCCTTCTTTAATTTGCACACATGAGTCTTCCTGTCATGTGTCTTAAATTCCAATGGCCACAAATGTCTCTTCGTAGTTTTATGCCTTCTTTCCGTGAGAATCGTCATGCTACGAATCTTGCCTTGTATCCCATAATGTTGCCATCTATTGCATGTTGGATCTTGTAGATCCATATGGAACACATTATAGACTTCCGTTCAGGTCTCGATACTGCATCCTAGACATCATTCTTCTTGAACTGGCACTCTCCTTCCCTTTCTTCTTGGCTACTTCTTCATAGCTGGAAGGATCTGCATCAATGATGTCACTCAACATTGTCACATAACTAGAGTGTCTCTGAGGCTTGTTTCTTTCTTTGAAAGTATCATCATATTATTCTTCATCTTGGATTCTTTCTTGAACTGTTGTCACTTGTTCTTTGAAATAAGTCTCCTCTTCTTTTGTTGTGGGTGATTGTACACAATATTTCCTACAAGTAAAATGCATTTGTATGGTTAGAAACATTTCATAAGGCATATTCATAATGGAAAATTATTATGCATAAATATATTATTATGCAACTATTTTAGCCAATACAACATTCATCCATATCTCATGGAAACTTTCTAGATGCCTTCCATCTCTACCAGGACAACATTGAGATTGTGTACTAATCCAATATGTTAGCAAAGAGGTTTTATTCTAGATAAGTAGCAATGGAGAGTTGTATAGAACCATGAGCTACTTACCCATCACATGCATATTAGTACTATACTGTCATTAATGAAAAAATTCTATCATCCATAATAAAGCAACTGAATGCAAAACAAAACAATATCATGAAATGACAATTGAATACTTATCTTTATTTTTTTCGCGGGTAGAATCCTTCTTTAAGCTTCATCATCTTCTTCATCGTTTCTTATCCAAATGCTCAATATGGATAAGAGGCTCTTCAATAATTGAGTTCTTCATATTACTCATCGCTTGGGGGATCTTCTTTGAATTGTGAGCGCTTGATATTCAGTTTCTCCCATCTTCTCTTCTCTTAATATGGGTAGAGCTTCATCTTGTGTGTGCTCTTCCCAGATTCTATTGAAAGTAATCACATCCTTCTAGCACACATTCCTCGAATGAATGAGTCCCATGATCCTGGGAGGCCATTCAAGGTGGTTATCACAACGTTTGCATCCACTGCTTCAAGTTGTTCTGTGATTTGAGAGACCCTTGTAAAGTATGACTGTATGGTCTCTGCATTCTGGATCTTCACATTCTTCAACTGGTTTCTTAAAGTCACTTCCGATTTATGTTCTTCCCTTCAAATAGCTTGGTAAAGGTATCAAACATCTCTTTAGGTGTCTTTAGGGAAGACACTTGTGTTATAAGGTGATCCTTGATTGAATTAGGAATTATCTTCTTGGCCTTGACCAATTACTTCTTGTTTAAGGCTTTTAGCCTCATCTCCCTCTCGAACTAGAACCTTTCCCTCTTAAGTAGGTGTCCAATTTCATTTTCTTCAAGAACCAGTGAGATCCAATACATCCATGCTTGGAAGTTGTCAGTTTCACCAATATTTTCATCAAGCTAGTGTGATTATTCATTTTTAAATGAGAACCTCAAATGTAAATAGCAAAAGATTAGATCTTACCGATTTGAGGTGTCTGTCCTGGTTCTAGAGCTGGTTGATCTAGGGTTTGTCAGAGAAACCCTAATTTTCAAAACTTGGAATATTTCAGATCTGATTGGATAGAAAGATAGACCTATTCAAGGTGATATTTCCAATGTACTCCTTTTCTGAAAACAGTGGAGGGAAGCTCCCAGAACAGGAAGCCCTAGTTTACCAATTTCTTTTACAAAACTGCCTGATACTATTTATGTGGTATCTCCACAATTACGGCTCCTCCATGTCTAAAATTTGTACTGAGGTAACCTAATATGTCCTCTTTCAAACACCATATGTTTTAAAATAATTGGTTTCACCAGTTGGTACTTATGAGAGTTTTACCAAGGTGACCTATTTCAGGACTGTTCAACATAATGAACTTGTACGGATGCCACGTGTCCTTGTTTCATCATCAGGGTATGAAACATTTACCACAAAAATTAAAGTATATTCCCTATTTAGAAAATCTTGTGAAATATCATTTGGATCTTTGTAGCCCGAGATATATCAATTCTCCCTAGGTGTCCTATTTAGGGATCAATCCTAGAAGAGGCTAGAACCCTAATTTGGAGGAAACATATCTC
This sequence comes from Pseudotsuga menziesii, assembly GCA_001517045.1. Taxonomy (NCBI): domain Eukaryota; kingdom Viridiplantae; phylum Streptophyta; class Pinopsida; order Pinales; family Pinaceae; genus Pseudotsuga; species Pseudotsuga menziesii. The sequence goes on along the minus strand of LPNX010681438.1, from coordinate 605,566 downwards.
CTAGCATATAGTGAAGCTGAGGCTAAAATTTTTATACAGGTTACATCAGGATTTTATATTCGGCCTATGAAACTTTTGTCCCTTGATACTTCTTCAATCCCAATATATAGCGAATGTACCAAAACTACCTGTTTTAGTATTTTAGGGTTTTTTTCAGGCCCGAGGTCAAATTAGGGTTTGAATTTCCAGAGTTTTACCCAACCAAAAAATCTCAACCTTGGTCTCTAAATTTATATTTTGAGGAGGGGAGAAATCCTATGCTGGGCTCACTCAAAAATTCCACTTGTGTGAAAAGCCATAATTTCTCGCAACAAAAATTGAAAATGCCCAGAATCAAATTCTGCTTCGACAAAAAGATGTGCCCTTCAATGGAGAGTTATCCTAGCATCCTTTTGTTGATGGATTGTGGAGAGAGACCCAAAAAGTAAGAATCCCTAGCTTTTATAGATGCACAGTGTGTTCTTCTCAGGTTAGCTTTGATACCATGTTAGAATTTTTATCATTTAAGCAATATGATCTTAGGATCTTATCTGAGAGAATAACATGCACACAAATAATTACAAGAGACAAGAGAGACAAAGAATTTTCATCAGGGAAACCATAAAGGAGAAAACCTCATAACTTCCTCAGAGATAGAATGAGCACCAATGGCAGCAATAAAAGCTAAAGACGGTAAGATGATCTTTGACACATGTTCTCTCTCTCTCATTTGGGAGAGATTCTCCTCTCTCACTCATGCACCCGAGTTGAGTGAGTGTGTGTGTAATAAATAGAGAGGATCACTCTCAATTTATATTCTTTCATTCACTTAATATTTGACTCTGTTATGTAGGCTCGAGTAACCACAACTAGGGTACTAATGACTCGACTTACATTAACTCACCAGGGACGACTTCTCTAGGAGATTCTAAAAACCCTAGTGACCCACAACTATGGGGACTTTAACCCTTGATCAGTAAGGAGGGTTACCCTCTATGATTTTACATGAATTGTATACATTATTGATACTTCTTGATAGGAACATCGAGGTACAATACATAAGATATACAAGTGAATACATTTTGAAGTTACAAATACATCAACACTCCGTCTTAACTAGGAAGTTATTCTCTTGATAGAATTCATCAACACACGTCTTCTTCTTTGGATTATCACTGGATCATCACTGGATCATCATCAAAGCTGGATGATCAATGGATCATCATCAAATTTGGATAATCATTGGATCATCATCATCAATGGATCATCATCAAATCTATATCATCACTAGAGCATCATCATTGCTTCTGCTATCTCGAACAAATGGTGATATCTCTCAATTCTACTCGTCACAGGAAGTTCCACAGAGCTATCCCTTTTTCATGACAATTGTAGGCCTAGCCTCCATGTAGGTATTCATCTTATTTAACACTTATATTTGACCATGGAATGAACCATGTCAGAAAGGCCCACCCAACACTTACATCTTACCATGGGAGGAACACCTCCAAGAACCATGTCAGAAAGGCACGCCCAACACTCACATCTGACCATGGGAGGAACACATCCAAAACCCATGTAAGAAAGGCCTGAAACTCACATCCAAACTCATCTAGTTAGAAAGGCTCTACACTTACATTTGACCTCATCTTGTCAGAAAGGCTCTGCACTTAAATCTGAGCTCATCTTGTCAGAAAGGATTTGCACTTACATCCAACCTCATCTTATCAGAAAGGCTCTGCACTTACATCCGACCTCATATTGTCAAAAAGGCTATGCACTTACATCTGATCATGTGGGAACACATCCTACAATCACATCAGAATGGATTTGCACTTATATCTGATCATGTGGGAACACATCTCGCAATCAAATCAGAATGGATCTGCGCTTATATTTGATCATGTGGGAACACATCTCGCAATCACATCAGAAAGGATCTGCACTGATCATGTGGGAACACATCCCACAATCACATCAGAATGTCTCTGCACTTACAACTGATCATGTGGAGCCCAGCCTTCCACCATGTCAAAAGGGCACAACACTTACATCTGACCATGGAAGGAACCAATCCTCTCACCATGTCAGAAGGGAACAACACTTACATCTCTTCCTCTTGGAAGCAACCTCAATCTGGAGAACACCCAGCTTCTCCCTGAAGTACTCGAACTTCACTCTGGCCATTTCTAGCATAGAATCACATCAGGGTTGATTATGTCCAAGGATAACCTGCGAGCTTCTCCTAGACCAATTACATCTGAGGACAACCTACAGGACCATTTTACGTCTGAGCAACCTACGAGCTTCGCCAGGATTTATGCTTAGACAACCCATCTCATCAGCTATGCTAGAACTCCCTCTTTCGAAATATCTTGATCTGGATCACATACTCGAGCTTCATTGAGCCTCTCTGCATCATACAAAAATGCAAGTCATATCAATCAAATAGTAGTTTTGAAATGAAACATACTACCTCCTAGATAGCCGAGCAAGTGATAGCATATTCTTCCATGGTTTTTCTCAGTGCCATGCAGGACTTCTTCCTACTAAACCAAGAGATCACACATGATCCCATACTGAAGTAGCACCCAGAAGAGCTCTTCCTATCAATGACACTACTTTCCCAATCTGAATCCACATAACCCTCTAGGCTAGTCTTCTGATTCGCTTCATACTTGAGCCCATACTCAACTGTACCCTTCAGGTACCTCACTGCATGCTTTACAACCATCAGGTGAACATGTCTCAATGTGTTCACAGCAAAGCAAATATCCAGTCTCATATTTGTTAGGTACATCAGGGAACAAATCATCTGACGATACATCGTGGCATCAATCATCTCTGATGAAGCATCACTCAATAGCTTCAGGTTTGATTCCATAGGTGTGGTCATGGTATTGTAGTCCATCATCCTGAACATCTTCAGGATCTCTACTGTATTATTCCCTTGTCCCAGGGAGATTCCATCCTCATTCTGCCACACCTCCATGCCTAGAAAGTAGTGCATCATATCCAAGTCCTTCATCTCAAACTCAGTAGCAAGTCCCCTTCTTGCAACTTTAATGGGTTCCTATTTTCTGTCAGGAAAAAGTCATGGACATATAACAGGAGCGTCACTGGTATTCCACCTTCAACCTTGAAGTAAAAGTTGGAATCCACTTTACTCTCAGTAAAGTCTAGAGTCATTAGTAATCTGTCCATCCCATTGTACCATGTTGAACCTCAAGATCTTCTACAGTCACTTCCTCTTCCTTTCGCACTCTATGCATTGAAAGATTCTGTACTGGAGTGACTAGTAGCTTCCTTTGCTACTAATATTCTATGTATCCATCTAGGGTCACTAGATACCAAGATCCTTTATTTTGATCCAGATCTAGGGTCACTGGATACCAAGATCCTTACTAATATTCTATGGATACTTCCATGCTTGGAAATTTTCAGTTTCACCAATATTTTCATCAACCTAGTGTGATTATTCATTTTGAAATGAGAATCTCAAATGTAAATAGCAAAAGATTAGATCTTACCGATTTGAGGTGTCTGTCCTGGTTCCAGAGCTGGCTAATTTAGGGTTTGTCAAAGAAACCCTAATTTTAAAAACTTGGAATCTTTTAGATATTATTGGATAGAAAGATATACCTCTTCAAGGAGATCTTTCTAATGTACTCATTTTCTGAAAACAGTGGAGGGAAGCTCCCGAAACAGAAGCCCTAATTTACCAATTTGTTCTGTAGAAATGCATGATACTGTTTCTACGGTATCTCTGCAATTACTGCTCCTATGTGTCTAAATTTTTTTACTGAGGTAACCTCATCTGTCCTCTTTCCAACACCACCGTTTTACAATAATTGGTTTTACAAATTGGTACTTATGATATTTTTCCCAAGGTGACTTATTTCAGGACTATTCAACATAGCGAACTTGTATGGAATGCCACATGTCCCTATTTAATCATCAGGGTCTGAAATATTTAACACATAAATTAAAGTCCATTCCCTATCTAGAACATCTTGCAAAATTTCATTTGGATATTTGTATCCCGATATATAGCAATTCTCCCTAGATGTTCGTTTTAGGGATGAATCTTGGAAGAGGATGGAACCCTGATTTGGAGGAAACATATCTCCCAGCATACAGTGAATCTGAGGCTCAAATTTTTACACAGGTTACATAAGGATTTTATCTTCGTCCCGTGAAAATTGTGGCCACTGATAGTTCTTCAATCCTGAGATATAGCGAATGTACAAAAACTACTATTTTTAGTATTTTAGGGTTTTTTTTAGGCCTGTGGTCAAATTAATGTTTGGCTTTCCCGTGTTATTACCCAACCAAAAAATCTCGACCTTGGTCTCTAAATTTTGATTTTGAGGGGGAGAGAAATCCTATCCCGGTCTCACTCAAAAATTCCACTTCTGTGAAAATCCCTAATTTCCCGCAACAAAAATTGAAAATGCTCGAAATCAAATTCCACTTCGATAGAAAGATGCACCTTTCAATGGAGAGTTAGCCTATAATCCTTTTGCTGATGGATTGTGGATAGAGACCCAAAAAGTAAGAAGCCCTAGATTCTACAGCTGCATAGTGTCTTTTTCTTAGGTTAGCTCTGATACCATGTTAAAATTTTTATCACTTAAGCAATATGATCTTAGGATATTATCTGAGAGAATAACATGCAAAACAATAATTAAAAAAGACAAGAGACACAAAGAATTTTCCTTGGGGAAACCATAAAGGAGAAAACCCCGCAAATTCCTCAGAGATAGAATGAGCACTAATGGCAGTAGTAAAACCCAAAGACAGTAATATGATCTCTGACAACTATTCTCTCTCTCTCTCTCACTTGAGAGAGATTCTCCTCTCTCACTCATGTGCCCCAGTTGAGTGAGTGTGTGTATAATAAATAGAGAGGCTCACTCTCTATTTATATTCTTTCGCTCAGTTAATATTTGACTCTGTTATTTAGGCTTGAGTAATCCTAACTTAGTTATGTAAGATCGAGTAACCACAACTAGGGTACTAATGACCCGACTTACATTAACTCACCAAGGACAAATCCTCTAGGAGAGTCTAACAACCCTAGTGCCCCACAACTGCGGGTACTTTAACCCTTGATCAATAAGGAGGGTTACCCTCTATGACTTTACATGACTTGTTTACATAACTGATACTTCCTGATAGGAACATTAGGGTAGAATACATAAGATATACAAGTGAATACATTCCGAAGCTACACATACATCAACAAGAATACCTTAGGAACTATATCACACATAGAAAGGACAATGAACTCTCCCAAACTGTGTTTGAATTGAAAAATAAATATAACCGGTTATCTAGTGTAAGTAAATGACATAAAATCCAAACATGCCAGCTAGTATGGTTGAAGAATAAAGGCTTGGAAAACAAATTTCAAAGTTGGTGAGTAGAGTACACTTAACAATGTATAGACTTTCCATTGCATTTAATTCCTTCTCATACATTTAAAATTCTTCTAGGGAAAGGAAAGTATAACATTTTCCTGAGCTAAGGCCTAAAAAACATCAAGAGGGAATGGGAAAAGACCGAGAACATCTGCAAAGGTAACTATAAACCTCCAAACCTGGCATGAAAGTTAAGAAGTGAAGTAAGGGAACACACTATGTTCTACTAGTAAATAAATCACTAATGAATGTGGAAATCAATTTTTCTAAAACTACCATGAAATTATTTTAAAACATGGAACGAAAAACAACTGCAGAAATGTTTCACATGTGAAGAGAATATATCAAGCATGAAGGTAAACAATTCCGTAATGCAATAAGACTTGGTGTCATACACAATACTCTTTCATGTGAGGAAGTAAGCTTGCCAAATTTCAGTGATATGAATATCATCAATAATACATGGAGTGTGAACATAACATATTACCATGTATTCCTTTCTCAAGTTGTGTCTAATATTATCACAGGCTACTCATGGACACACAGATTGATCAACATCTACAAAAACATTAAAAAATTCGTAATCATGAAAATAAAATCTAAAGGTCCAAACTATACAATACCATAAATAAATTTCCCACATTCTACTCAGAATATATCCAAGGGAAAACTACAAATGGTGTCTTCATTTAAATTGATGCAACTGAAAATTTTCCCAATGTATCTGTAAGTAAGCAATACTGAGCTATTAAGATTTTATAATAATAATAATAACAATCTTTTTTCAAGGAAAAGATTTTATAATAATAATAATAATTTATCTTTTAATATTTTATATAAGCATATAAAAAATAAACCTTCATACTGTGTACAGAGGACATCAACATCTTAAACAAATGGTGCACAAAATCAACACACAATTTGCAAAAGGTTATCGTAAGCAAAAGTATCTACACAAAAATATAAACCATGCCCAATGTTCATCCTCACATGTTTCAAAGGAAACTCAATAGGTCCCATTAACTTGATGTATGACTATGGACATGGGAACATAAAGTTTGCAGAAGGTTACCATGAACACAAAAAAATAACAAAACATTATGCAGTTTGACCAGTGACACACTTTGTGTAAGGAATTGTGACAAAATATTATAAGGGATTATAATTACATATATTAATCATAAGTTCATAACCAACATAATTGAGGCATTTTGATGAGAAAACAAAATGTGAAGGCCCTGCTTAAATTGAGTAAAGCTTAATGTAGAGAATTGCATGAGATCATAAAAGAGAAGGGGGTAAAAAAAATAACCATGCACTATGTTTTCATTGCTCAAATAGTACAAATAAATAGTTATATAACTTGATAATTTAAGTATCCTTAAAATTTCAGTACCTGCTAATATTTAAGAAACCTCAAAACCCAATAAATTATATGGGACTAAATAGATGTCAACATATTGAAAGTCTTATATTGTTATCTCAATAGAGTATGACCAAAGTTATTTAGACAATTACAGATAAGGAAATCAAAACACCAACCATGCACTATGTTGTCACTGCTCCAATAGTATAAAGAAACAATAATTTAACATGATAACATTTTACCTTTATGGTGCATGTGAGAAAAATATTCTACCCTCCAAAAACCAATGTCTTCCTCTTTAGTATAATAGCCTTGTAACTCTACTCTCAAACATAACTTTGAGTCACAAATAACAAACCTATGCATTCCAAATTATATTCTCCATGGATTGTTTTTACACAAAATTCAATAGCTATAATTTTTTGTCACCTAATATAAATCTTCTTTTTGAATATGGAAATTTTCACCATTCATTTTATGATCGAATCCATTACTCTTTCAATTTGAATTCTTCATCAACAAAATTAGCAAATAATATTTCTATTGGATAATATGAATCGGTGTTTGTAGGTGTGCCATGGGTATCTCTTTCCTAAAGGAATAATAAATGGAAAACTATAGGTGAATATTAGCTACTCAGAGCTTGCAGACATCTTCCTTTTCTTATTGATCGGTCCCTAAGAAGCAAGTTCTTTCGGTAAGTCTTTAACATCAAAATGCTTGAAACACTCACCAAATTAACGCATTCTAAATAAGAGTCCATAAAATGATAATATTGAAGTATTTTTAGAGGATAGTGGCTCTTAATTTTCTACCTTAACCATTGTTTCCATTTTTATTTCCACTACTAATGGTTAAATAACAAGTTTTAGTCCTTACTTTCCCTACTATGGCAAGTTCATTAGATGAACATTCTAGATTTCGAACTGATCTACTACTCTCATTAATCAATGCAGATTCATACATCATTAAATTATGAATTTAATAAATCAATAAACAAATTAATCCCTCAATGAAACCGAGCTAATATAAATCAAAATGCAAAGATAAAAAAGAGTATAGAAATCACTTTATGGATGGCCACAAAACAGAAATTTTACCAGGGTTTCCAAATGTTTATTAGGGTAAAAATTACACGGCTTCTTGTAGTAGAAAATCATGTTTGTGGGTTTTACTTTTTGCTACCTCTCTAGAAAATAATATCCTCACCATTTTTAGTCTCCATGGAAAACAAATTGCTTGCATCCCCCATCGAAATCCCCTTCTGATGTGAAAAAGTCTCTAGATCCTGCTTGTCGAAAAAATTCTTGGCACTCTTCATTTTCCTCTCGAACTCCTGCTTCTTGTAAATCTAACTATTTTTGAGATTGAGAAAATTGTCCCTCTCCAACTCATGAATATCCCACTTGATAAATCTAATAGTATTCTCCAGCTTAGGCTTGACCACATTCTCTAGCACACTGACCTTAATTATTGTGGCATTACTACCTCAAGACCCATTAGTCACTGGATTTCCATAGTGATATTCATTGACCTATAAAAAATTCAATAGACATTTGGATGGATGCTGGATGGCCTATTAGGAAAAAACAATCAATTATATTTTGTGGTAATGCACGATATCTCAAACCTTATAGAACTGGATTTCTACAGATTGTCACATGGGGACAGATGGATGATGGATGATTAGGAAGACAAAAATATTCATCTATGACACCATAAGATTGACTGGTATTTACTTGTGGAAAATTCATTGTTGGTGTATGTTTAGGAGAATCCCTTCTGCTTCACATGGGTGATTTCACAACATTCGAATATGATCTGTTAATATACTTTTTAGCCAGTATAAGATTTTTCAGAAAAAAGATCAACTATTGAGATTAATTCCAAAGAAGATATGATAGCACTCATTTCCTTTGTAAGGAGACATAATCCACATGCACATGCTTTGACACATTGATATTCTTTTATGTGCATTAAGATGATATTTTTGTAAAAAAAGACATCAAGCTCTCATGCAAATAGAAGAGTTTCACGCAATAAAATTCTTCAAATGTTGTTGTATTTATTGGAGATATTTTAGAAGAGAAGATGCAAACCTTGAATTGAAATCCATTACAAGAAAATATAGAAGTTGCTGATGTGAAAGCATAGGAAGATACTCCATAGTTTCTCGATGGACTGCAACTTATTTTTCAATTTTAATCCACTCAGGGGTTTCCAGATTAGCCGCTTCTCCACAATCGAACCCTATTTGAATGAGGATAAATGTTAATAGAATTAGAATTAGGATAGCAATTCAAGCCATTGTTTACATGGTAATATTTAATGTTGTGACCTAAATTTAACCATACAAAACAACACAATGGTCAACAATATAAAATACATCCAGAAAACCTATGTGACTCTTATTGTTAGTGCAAATAAAAATAATACTCAATAATTGGTCTAAAATAAAATAGGATTGAACTTTATTGATATAGGCAAGAAACATATCAGACTGGCTGGTTCTAGTTCCGGTTTGGCTAGTTTTTAAAACACAGGTTTAGAAACCTTAAACAAAGTCTTTGACATGGTATCTTTAAACAATCTAAAGACCAACAATTTATACTATTGTCTATACATATCTTCATTGAAATGAAATCACAACATACCTTTGTTCTATATTATAAACAATCTAGATACCAGCACATTATATCACAGATTGTAGGTGTTTTCATTGATCAAGAAGAAATATTGAGTTAACTTTGTTGACACAAAGTTATCCAAAAAATGCTTCTTTTACTGATTTCAGTTCTTAATTCTCCCTTATTCCAGGCAATGATAAATGATATAGATCAAAAAGAACAAACTACTGTGCCTGAACCCTAATGATATGCTCTTGGGAAAGTAACAAAAGATTTCCATGCATTCTGCAACAACCTGATGAGAAGAATCAGAAAGAAGTTAAGACAATAGTGAATATCTGTCTCTCATGAAATGTATTCACCCTAAATATTCATGCAAGAAAACTTTGAAATTTATGTAGACTTCTTGACATTAAACTTTAACGCTAATATTTGAGATCTTGCAATCCAACACTATTCAATGCAATGACACAGATTACAAAACCATAAAGATAAAGTGATGACAAGGATAATTTGGCACCTGCAACAAGGAACACCCGCATCTATCAATACTTCTGGTGACATGACTTTTGTCTTCTCAACCAACATTCCAAGTGCAACTACCCCAAAGAGGAAATGTTAAGTAACATGTCAATTCAGGATATAAGAATGATGTCAAATACCTATACTAGGATGCAATATGAATATTATTTTGGTTGTAGTCATCCTAGATGCACATGGAACTTGAGGTTGCTACTGGTTGTGGTAATCTAAATTTAAGCAATAGTATGAGAAATAAAGACTTTTTTTAATTTTTTCTTTATAAAGAAACGATATTTGTGGAAGTCTGTCGTGATCCATAATTACTAGAAATATGTTGGTCTTGTATGAGTTGTAAATCATTGGTCTTGAGTGTTGAAATAATGAAATGTAATAGAAGATGGCCTTTTAATGGTTTTTAGTCTTTTATTGTCAGTGTGATAGTTTCTAGTAAGCTTTTCAACTAGAAATAAAGAAAGGAAGTTGTTGAATATGGGTAGTACTTTGCTAGTTATCTTTGTCATCGGGCTATTTGGACAAACCTAATAACTTTTCCTTTAAATATATATATATATCCATAGTTGTCTATTGTGATATAAATATGATTTCTAAAATTGTTTATGCTGTGAAGTTTGGAATTGGTTACATTAATTTTACATTGTTAGGAAATGTTTGTTTCCAGTTTTGACATGGATACATTGTGTTTAAATTATTCAATGAGTGAATAAAACTAATAATATGTTACACAAATATCTAAGTTACCTGCAAAGGCTGGACGAATGAATGTAATCTCTAGATTTTGCATATGTTTCATATCATGGGCCCTTGGTAAACCTGAAAACCTATACCCTAGGTATGAAATTGTAAAATACTAAAATGTTTCTTATTCCTGAAACATCAGATCCTCCCATTTCCAGTTCCATTCCTCCTTCCAATTTCCAGTAGCATAACCCTATTCTTGGGAAAGATGGGATAATTTTATTAAAATCCAATGAATGACCACAATAGTAGGTCAATGGAACTCAAGAATACATTTACTATAAGTACATGGGACTGGGATTTGTGAAGGCATCTCTCCTCTTGATACTCAATCAAAAGTTGATATAAGAAAAAATGCTACTCAATCAAAAGTTGATATAAGAAAAAATGCTACTCAATCAAAAGATGAAAATAATATAAGAATAAATAATAGGTATCTAAATAGGATGTGGACAATTAAGAACATAAACAATTCTATCAAAAGGAGGAAATAATAATAGAACAAATACTAAGTATCCAGCTAAATAGGATAAGAGGACATTTAAGTACATAAGAAACCTTAAATCATAGTTTGGTCGTAGACAGATGGATCTCTAATAACTAGTAAGATCATGAATAAATAATGATAACAAAATACATACATCCAGAAATTATAGAGAAGTAGAGACCGCTGATATTGGTTGATAGGTGAAGGAGAAAGGGTGATATTGGGAGCATATACTTTGGTGTACTCCTACAAATAGACTATCACCAAACCTCATTCACCATCTTCAATAAAAAAATCCAATATCTTGCATATGTTTATGACAAGGACCAATGCGAATAGTGAGGTCTGGTTGGTGAGTAGGAAATGGATTGGCATGCTCATAGAGGACAATTTGTGGAGTCCATGCTTAGAATTATGCATCAACAAGATTCCCTATCTTGATCCCCAAACAAAATAGGAGTATCTTATAAAGTCTCTTTGGGTTACAAAACCACTATCCATTTGGGAGAAGGCAGTTTGGTCAAGTGGGTGCAGTATTACAACATGTGGACAATTCAAATTTGACCATATTTATTATGATTTTTTTTATCATAAACCTCCATCATTAATGCATAGTGTATGCTTTCATATAGTGGGATATATCTCTCCCTTAGACACTTGTTCATCCCCATAGAGGGAATCACTCTTATCACATCATTTAGGTCAAACTACATTGATTCTCTCCCATGTTACAAAGCTCCTAGCTATCTTATTGATAAGTGTGAGAGGAGGCTGAAATGGGAAAGTAATGGCTAATTAGTAATAGGCAAGATCTGGAGGGTGGAGGCTGGTATAGTACAAAACATGAATTAGGGAATATTGAGGGAATGATAAGTGTACATGAATTAGGAGGTGGGGAAAAAGGGATCTCTAGTAGAACGTTTAACCCACAAAGTAAACTAAAAAATCCTCCATTTTATCTTTTCTATTTGGCCCTTGTCTTGTTTAGCTGAGGAGATAGCTAAATAGAGAGAAAAACCAATAATATGAACCACAAGGAATGTTTTCATTCACAAGCACACTACAAGCCATAAGAAGTGAATGGTGATGAAGTTAGAGAAGCCAATGATCATCTAATTAATTTATTATATGGAGAAGCCAATGATAATGTGAGAATTCTAAGCTAAGAAACACCTATTTGAATTTGTATTATGTTTCTTCCTATGGGTTGCATGCTGAAATATAAATAAGAATAGATAAGAGTATTTTGTTTTACCCATTTATATTCATAGGTTAAGAAAAGACGAGGTGCTATTATGGCTTAAGGAATTGCTAATGGAACCAAAGCACCAGCCCAGAGGCCAAATTTACAGATCCAATTGCATACATTTTGAAGATGGGAAGCTAGTCAGTGTGGCATTTGCAAAATATGTTTTTCAATATCGAAGGGATACAAAAGGGTTTCCAGTGCAAATCTCAATTGTTATTTCAGATAGTTAGAGAGAAACAACATTCATGATGCATATGTGATTATAAGAGGAACATAGTTAGAGAGAAACAACATTCAGGATGCCAATTGAATACCCTAAGAAACTCATGAATGACAATGAACTTCTGATTTTGAAGGAAAACCACACCATAACTCAATTCTAGCAATCACCCACTTCCTATCAAGATTCCATAACTATTGTTCGTAGGGCATCAAAAATACTAAACAAAAGGCCAATGACAACATCAACACTTTTGAAGACTTCACACAAATTATTTATGCCCAAATTGTTTATGATAATTGTTTCTGCATTCTAGAGAGTATTCCCTCATCGTTGGTGAGCATATACACTTCAATCGGGGCATGGGACAAAGCCACAACAACTAGTAACAATGGGTGTCTTAGCTATAGGAAGATATATTCTAGCGCTGGTGTATTTCTCTCATGACTGTCTATATTCTTCCTATATGTCAAAGAAGTGTCCATATCTCACATTCCTATAAGTTACTCCTATTTACAAGAAGAGGCTTACAATTACTCCAAGGCATGTTATTGTTGATTATACAAGTTCTATTTTAGCATGTTGTTAATTCCATAAATCTGAATATTGTAGTGGCATAAAAATTTGTGACTATGAGTATACAAAGTCATATGTATTTGTTGAATGTAACTCCATTTGATACCTAAACCAAAAAAATCAGCAACAAGCACCTACAGGATAATTAAACCAGTACTCATACCATTGGCCACAAAGTGTTTGACAGAAGTAGTGAACCCATATTCAATAGCGTAGTCAACAATTGAGTAAGGGAGTTCTACAAGGGTTAGCAGCAGTGTTAAGAAAGTGTATGATGAAGTGTCCATACCAAAGACAAGCTATCATCTATAACAAATCTGAACTGAAGATGTTGCAAAGTGTTTGACGGAGTCTCTAAGCAAGACAAATTGCTACAACCATCTAGGAGAGGTACTTCCATGCCATAACTTCCCAGGTATGAGCATTAATGCAAATTTGGGTATTATCTTTCATTGTTTGATGCTTTAAAATATTGCGTTCTCTCTTGGAATTAAATATAGACTTCCATTTCAGAAGTGGATCAAAGAATTGATCTCTGTCTCAAATACGGTTATTAATGTGATGAGTAAAATATGAAACAAGAGCATTAAATTTAAATAACCCAGGCAGTCCATTGTGACATATTTTTCAAACCACACACTCAAACTAATAACCCATACACACCAGTAGCAAGAGAATCACATCACATAAGTAAAGAAAAGTAGAAGCACAAACTATTTAACAAAATTAGTGACTCATAAAACTCAGCAAACAAAAAATCTGAGCACATCAAGGGTGGAACATTTCATCCTACGATCTGAGCATAAATATTGTTGGTGGACGATTGTGTGCCTATAGCATACCAAAAATAAATGACTTGTATGACGAGCATTCAAAAGGGGAAATTTTATAAGTTTTAATTTGATTGGTCGTCAAAATTTTTCTTGGTCAGATGAAATCGAGTTTCACCTTTTAAAATTTGGGTATTATCATATCGATGTGAGAAAGAAAATTTTGGTTGTATGTTTTCATTTTAATATTGATCATAGATTGTGTCAAAACAGTATTGAACATACATAACGTTTAAAGGGTTTATGTGCACCATTGACAAATTGTATTGATGTTGAATTATGAAAGATTTAGTCTCTCAATAAATGGAATGTAGAAGACACAAATATCTATAACATGCATTTTAAAAATAAGACTAAGCAAACAAAAGTGTATCAGGACAAAGATATACCTCTCACCTGCACCATAGGATCCCTTGCTTCCTCCTCCCTTCTCTTCTTATATCAAATATTTCTTCCCTGATCCTTTTGTAATGCTAATAATGTGATCTAGTTGGTACTCATATATTCTACTTGACCTTGAAAAAGACCAAGAATCGGGTCAGACACACATGAGCCACAGACAATTTCAGAAATGGGAATTTGTGCAAAACTTAGATATCTTGATGCATGGTCCATTTTATGCCCCTTTCCATTGCTCCCAGACCTCCAAGATTCCATACTTATAATATGGGGCAAAAAACAAGCGAAACAACATTTCCTAAACAATGCAAACAAAACCCCCCTCAGAGCTGGTCGCGCACTAACAACAATTGAATTCAAGGAATTACTATGAATCCCCTAAGAGCTAGTTATGGTGGAAATTTTGGCTATGGACAAGGGAAATGAAAGTAGTAGTGCCACTCAACACCTTTGAAGGTGATTTTACTGCCATTTGTAGGTTTTGAAACACCCAACTCATCAGGGTTACTTTCATCAGTTAATTTCCAGCAAAAGGTTGTTGTAGAGCATGTACCCAAGCATGTAATGTAGGATATGTGTTGATAAACATAATTTGAAGGAGAACACACAACTTTTGATGGTCAATATTTTTGTGTAGAAAACTAAAATGATGGTATCTTGTAGTAGAGTACTCCTGTCTATCCTATAGTAGCTTCTCAGTCCATAAATTGTCAAGGTTTCTTGTAGCAAACCGTCCAAGCAAATCCATTGGTCTATAAAAGGTTTGTCCCCTCTTTCAGTTGTTGGTTGAGTATTTATTAAGGGTGGAGATGCATTGTATCATATTATTGGAAGGATTTATTACATAATCACTAACCTCAAGCCCTAGTGGATCGAAAATAAGAAAAATCAAAACTTAGGAATCCATAAAAGCCCCAAAAATAAGAAAAATCAGAACCTCTTAATCCATAAATTTTCAATGAAGATGGCAGAAATTTTGCACCCACATTTTTGTTTTAAAATTTTCAATGAAGATGGAAGAAATTTGGTGCCCACATTTTTGTGAATTTAGTGAAATTGATTTTTTTAATTTTTTAATATAAATAAATTTTAGTGATGAATTTTTATGACTATAACACTCACATAACTAGACGAATCTACATAGCAATTTGTTCGAACAATTACATCATGATTGTGAGAAAAGGTACGCTATTGTTTGATGAGGCTAAAGGTACACTATTGTGATTCGATTTACCATTTAGCTATTCAAGTGAAGATTGTATGGGATCATCCATTGCAAGTTAAACACAGAGATTCTTTGTGGACTAGGATAGGTAATTGACAAGAGTTCCATGTTGCAACAATTTGTTTGAAACTACAAATATCAGTTATGTTGGTATTCTTTGATTTTATAAATACTACAATGTTGCAATAAACTTCATGCTAGTTATATGAAGATCCATTTCTTGTATGGGAGCATTAGAGTACGAGAAGTTGGGTCCTTACACAAAATGAGCTAGATTTGTACTTGTAAGGAATGGATTCCTAAGTAGAGATTTGTTTTTGAAAACTTGGAGCCCTCACCAAAATTATAGTTAGAAATGGGATCCCGTGTCGAAGTTGTAGGCTGGTCATGAAGAGCTTATTTTCCCTTTTTACATTGACAATGGAGTGGTCAAGTTAGTGTGAGATTAGTAGTGAAGGATTGGTCAAAATATTGGGTTATTGTTGTGTTGGGGCCCCGAAAGTTGCAGGCAACAACAGTAAGGGATTCTCCCCAATCAACGTTCCTAACTACCCCATTGACTATTTGGTATAGGGAATCCATCCGGTTTACGGTTCGGCTACCGTAGGTCAAAGTAACACAACAAAGGGCTTTACCGGTTGTGGCCCGGTCCACCGTGAATTTGGTATTTTTGACTTAATGTATGATATGCAAGTGCCTAATTAACCATGCAGGGTGATAAGATGCAAGGAGTAGTCACGATGTGATGCGCAGGTTCTTACCTCTTGTCTTAGACTTACTAGCATCTAAATCACAGACAACAAGAAAATAAACTGACTACCTAAACTATCCCTAGGGAGCAGGATTATCATTTATAAGTGAGTAATACATTGTGTACATGCATTACGAAGAGTTACAGTTAGCTGACACTTCTTTCAAGACACATGGACAATTACAGATATTTAAACAACCAGATAGCCAATTATTTTATGAAAAACATTTATTACTCACAGTGGAAAACATCCCAAAAGATACTGAAGAACATTCAACAAGAACATAGGTTCAGGAATTTAAATACTCTCACAGTAAATGAAATACATCTGAAAACGAAATAGTTCCTCTTCAACATTATTCATTTAGTCGCATTGATACATTCCACATTTCGCTCTCTCCAGCAGGCAAAAGTTGCAGTCTCTGATTGTAAAACGAAGTAGTTCCTCTTACAAGCAAAAATGGTTTACAAATTTTTTCCAGGGGAAAAATCCCCAGTAACTTCCCCCTTTCCAGTATTTAAACAAACAGTGAATCGTTTGGGTTTCCCCCATGCATGATCTTTCGGTCTCCCCTAGCGTTTCGTATTCTCTTGAGTTGTCTGTATGCACTCATGATTCTTTTAGTACCGGACCAGCAGTTAGGTTCGTGCATTTAGCGTTATTGAATTTGTCTTCCGCTTCGAGGGCCCTTTCAGTGATCTGGTCGGTGTCGCTTTGAGTTTTTCTAAACTGTTCTCCTACGTCTTCACGCATTAGCTCCTTACGCACACCTGCAATTAACCCACGTGTATTATCCATTTGGGACTGTGCTATGAAATAGAGCAGCATATTATACAAACTCAAACAACTTCTCCACAAAAAACAAATGGCCTGGTGCACCACGGCGGAAGTCGGAAGGATACTGACATCGAAATTCAAAGGCTTGGCTTAGCCACAATGGTTGGGAAGAAAAAGAAGACTAAGAGGCGTGATTCAAAGCTGTGGGTGGGAAAACTCCATCAGAGATCAGGTGACTTTAACGTAGGACGCAAAATGGACTTCCCAGCCGTAACGGTAGAAAGACAAGCGCTAAAATGATGCAAAAAACGGGCGGGAGAGGGATTAATCGGACGTCGAAAGACATTCGAATCAGAAGCTTAATAGCTTTCCCAGCTGCAACGACGGAAGGGTAAAAGCTATGGGCAAGCGATTGAAGACGAATACGAATCGGACGTCGGAGCGATTTGGACTTCAGACACTAAACCACTTTGGGAGCTGCAACGGCGGAGGGAAAAGAACAAAAGCAACCGATTTGACAGAAAAATTAAGTGTTCGAAAGCCTTTTAAAAGTCATCAACAGTCAAATACCATTTTCAAAACGACGGCCTATTAAAAACTAAACCCAACTATGCGACCCGCTGCAAAATTTCAAGCACAAACAAATTCTGGGAACAGGCTGTATGTAAATTTTTCAAAACATCCAGACTTCAAGCATGACCGGAGAAACATCAAGGATGGAACAAGCTGAAGCGATATTCAATTATGAGGAGGGACCCAAAATTTAAGAGATTTGGGGAGAAAAGTTGCAGCAGCAACAACTGGCGATTACCTGGTGAACCTAGATCTCTGGGAGATTAACCTTTGAGTGACAAACTCTTTAACAACAAAAGCATCATATTGAATTCTTCCAGCAATATGGATTTCTCAAATGACCGAAGTGTGTACCGTTAATCATTGATGACAGTCCAATTAGGGAGAGTGGAAACCAGAATCGTTAAGTCCAGATAACTATGCTGAGGCCAGAGGATGAGTTTCATTATTACCTTTGTCTTCAGGCGGCTAATAGATTTGGACACCACAGGATTGTAGCATGTGGTAAATAGAAATATTCATTTGTTCCTCATTCCCATGCCATTTTAACACTTTTTCTTGTGCTTTTGGACTTTTGTCCCTTTTTATATGAGTTTGCTTACATGCCTTTCTTATTGAATTTTACTTCAGGATCCTCTATCCCATAGTGTCCTTTTGTGTGAGCGGTGTGCTTCAAGTTTAAGCTCACGGACGGAGAGGATCTTTCGGCAATTTAGTATTTATGATTCAGCATCTGCCTTGATGTATGATTCTTTTCATAGGAGTTCCTTGATTCTTATCAACCTTTTGGCATTCGTTTCTTGGCATGGGATCATTTATATTTAATATACTGTTCACCTTTCTTCTTTCCATGGGTCCTCTGCTGTCATCCCCTAGACATTTTAAGTGTGACGTGGATGGAGCATCAACATAGTATTTCGGACTCTTGGAATCCGGTTTATTTCACAGGGGTTAAGCAGGACTCCAACGCACATAGATCTGTTCGAGAAAACTGCTAAGATGGAAGAAGTTCTTTCATATAAATAGCAACACATAGTCTGATACCAAAACATTTATCAAACCCATAAATTTTGGATGTTCCTCATGCAACCGCAGGTTTGCTCCCTTTATTGAAATCAACAAAACAAGCTAAAAAACATGACTCAAAAGACAGCCAAATAAATTATTTATATACAAGACAGAAGAAATCAAACAAACTCAGGAAAAATAAGGCTTGAGAACCAAACCATTTACTGGTAGGTTCTCCTCCCACCCCTGCAGATCTTGCAACTTGTAAGTAGAAGGACCAAGCTTGGATGGAATCTGAAAAGGGCCTACCCACAACTGCTAGAATTTGGTATGCTTTCCTTTCTCATCATGGGGGTGGTCCCATTTGAGGACTAATTCTCCTACTTTAAAGTCTTTTGTCCCAGCTTTATGCTTGTCAAACCATCTCTTAACTGACTCTTGTTGTTTCTTAAAGCGTTATTTGGATTTAGATCTAGCCTCCTCTGCTTTCAGGAGATTATATATTCTTATTTGTAAAACTTCATCGTACGACCCCCTAGACTCTTGAGCTATTATGGAAGATGGTAGCATGATATTGGGAGGAAGGATGGCTTCTTTACCATAGATGAGGGTATATGGAGACACTCCTATTGCAGATTTGGGGGTGACTCTATCAGCCCACAGGGCATTTGGTAGTGCTGAGTGCCAACTCCTCTGGTTTTCTATTACGGTCTTCTTTAGGATTCTAATTAGATTTTTATTAGAGGATTCAGCCAGGCCATTCCCTTGTGGATAGTAGTTACCAGAATAATGCAATTTTATTCCTTTATCATGAGCAAAAGTAGTTAATTTAATTGATGAAAAGTATTTAGCATTATAAAAAACTAACGAAATTGGAACTCCAAACCTGGTCATGATATGATCTTGCAGAAAGCTGATGACTTCGTCTTCATTTATCTTATGCAACGGGACAACTTCGACCCAGCGAGTGAAATAATCAGTTGCAGTCAGAATGTATTTGTGTTGGAGAGAAGAATTCGGTTTTATTTCTCCAATAATATCTAGCCCCCATTGCTCGAATGGTTCCGTGATCATCACAGGCTTTAGGGATGCTGCTGCTCTAGGCTGTCTTCCACCACACCTTGGGCAAATATCACATTTCCTGACATGTGCATGTGCATCCTTAAAGAGCGTAGGCCAGTAGTAACCTGCCCTGAGGATTTTGTGGGCTGTGGTATCCCCCGAATAATGTCCTCCAGCAGGACCGTCATGTAATTCTGGAATTACTTTCTTTGCATCTTCTTTTTCTAAGCATCTGAGGAGAACCCCGTTATAATTCCTTCTGAAGAATACTCCTTCAACAAGTTGATAGGAGGCCGATTTAAGACGCATCACTCTTCTTTGCTTGGAATTCCAATGTTCTGGAAATAGCCCTAACTACAGGTAATGCACAAGGTCTCTATACCAAGAATCGGGAGCTGTAAACAAAGGACATACATCCATTACATGTAATTCAGCCTCATCCTCCCATGCTTGCTCTTCATTGTTCCCACTTTCAGTCATCAACTTGCACAATCCTTGTCCTTTCACTATAGAGGCTGGCTTGAATTCAAGGTCATATTCTTGAAGAGCTGTTACCCAGTTTCCCCTTCTTTCTCCTAATTCTTTCTGTATGAGAAGGGATCTTACAGCTGGGTAGGGGACTATTAACTTGGTTCGATTTTTTAATATATAAGGCCTGAATTGCTTCACTGCCTTAAATACTGCGTAAGATTGCTTATCAATGGATGGGTAGTTTAATTCACCCCTTGTAGACCAGTACTCATAAAGGAGATTGGGAATTCATCCCCCCTTTCTTCCTTTTGGGTGAGCACAGATGCTAGCGAATCATCGGATGCAAAAGTATATAAAATAAAGTCTTTATCGAAATCTGGACTTTTCAAGGAAGGTGCGTGTGCAACAGCAGTTTTAATTTTGCTGAAAGCATTCTTCTCAAGTTCAGTCCACTTGAATTGTGCATTCTGATTAAGCATCTACTGCAGCGGCTTAACAGTCTGGGCGAAATCAGGCACAAACCTTCGTACGAAATTTATGGTTCCCATGAAGGATTGCATTCCTTTTTTATTATGGGGCAAGGGGATTTGTTCAATGGCCTTGATTCTTTCTGGATCAATGGATATCCCTTGCTTTGAAACTATGTGGCCCAACAAATTTCCTTCCGTGACAACAAATACACACTTTTTAGGATTGAGTGAAATGCCATACTTATGACAGCGTTCAAAAATTTGCCTGAAGTGAAATGCATGTTCTCCCCTTCTCTTCGAGAATATTGTAATATCATCAAGGTATACTACAGCGCTTTGGCCAATCAGCCCTCGGAAACCTATATCCATAGCCCTCTGAAATGTTGCCCCAGCATTTATAAGCCCAAAGGGCATCCTTCTGTATGCAAAGGTTCCCCACATGGTTCTGAACGTTGTCTTTAATATGTCTTCTTCATCTACCAGTACTTGATTGTAGCTAGAGAAGCCATCTAATAACAAAAACAATTCAGAACCCGAAACCATTTGCAGCAGCTGCTCCATGGGTGGCACGGGATAGTTATCTTTGTCTGATGCATGGTTTAGGTTCCTCAAATCCACGCAGAGTCTGATTTCTCCAGACTTTTTCCTTATTGGTACCAGATTTGATACCCACTCAGAATGTCTGACTTTGAAGATGATTCTAGCATCCAATAATTTCTTCACTTTGCTCTGAATCAACGGCTCCAATTTTGGATGCATTTTTATTAGTGGTTGCTGATATGGCTTGACGCCTGCTTTAATGGGAACGACATGCTTGATGATGATGGTGTCATATGTTTTCAAGTCTTCATACGTCCATGCGAAAACATCTTTATATTGTTTAAATAGACTGATGAATTTGTCTCTTTCTGTCGGCGAACAACATTTGCCGAGATTCATGAACTTAGGAGCCATTTCAGTCCCCAAATTTATCAGTTTGAACTATAGCGATGAGCTGTGTGTCTTTACGTTGGGTGGTCTTCTGAATTTTTCATTTAGATTGAACATTTTTTCCAACGTTCTGACTCCTTTAGGAATGAAATTATCGTATTTCATCTCAGCCTGATGCTCTTCATCGTCTATGATCGCTCCTTTAAAAACCTCCTCATTCGTTAAACATTCTATGATCTGCTGGTCATCATCGAACACTCATAGGTTCGTAATCATATCAGGTACAGAGGGCCTGAAAAGTAGTTCAACAGAACATCGATTATTAGTGGGTACGAGTCTAGAGGCTGATGTGGCCAATAGATCAGCAGCTGCGTTTTTTATTCTTGGAATTGAAATAATGTTAAATGCATTAAAATATTTCAGCAAATCCCATACCTCATTCTGGTAAGCTTTTAAGTGGGGAGAAATACAATGTATCTAATTCCGGATTTGTTTCACAATAATTTCAGAATCCCCAAAAACTTTTAGATTACTTACCTTTAATTCAATTGCCTTCTTTAGTCCCTGCACCAGTGCTTCGTACTCAACTGTATTATTAGTACACTCAAACTCTAATCTACATGAAACGAAATGTTTATTCTTCTGTGGGTCAATCAGGACACAGCCAGCCCCTTACCCTTCTAATGTCTTAGAGCCATGAAAAAATAAAGTCCAAAAATCATTAACTACTAAAAATGAATCTACTCCTACTGCTAAGTCTACTATTTTACAGTCAATCTCATCATCCTGTGAGAATCGAAGGAGATCAGACAGGGTATCAGATGTGTTGCTGGCTTCTTCTGCTTGGTAATTACCTGGTTCCAACTCAATAAAATAGTTTCCCAATACAGAATCCACAGGTTCATTCTTCTCTTCAAGTCGGGTAACATTGTACTTCATGTGAGGCTCCCTCAAAATCTTAATCTGGTTCAGACTTCCTTTGTATGGCAACCATAGATGTGACCAATCAGAAGCGAAATATCCATTAAGTTTGGCTGACCAATCTCTGCTCAGGATAAGGCCATACGCATCTGGTATATCAGCCACCACATTATTAATGACCTGGCATACTTTATCATTTGAAGCCAGATGGACTAGGACATTTTCCAACTCACCAATTACCTTCACATCTGTCCTGTCCAACTGAACTACTCTCCATGGGGATGGCTTAGGCTGCCCATTGATTCTTTTACAGACAGATATTGGCATGACATTAACAGTTTCCCCTGAATCTACCAAGCAATTATGTACATTGTAGTTAAAGATTTCAAAAGTAAGGAGGAAAGGTGGATGCTTGTGCTTGGACTTACCTCCACTGCTGTTCTCTCCAATCTCTTCTTATTCTTCTGGTTGATTGTTAGTGAGTGTCTTCTCATATGATGTTTCAAGGGCTCTCAACAACCTTTCTTTTTGTTGTGGCACTTTGCACATCTCGAATAGTGGAACATTCACCTTTATATTCTTTAAATCCTCCACAATGTCATAATCCATCTGCTGTTCCGTGGGATGAGGCCTATCAGCATTCTCCTTACCTTCATTTGGCTTGGCCGTTGTATCATTATGTCTAGGAATTTGGCTGGTAATAGTGAATTCTGGAATTGTATCAGCCAAAAATTTGTCTTGAAATATCTTCTTAACATTTCTTTGCAGCCTCTTAATCTTTGGAAGTATAAGACTGTCTTCCTTAACCGTCCCTTGGCTCCTCGTGGCTACATTGGTTTCCATAACGTCTTTACACCCCTGAGTCTTTTCTTCTTCAGCATCAAATAGTGAGACAGAATTCCATAAAGCCATGGTTTCCTCTTCCTGTTCTTTAGTAGACATAGAGGTAGAATTTTCCTTTCCTTCTTCCTTTCCCTCTTCTGTCAATCTAGAATCTAACAGCTGATTCATGACCAACGTCATCGAATTTATCCACTACAGACAATTCTTCTCAGAGTGTGGCTGTTGGTGGAACGTGCAAAAATTATCCAAGCCTACCTCTGTTAAATTCATAGATGCAGTATTGTGCAGAGGAGGTTGAGACTGGTGGTTATATTCTCTTTTCTTATAATATGGCTTATAAAAATTTTGTGCTTCCTTTTCTTTCTCCATATCTATGATCTTATTGGAAAGCTTCTGCATCATTTTGGTCATATTTTCCAAATCTAGAGACTTTTCTTCTTTAGGCTTAGTATACAATATGGCTTTTCTTCCTGTACCTTTTTCTCTAGACTGTTCTGAGTAGTCTTCAATGCTCTCCCTTTCAGCTTCCACCACTTCTGCTTCTTCATAGGTTTCTATCAAAGTAGGCTTGGACCTACCTTTGGTAAACATGGCCAAATCAGGGCCTAAAGCTGAAGTATAGTATTCAATAAGCACTTTGTCTAAAGGCTTATCTGTTTTAGAGAAGTTCTTGAGATATGCTGCAAACCTTTGAGTGAAACTGTGCACTTTTTCTTTTCTTTCTTTCTTCAATGTGCACAGCCCTTTCATGAGAGCTGCATGAGTTTTCTAAGTTGCATACTTACTTCTGAAAATTCTTTCGAAGGTATCCCAATCAGGGATAGAGTTAGCAGGAAATCCAAAGTACCATGATGCTGTAGCTCCTTTAAGGGTATGCGGGAACAGTCTGCATACCGTGTCTTCATGTTCCCCAGCCCTTAATCCCTCAATTGACAAATAAAAGCTCTGAAGGTGATCATCTACTATTATTTTCTCATTGGGATCAAACTTGGGAAACATCTTGTCAAAGGATTGAGTTAGGTCATGTAAGGGAGGTGTAAGGTTTAATGGTGATCTGGCTCTCCATGCAGGTGGCAGATTAGGTGGGTTAGGTGGTGGATTAGTATTCACTCCTGCCATGAGTCTAGGTGGAGAATGAGGACGTGAACCAACTGGAGTATGATCAGGAGAACTGTGAGGGTTTTCTGGGCCTTCTTGGTTCAAAGGTAGTACAACCTCTTGTAAAGAAGATTCTACAAGCTCTTCCCAGTCTCCCACCAACACTGAGTCTTCTGTTACAGGACGATCTTTCCTTTTATACTCTCTTCTGGGCAATTCAGGGATGATTGGTAATCCTCCAATCTTCTTTACGTATGCCCTGGTATGTCTTCTCAGATCATTTACAATTTCGTTGCCAACATAATATAGATTTTCTCTTTCTTTCGGAATTGGATTATGGAACCCACTGCTTTCAGGACTGTTACCGGTGGAATATTCTCGGGAAAATGGGTTTCCTCAGCCAGCCATGCACTAGCAGCCCTCCTTCTAGTGCCAAAACTGTTGGGGCCCCAAAAATCGCAGGCAACAACAGTAAGGGATTCTCCCCAATCAAAGTTCCCAACTAGCCCGTTGAATGTTTGGTATAGGGAATCCATCCGGTTTACGGTCCGGCTACCGTAAGTCAAAGTAACACAATAAAGGGCTATACCGGTTGCGGGCCGATCCACCATGAATTTGGTATTTTTGACTTAATGTATGATATTCAAGTGCCTAATTAACCATGCAGGGCGATAAGATGCAAGGAGCAGTCACGATGTGATGCACAGGTTCTTATCTCTCGTCTTAAACTCACTAGCATCTAAATCACAGACAACAAGAAAATAAACTGACTACCTAAACTATCCCTAGGGAGCAGGATTATCATTTATAAGTGAGTAATACATTGTGTACATGCATTACGAAGAGTTACAGTTAGCTAACACTTATTTCAAGACACATGGACAATTACAGATATTTAAACAACCAGATAGCCGATTATTTTATGAACAACATTTATTACTCACAGTGGAAAACATCCCAAAAGATACTGAAGAACATTCAACAAGAACATATGTTCAGGAAGTTAAATAATCTCACAGTAAATGAAATAAAGCTGAAAACGAATTAGTTCCTCTTCAACATTATTCATTTAGTTGCATTGATACATTCCACATTTCTCTCTCTCCAGCAGGCAAAAGTTGCAGTCTCTGATTGTAAAACGAAGTAGTTCCTCTTACAAGCAAAAATGGTTTACAAATTTTTTCCAAGGGAAAAATCCCCAGTAACTTCCCCCTTTCCAGTATTTAAACAAACAGTGAATCGTTTGGGTTTCCCCCACGCATGACCTTTCGGTCTCCCCCAGCGTTTCGTATTTTCTTGAGTTGTCTGTATGCACTCATGATTATTTTAGTAACGGACCAGTAGTTAGGTTCGTGCCTTTAGCGTTATTGACTTTGTCTTCCGCTTCGAGGGCCCTTTTAGTGATCTGGTCGGTGTCGCTTCGATTTTTTCTAAACTGTTCTCCTACGTCTTCATGCATCAGCTCCTTACGCACACCTGCAATTAACCCACGTGTATTATCCATTTGGGACTGTGCTATGAAACATAGTGGCAGATTATACAAACTGAAACGACTTCTCCACAAAAAACAAATGGCCTAGTGCACCACGGCAGAATTCGGAAAGATACTGACATCGGAATTCAAAGGTTTGGCTCAGCCGCAACGGTCAGGAAGAAAAAGAAGACTAAGAGGCGCGATTCAAAGCTGTGGGTGGGAAAACTCCATCGGAGATCGGGTGACTTTGACGTTGGACGCCAAATGGACTTCCCAGCCGTAACGACGGAAAGACAAGCGCTAAAATGATGCGAAAAACGGGAGGGAGAGGGCTTAATCAGACGTTGAAAGACATTTGAATTGGAATCTTAATAGCTTTCCCAACCGCAATGGCGGAAGGGTAAAAGCTACGGGCAAGTGATTGAAGACGAATACGAATCGGACGTCGGAGTGATTTGGACTTCGGACGCTAAACCGCTTTGGGAGCAACAACGGCCAAGGGAAAAGAACAAAAGCAGCCGATTTGACAAAAAAATTAAGTGTTCGAAAGCCTTTTAAAAGTCATCAACAGTCAAAGACCATTTTAAAAATGATGGCCTATTAAAAACTAAACCCAACTATGCAACCCACTGCAAAATTTCAAGCACAAACAAATTCTGGGAATAGGCCGTATGTAAATTTTTCAAAACATCCAGACTTAAAGCATGACCGGAGAAACATCAAGGATGGAACAAACTGAAGCAATATTCAGTTATGAGGAGGGACCCAAAATTTAAGATATTTGGGGAGAAAAGTTGCAGCAGCAACATGTTGGTAACTAGGTATTCATAAAATTTGCACCAAAATGGCTAGTGGTGAGGGATTATTTCATTTTCCTTGTAAGTTAACTTACTATATTGGACATGTAGCAACATTTCAAGGATTTTTTTGTGATTGTATAGAGGAATATAGTGAATCATTTTCTACCTTGTCACCACATATCCCAAAATGATAGTGGTGTCCACATTTTATGGCTATGGCCAAAGGAAAATCTCTCTTTGGTAATGGATTAAGATGTTTAGATTTTGTGCAAGATAAGTTTTATTACAATTTCTGAGAATGTCTAGATTTAATGAATATTGTTATAATTTATATGATGTCAAATTTGCATCTATATGGGTTAAAACAATTCAACTATGGTAATTTGGGTTTACATGAACCCCTAAAAATATATAAGAAGAAAAAATCAACATTGTAATTAGAATTTAGATGAACCACTAAAAATATATAAGAAGATGTATTGTTAAATTTGTGTTTTAAGTTTCTCTAGTGTCGCTATAAGGTTTATTTATGGATTAATTTAGTAACTTACTGAACAAGGAAGTTGGTAAGGTATGGCTTAAAAATTATTACCTAGCATGTGTATATTGTTAAAAGAGTTCAAGGTTGATGGGTCATTGAGCACCAAAAGAAAATAATTGTGTATGGTGTGCATTTTTCATTTCTTTTGAGATTACTTGAGGTTAGAGAACTCATGAGAGTTATAGTGGGAAGGTATAATATGCATCATATTTCTATCACCTTAAGGGATGAATTTTTATGAGGGTTGCAAATGTTCCTTGAACATTTTTTATGCTAATGACATCCTCATTTATAGCACAAAAATGGATTGAAGTTGTTATGGCGTAATATTTTTGGTATATGCAACCTTAGTAGACTAAAAATCCCTTCAAATGACTTGAAGTCATCAATATTCATTAACATTGGTACTAAATCTTGGGAGATGCTCGAGTTTTAAGGGATTTAGGGGCTTGGTTTTCATAGGGATAATTTGAGTTGGGTTTGACAATGAACAAACAATCTCAAATATCATGTCTAGGAAGGATTTGGTACCTAAAATAAGTAGTGGGAATATCGATATAACTAATTAGTTATTTAAACATATTATATCCCACCAAGATAAAAATTACCATAACTTTGTCTCACTTTAACTAAACATAAATTTGGTTGCTTCGAGTGAGCCTTTGGGCTTCCTCAAGGACTTGTGGTCCTATCTAAAATCCTAACAAACATGATAAGAAAAATGTTACCCAATCTTATATCGAAGAGCCAAATAATTCCCTTTACTAGTATGAGAAGTAGATATTTCAAAATAATGTTCTTACATCTTAGTTGATCAATGGGCAAGATTACATGAGATAAAGGTATGGGACAACATAAATTTCACAATAGACATAGGAAATTTTTCCAGGATCTAAAAGGTTATCTAAATTACAACAAATGAAAAAAATGTATGTGATGTTTCTTTGTGGGATCGATATCTGGTAAGATAAAAAAAAGAGTGTAAAAAATCCATATGAACCATCAATGATTTTCTTCTTAGACTATGATCCATTCTTATAGGTTAATGTCGGGCCACATGTAATGCAACATACCAAATTTGGCAAGGTTAACATGTTGTGTAAATGGTGTAATTGAAATTGTGACATTTTATTTCAAAGGAATACTTTAGCCATAGGACACTCCTACATCCCATGACCTAAGCGTTTCCATAGCACATGTCAAATGTATCCGATAAAGTTTATCAAAGTCTGTCACTTGGCTTCGCAGTAGGTATAATGCAGAATAATACCCAAATATGTCAGTTCAAGGGAATTTCACATAATAAATGAAACTTCTTTAAACTTTAATAGAATTTTGAAAAACCTCAAAAGAATAATTGAAAATTGAACCAATTATCTTGAATCTCTAATGAAAAATCCACCAATGCCATAAAACTTGAGCAACTAACTGCTTTTTCCTTGAGATATGTCTTCTTATAAGGCCAAAGATGTAAAACAAATTGGTCCACTTATTCCAAGTAACACTATGAGACTTATTGAAATGCTTGTTGCTTCATTCCATTTTAAACCAAGACCAAAATTCCCTTATGAGTACAAATAAAGTTAGCTTTTGTGTTAAGATTGATATGCACTTCTTGTGCCTTGGATGTTCTTGGTAAAAGAGAGGGTATGGATGGGGGNGGGTGACATTTTGGTAGCACCATGATAGGTGGTATTGTACTACCTTTATGAAAGGGGGGTGTAGGGGGTGGGGGGGAACTACTAAACCCAATGGCCATATCAGTCAATGTAGAACCCAATGGATAACAATATTTTTATGGTCAACACCTCACAACCTCTATTACTTGTTAATAACTCCAATATCTCAAGTCTTGCAGTATCCAAAAGTATTATGACATGCATCATCATCATGGACATCGACATTGTCATCATCATCATCAATGCCATAGGGTACATCAACATCATCTTGATCATCATCCTCATTAACATCATCATCATCAGCATCAAGTACATCATCAAAAAAATCATCGTCATCATTGTCATTATGGTCACGCATATTCCATTAGTGTTCTTAATCACTCATCGACATTGGGATTCATGTCATTTAATTGTTAAGGTCATTTATATGTTGTTACAATCATTTTGATGATAATAGGGTTGTTTAGATGTCGTTACAGACATTTAGGTTCCATTAGGATCAATTAGGATCCAAAAGTGATATCACATGCATAATCATCGCTGACATCCACATCGTCATCATCATCATATAATAAATCAACATCATTGTCATCGGCGTAGTCATCATCAATGTCATCATCAATATAATTGTGATAATAATGAGAAAGGAGCCGTACTACCTCACAAGAATGGATGATGTAGTATTATAATTATCAAATCATATCCATACGCTCCATCATAATTATTGTAATGCATCATTGTCATGTTGTTAGGGAAAATTATATGCCATTAGGGTCTATCAAATGTTGTTGGGGACACTAAAATTCCATTAGAGCAATTTAGGTGAGATTAATGTAATTTACCCATCATTAGGATTAATCATGATCCAAAAGTTCCCTGATTATGATCATTTAGGTGCCACTATGATGAATCAAGATCCAAAAGTACTATCACATGAATCATGATCATTGACATTGACATTGATATATTTGACGTTATGTCACACATTTCCCGAACACAATTCCTAGCTCTAAACCTAGTGCAATTCCTAGCAGAGTTCCTTTTGAAATTTCTGGCACTATTCTAGGTGCAATAACCGAATCTATACGTTACGCTTTATTGGATTTTTTCTAGGCACAATTCTTGGATCTATGCTAGGCACTATGTTGGATGTTTTTCCTGCCGAAATTCATGGAGAATTTCCTATAGCTAACCCTGGATTAATATATGGTGCTGTGCTATTCATGACGTTTTTTTGGAGGATATTATTGGCATTATAGGGGATGCTTTTGTGGACTCTAATTGTGATGATAAATGTGATGTTAATTGCGACGTTAATTGGGATGCTAATTAGCGTCCAAAATAGCGCCAACTTTTAAAAAGGGACGATAATTGAGATGCTAATTGGGATGCTAATTGGGACGCTAATTGAGATTCTAATTGGGATGCTAATTAGGATGCTAATTGGGATGTTAATTGGGATGCTAATTAGCATCCCAAATAGCGCCAAATTTTAAAATGGGACGCTAATGGGGATGCTAATTGATACACTAATCGAGATTCTAATGGGATGTTAATTGGGATGCTAATTGGGATGTTAATTGGGATGCTAATTGGGACGCTAATTGGGATTTTAATTGGGATTCTAATTAGCATCCAAAATAGCGCCAAATTTTAAAAAGGGACGAAAAAAATGCCATTAAAAAAGCCATCCCATGGAAAAGTGTCCACTTTTTCCAAAAAATGATGAAAAATACACTAAAAGTGATGGTGGACACTAAAAATGAAGTTAAAAGAGACCCTAATCATGAGGTTTTGTTGTAGTGTGAGAGGGATCATCATCGTATCAGTTGGTTCATGGGTGGAGTTGATTTTACCAGTTGAATGTGAGATCCATTCCTTGAAGGAAACCATTTCCTGATAGCTTTGATTTAGAAGAATGATTAGTCCACTTGGATCACCTTGATGAGAAACGTCAATATGCTGTGGTGGCATTATAAGTGAATAGGTGTCATGTTAAGGCCCAATATGATAAGTCTATCTGTCCCCATCGATATAATGAAGGAGACTTGGTCGTTGTATATGATCAAGAAAATGAACCATTAGGGGAAGGTAAGTTTAATCCTATGTGGCATGGTACTTACAATGTGAGGCGTGTTTTGGAAAATGGGGCCTATGAGTTAGAATATTACCAAGGTAATATTCTGAAGGATCCTAGCAATGGGATCTACTTGAATAAGTACTACACTTGAGTTTCTAATTTAGGCTAGTACCTTGTATACTATTGTGCAATTTTATATAGTTTTTGGTTTCCTTGTAATGTTGCAGGTTTGTTGAAATGCTTCCTATTATGTGGAAAATGTCGACAGAGTATTTGATGTACTTAGGATTTGCGGATGGTGCCAACCACCATACAAAAATCTAGATTCTGTTGTTCGGGTTATTTACACACCTAAGTGTTAACTTGTGTCTTCAGGAGGAGTATTCCTCCAACCATCCTCAAATAATGTGACTGAGTATAGTGTCGTTATTGAACTATTACCCGATGCCATTTCAAATGGTATTCGATATGTAGATATTCATTTGGATTCTTAGTTGATTGTGTCACAATTGAAGGTCTGTACTATGTCAGATATCATACGTTATTGAGAATATTCTTAAGGGTAAGATTGTTGGAATGACAGTTTGATTACATAACATACATTCATATACCTAGACGTTACAATCAGGTTGCCAATTCATTTGAAATTTACATTTTAGGTTGGGATCTATCACATAATTAAAGAAGGATGTACATTCACATTCACATTCATATTCAAACACATGTGTATTTACCAAACCGGTGTCTACAATTTTTTATTTCTACCAAACCGGTGGCTATAACTTTTTATTTCTGAATAAGAGTTAAAAAAAATATGGTGTCATAGTACAAAAATGGGATTTAAGACCTCAAAATATACATGGTCGAAACAAAAAATAATATCCCTATATCTATGCATGTGGGCCTAGATGATGATCATGATAAAACAATACAACGTTTTCCAAATTATTAATAGTATAACCCATAGATGGGGTACCCTAACTACATTTCTCTACATTGCCTCGGGAAAGTCGTCAACCTGCACCATGTGGATCTTGTGTGTCAAGTGGGGAAAGTTTCCCTATATGTTTTGCAGTGTTCAGTCAACATCAACATCGATCATCTCATCTCCTTGAACCCTACGTTGGTTCCATGGGAAACCATTCGGTAATTGTGGACCTACGTCTACACAAATAAGCCTAATGTCAGTACATGATACCACCAAAAACATGTTTTTAATTTTCTTATATAAAAAATACAAAAATGAAATATTCCAAAAACATAAACTAGTTCTTACAAGTGTATTCAAATGTGGACCCTAGTGCTAGTGGCATATCTCGGTCTCCATGGAAGTCGATCCATGCATAGGGATAGTCGTCTATGACGATGATCTGTTTTCGCCACCATTGGAAGAAATCATCTATGAATGAGGAAGGTACTCTACCTTCTCCTAATCTATGCATCACCAAAAAATAATGAGTCTGGGTTGGATCCCGTAGAATATGAGGGGGAACCTCAACTCAAGGAATAAGGATCGATACCTTCTCAAAGAAGAAAGTGCATAAAATACTAGCGTCCCTGAAATTATTGATCCGAGCTAGCTTGCAGTCCATCAACTAATGTTTCATACTACCCAACAAGGATGTGCTCCAATCATAGATAAAAAGACTCATACATTCTACTACATAGAACATGAGAGGTCCTAATTCCTGATGTAGTGATTCCAACCCTGCTATTCTAGCTAGATCTAGGATGATCACCTTAAGGATGAGGCTCTGGATAACGTTGATGGGGAATTGAATTCCCACCTTCTCAGCGTTGGGAACACAATACATAACTATATACTCATCAGTAGTCATGCCTCCACCTGTTCCTAGAGACCTAAGGTTTACTAAATTTCCTCGGTGGGATAGTCTGGTAATAAAGTAAACGTCTTCAACCTTTAGTCTCAATGGCATCCCATATAGTATGAATTCCTCTGTGTATGGATCCCAATATATTATAGGAATTTATAGTATCCTTGGTTGATCCCTCAAGCCCTCAAGGTTCCAAAAATTATAGATCCCACATATTTGCAGTGCTTGTTGGGATACTAAATCATTGCACACAACCCTATCAATGTTCTCATTCTCCCTCTCCCTCCATTCAAGAACCATCCTGTAAAGGAGAAGATATTTTTTGAGTTTTTTTAATTAAAAAAAACTTTCTCGACCTTATACATGGCTCACCTTATTGACAGGCGTGTGGCCACATGGGAAGGCTTCACTTTTCCTGCATATATTCGACACTATACGCAACCTGATAACCTGTCACCTACATGGGATGAGAAATCCACTTTCCATGGTAACAAATCCAAATATACCATGTAGAATTCAAATGAAAATAAGGAATTTAAAGAGCATGGGATGAAGATTTACTTGGTCCTGATGGTTGTCAATTTAGTGGTCCATAGCTACCAGAATATTCCTTTGAAGTTCGAGGGTCCAATGATCTCCAAAATCAGTATAAGGGGTGAAAAACCAAATGGTATGGTAAATGGGAATTTTTTTACCCACTTTCCTATAGTTTTTTCCCTCTATTGATTATTTACAACTATTTTGGACTAATATTGTTGTGCACGACCCATTTTTAATGTAGTTTCACTGAGCCTTTATGTATTTTTACTGTTTTTAGCTCATTCATGCCCATGGAAGATGTAGAGTCTGAACTAGAATATAGGACATGATCATATTCTGCGTGATTTTTGCATTATTCCATGATGATGTCACATTAACCATTGGTACGAATCCACTTCTTAATGACATGAAACCATGCGGCTACTACTAGAAGTGTTTTTATGTAAGCAATAGAGATTTTTTGATAATGGGTAACCTAGTTAGAACCTTAGTTTTCATATGGTTCCCATGCTAAGCGTCCTCCTTAAGTTTGAGTATAACTTGTAGTAACACCATGACTTAAAATGAAAATATAATGATCTTTCTTATTTATTATGGGGGGAATTTCCCTCAGGGACTCCCATTCTATATCAAGTTGTAAATGCATTTCATGCATATGCTTACCTTATTGATCTTAATGTCAGGTCTTTGATTTAATTTAATAATCCATCTTGCCCAATCTTTTCTCAATTCTATCCAATTACAACCTCTTATTTATCCTTTTCATCTTGATCACCCCTTATCCAAGAGGAAACATTCCCCCAAGTGTCCTCATCCTACACACACTTCCTTGCATTGCGCATAGGTATGTTCCACTGGTTGGAACTAGATAGCTTGACCACGGCATTCGTTTCCTTTCCTTTGTAATATAATCACATTTTACTCTTTTTCAAGATTTATAATATGAAAAAGACCTAAGAAAACATTAAAATCTAGATGAGAAATGATATTGTCTTATATTTGTAGCTGTCATGTTGCCTTTGAACATAGCATAGTTTATGAGTCTATTCATCATGGATTGGGTTTTTATCACGACCTTAGGAGTTGTACTTGTTATTTAGAGCTTTCTCCACTGACTGGTTAAGCTTCCAGTCACTATGGAGCCTCTATTGATTCCTACTGTGTCACAGAGTTGTCCCAGTTTGCACATTGAGTCTATGCTACCTAAGTATATCCATCTACCTCATGCTCTTGTTTGAAGGAATAATTTAGCATGAGTATTCCATTCCTTAGTTATCTCAACTCTGCATGTCGGCCATTCTTGATACATCATAGAGTCGTGGTCCTACCTAGCACCATGGGCCTACTTTCATCATTTCTAGGTGACCTTGAACTCAAAATATATGTAACTTTTGTTCAACGACATGAAATCTATTCACACATTGGGATTCATGTAGTTTCTTGGATTCCATTAGACCCTCTTGGTGGTTTCCTCGCCTCTTTTAGTAGTTTTCATCATTGGCTACTATTCCGAGGGTCTCTTTTGCATGCTACTTGCATTTATTATGTGCGATATATGCACATGGTTACTGGTTTGTGTACATATTGTTCATATAAGTTATTCAAAATTATCTAGCCTTGTTGTGTAACATATGTTGGTTTATGGGGAAATTCATTAATGCCCTCCTTTTAGCAGATTCCATTCCATCAACTTTAGATCATTTATTCTGAAATTGGGATCTAGAGTCAATTGATTTACTTGAGACTTGCAGTCATTAGTGGCATGTCCTCTCCCCATCGAATTATTTGGGATACATCAATGTCCCCTGCTCGATAGATTCTTTAAGTGTTCGACCCGAGAACCTCTATTCACACTTATTGAATGCAATTGGTAACTTGACACCCATTTTCATGATTGGTGGGTTCTCACGCATTTTTTAATGGTAGAGATAAATGACTGGTAATCAGATGATGTTTCATCATGTTCAACCTCAACACCTTTATTCCCATGATGGGACATGTACCATCGACGGTTTGTGTAGAAGACCTCAGAGCATGGTGGCATTCCATATATGCTACTACCTTGATCATGCTAGTACCTGTGGGATTTTAGTTTCATACCAGAGAAGCGCACTTTATTATGTACCGGGTGTATTAATTTAGTATGGAGACCACTCTCTAGTGTGTATTGTACATGGTTGTGACCGCTTATGAGATATATCTATTATGCCTATTCATGACTATTTTACTTATATGTATCCAAGACTAATATATACTCCAGATATTTAGTAATGTGTATAGAGTTATCATTGTATTATGCTGACGAGTGGTTATTTCTTTTGCTTATATCTCCACTAATCCAATCTTGGGAATATTTAATGTATTTCAGCCATCGTGTACCCCTCTGACCTCACACATTACGCGGCATATGTTATAACATGATTTTCCACACCTCATGCATCTTGCATTGACAACCTTCCATTGTCCCTATCTAGACTCACTATACCCCTCTTACTCACTAAAGCCCTGATGCTTTAGTGTAACCCTTAAAAATTACAATTTTGAATATACATGCAGGTCAACTACAATGCAACTCGCATATACACGTCCAACACCATTACAACTCATGTACATCGGGTTTTGTACTCAAAAAAAAAAATTTGTATTTTTTCTCATGAAGTAACGAATACCTTGATCATTGGCCTTCCATATGCTTGGAAATTCTCCGATTTGACCCTCCATTTCCCATTTCAGGGCTATATATTGAGCCACTATGAAGCATTGGAAGAGGAGAAACTTTGAGAGTAAATATATTATAGCAAAAGTTTTCTCCATTGTCATATACTTGAGATTGCATCCCTTTGTCCTTGCTGATATAAACATTTTTGTTCATCTCCCAAGCTATGCCTTTTCTTTGAAAATGGATTTGATTTATAGTGTCATATTGTCTATTGTGGTACACCCCAAACCATATGAATATTTTCTCCGTAACAAGCACATACATTGAGAGAGAGAGAGAGAGATAAAAGTTTGTTTTGCCTTTTCTTATGGTTAGAAGGGTTGTCTTCCCACTTTGTTGTGACATGTCTTGTTGACTTGTTGCTAGCCTTGTGTTGGCTTAGTCTTTGGGAGACTCCTCCCTTGTTGGTCCTATGTGCTAACACCCCCCTTTGAGTGTGGTAACTTAAACCTTGATCTTGTTCTTAGACACTCTCTTGGTTCTACATAGGGCTGTCCCTTTGAAGTATGATTACACCTTCTCTCTCCCTCATGTGTGAGATATGGATTGTTCTTGGATTGCTGAAGGGTGTTTCTACCTGTTTTAATACTGTGTTGGCCACCACTACCTATGCTTGGACTATGGAGGGTGTTGCTTCCTATTTGACTGTGTTTTTGGGTGTCGTTTCTTGTACTTAGGGTGCCACTAACTGTTGAGATGGTTTCTACCTATTTGGACTACTTTAGTACTGTTTTGTAGGGTTGATGCCTATGTGGATTGTCATGTAGGTTTTTTTTTTGTCATATTGTGACTTTTGTGGACTGTTCTGTGGGTTCCATGACTCTTATTGTGACTATTTCTAACCTGATTGAGGATGCTACTACTTATGTGAGGGTGTTTCTTCTTGTTCAAAGTCTCCCATTCTATCATAAGTTGTCCTGTGAGGATTCCATTCCTTTATTGAGGTTAGTTTGGAACTGATATGAGGGTTTTAAGGTTACATGCTACCGTCGTGAGGTATTATAACGTGGTTTAGATTTCCATTTATTGTTGGATATATGTTGGGTTCCTCTACTAATTTCTTTGGGTTTTTCTTGATTGTTCCATACAATGTCTATACTTATGCACTCTCCACTGTACCAGTCTAACCCTATTCNTCTCTCTCTCTCTCTCTCTCTCTCACACACACACACACACACACACACACACACACACACACACACACACACACACAGGTACGTTCATACCCTCAAGTAAGGGTAATTTTTGTTCCTATTATTTACTTGCCTCTTAGAGGTAATATTTTATTCAAAAGTTAACTCTAAGTATAAGGAAGTTTCTCACACTAAAGTAGGTCATCAATTCTTGTTTATGAATTTGATTTCTTTTATTGATTATACTTTTTACTACTAATGAACTAAAAATTGTAATTTTTATTTCAGTAATATTTTTTGTAATTTGCATTTAAAGTATTTTTTGTGATTTACTTTAGTAGTACTTGTACTATTTATTTCTGCATTATTTTGTTTCAAACCCTAACTTTAACACATGATCCTTAGTGAGCCTTAAATTTGAAAGAGGTAAAAATTATAGCTTAAATTTTAACAGATTGAACATCTACATCATCCCGATTAGAATTTTTACTACTGTTGTACTATACATTTTAATTTGTATTTCAATATTATTTTTTGTAATTTGCATTTAAAGTATTTTTTATGATTTACTTCAATAGTACTTGTACTGTTTATTTTTGCATTATTTTGTTTAAAACTACAAATTTAATAGAGTGATCCTTAGTGAGTGTTAAATTTGAAAGAGATGAAAATTATATCTTAAATTTTAACAAATTCAACATCTACATCAACCCAATTAGAGTGACTTTTTACTACTGTTGTACTATAAATTTCAATTTTTATTTCATGTTTACAAGCTTTATCTCATTCATGTTTGCTATCGTTTTATTTTTTCATGGTTGCCTATGCTTTGTTTTTTTTGTGTATAGAAACAATGGAATTAGGAAACCTTGCCAATTTCCCTTCCAGATACCTCTCCTTGAGTAGAGGATGATCAAGTTTGTTTGACTACTAGTTCATTTTTTTAAGTACAAGTTATTTATATATTTAGTTTTTATTGTGAATACATGTTTAATGTGGAAATGTATTGTTGTCAATTGGTACACGTAGCCAAATGATTCATGTGTCGAGACATCTTTCATCATAGACAAATTGACATGAGATATCTATATCTTCTGTTAGTGGTTCCCACACTAATAGACACCATTCCAAGGGGTCTATTGGATGTGCTATAGGTACACATTCGATTCTTAGTTAACAAGTTCAAGTCTTCGTTATATATTATGTTTAACATGTGAAAAAAATATTTTTGAACATGTTTAATGCGAAAATCATGGTCATTTATAGGTGCGCGTGATCGACTTTAGGTTGGCTCTATTCCTCCAGAGCCACACATGAATTTAGAGTCTTATTCTAATTCTACCCCTTTGAAAAGAAACCCACTGTTTGATAGAGTTGGTACAGGTAAACAATGAATAGAAATGTTGTTTGAATGTTTTTAGTGTAGAAACTTATCATTTGTCTCATACTTGAGTGATTAACAAATTAATATTTTGTACAGGGACTAGTCGATACATAGTTTCCTCACAAGGGGAGAATTCTATTCCGAGAAGAAAAGAGGATGATATAGTTTTTACACCAGGTAATTTATAATGAACACATTTTTTAGATATGAATTTTCCATGGAAATTATTTGCATTTATTTGATTATGTGTGGATATAACATGTTACAGGTTTTGGTGGTCCCCCTCCTGTGAGACCTCCTCAGAGGGGGAAAGGTCATAGGGCACAAACATTTGCTCAAAATCCAAGCTACAACCCTCTTTACATCCATCCTAGATATATACCATGTGGGATTCCTTGGTAAGACAACATATCGATGTTTACTGTTGATGGGATGAGGGAGCATACCACAATATTACACACTGAGTTGGAAAGTTGCAATATTGCTAGCCCTAGTCAAGAGTGTCTCCAAATTGTTTTGCACAATTTGGAGAGTTTGATAGAGACATATTGTGGGATTAGACGGTCAAACCATGTTTTTTTTGATATGACGCGTAGGAGGAGAGAATCAATGGTGGGTATCCACTCATGTGTTAAAGTTAAAAGTAAGGTCACTAAAGAAATGGCCTTGTCATTGTTTGACTTGCGTCCCGAAGACAAAAAACATTTGAATATTGCAAGATTTAATGATCTTAATATTGCACCTTTTATTTATCAAAATTTCCTATATGAATATGGAAAGATCCCCAATAATGATGAGGCCCATCCGTATTATCCTAGGATGTTGTATGCTCAATTTAGAGAGAACATGGACATGAATTATACGGATACAAGATCCAATTTTTATGGGGATGGAAAGGGTCATACATACAAATGAACAGATTCTATGCGAGATGTTGGTTTTAGGGCTCCAAAACCTCATTTAGAAGCTCAGCTAGTTTCACTTCAAGAGGAGCTATCCCTTACATCCAATGAAGAAAATTAGATTAGGGAGAAGTTAAGAGAGCATACTTTTTCTGCTTTGGCAAGGGTGGAAATCATCTTAGGGAAGAGGCCACGCTCACATATTGTAGACGCTGATCAACTTATGAATATTCAAGATGCATTGTTGAATGAGATGGATTTATCACAAATTTTGGAATATGAAACAAGCTATGGAGATACTTGTTAGAGACTCATTTCCCGTTAAACACATAGCTTGGGTGAGGTATGCAAGCATGATATGACTAATGTTAAAACTGTATATGTTTATTGATTTTAGATAAAATGCCCCACATCCATATATTTATTTGAACTTATGTACTTTTATTCATTATTAAATGGGAATTCCTTCTTCTTTGCAGAACATCCTATTGATCATGAACATACTGATGCAGAGGCGACACATTTATCAGTATATTATTATTTACTTGTAATTGCAAATGACTAAGTGGCATAATTTTTATTGCCGTGACTCTTACATATTAGGAAATTTTCAGGTTAGCGGTATAAATGAATGATATTATGAAGAGATAATACATACACAGTTTCCAGTAGTCAGACGTGTATCAATATTTGTTGTTAAGAAGATTTTATTCTATTTAAATTATATTTATAAATTACTAAACTTATATATATTGACTTTGAGTTTCAATTTTCAGGGTCCTAATCAAGGACATTGTGAAGAGACAATACCTGCATAGTTTCTAATAGTCACACATGTATCGATATTTTTTGTTAAGAATATTTTATTATCTTAAAACTATATGTTTATAAATTCCCAAAATTGGATTTATTTACTTTGAATTTCAACTCTCAGGGTACTAATCAAGCAAATGTTGAAGAGGCAATACTTGCACAGTTTCGAGTAGTCACACAAGTATCGATATTTTATGTGAATAATATTTTATTTTGTTAAACTATATATTTATAAATTCCCAAAATTAGAATTATTTACTTTGAATATCAATTTTCAGGGTACTAATCAAGGAAATGTTGAAGATACAATACCGACACAGTTTCAAGTAGTCACACATGTATCAATATTTTTTGTTAACATGATTTTATTTTTTTTTAAAATTATATTTCTAAATTCATGAAATTACATATTATCTTTGAATTTCAGTTTTCAGACTACAAATCAAGGGCATTGTGAAGACATAATTCCTACACAGTTTTCACTAGTTACACAGGTACATCGATAATTTTTATTTAAAATATTTTATTATGTTCAAATTATATCTCTAAATCCTTGAAATCATATTAAATTTGATTGGCACTTTTCAGGGATCAAATAATAAGAAGATAGTTCAAGTCAGCCCCAAGGATATTGTCAAAGAGTTGTCATAAATTTTGTACATAAATTAAGTATTTTCTTTTAAAATGTTGTCTGTTTGCCTTGCATTTTAATTTGATGCTAATGCTCATTTTTCGATAGTTATTGCCCCTATTTCCACAAGGTTTTATACCTTTGAATAGAATCCCCCTAATGCAACTAAATAGCTTTGTAGACTTCATTATTCTTGGAGAGGAAGGAGATTCTATTATTTTGAGATAACATTTGGGAGATTATTTTTTAAATAATTTACTAGGACTTTTGTCAAAATTTTATAGTATGAGTTGCAAAGAGAGATGGGCCTTCCTCCAATTTTTAGATTTTTATTTGTCTAATTTAACATGATTCATAAATCATACTTAATTATGCTCCATAAAAGTTTGGGAAAATGAATAGAAAATTGATGGGGTCCATGTGCTTCATTAGGTTCCATTTCCCAAATTTGTTTAATGAATTTTGATTTACAATTTGGTTTTGTAGCTCATGACTATCCTCCACATAAACCAAATAGGGTATTCCTTGTATAATTCTTTCGACATGATCTATATCGGCATCTTCCTCGTCCAAGT
Source organism: Pseudotsuga menziesii (assembly GCA_001517045.1). Classification (NCBI taxonomy): domain Eukaryota; kingdom Viridiplantae; phylum Streptophyta; class Pinopsida; order Pinales; family Pinaceae; genus Pseudotsuga; species Pseudotsuga menziesii. Next base: position 563,896 of record LPNX010681438.1, on the reverse strand, counting down.
ATAAGGATTTGAAATGATTGAATGCCTCATCCTCAATGGATTTAAATGTTGTTAGCATCTCTCCATCCTATCGTACTATTTAATTTACATTGTTCTTATGCAATGTCACTTTTGATTTCTTGTGAAAGAAAGGGGTGTTCTTATCCCATACTGAAACCACAAACTTCCAATTTTTATTTTCTAATTTTCTTCCTCTTTTTAATTTGTTTGATGTAAACCACTAGTTAGGTTCCTTTCTAGAATAATGTGTTGTTATATGACTTCTTCCACTGCCATTTTAACTTGTATATTACTTAGTTGATCTTATATCTCCTTTTTACTAGATTGGGAGGCTTGCATGTATCTTAATCCCAAGACTTGTAGGTTACCTAAATGATATTGTATCTCATTTTTCCCAAATTGGGAGGGTTGTATGTATATTTTTCCCAAGTCTTTCGCTTGGGTTCAGTCATTTGAAAATTTGATTTTCACACAAATGAAGGGGAACCCTTAACTACTATGATCCATACCTCTATGATGATTTCAATAACTTTCAAATCCCACAACCAAAGAGGGCTGGAACAAAAATGGATTGGTTTGAGGTTCTCTTAAGCCCAAAACATGCAAATAAATTAATACATTTCCAAATAAAAAAATCACTTTGAATTTGAGGAAGAAACCTAATGTAGCTACTATGTGACCTAATCCCACCCACTAATTGGACAAAGTGTGTTTCCCTTTCTTAAGAACAATTATTATTAATTTCCACTTTCAAATCAAGTCTTCCATTCATTTTTTGAATGGGTTTCTCACAACATGCTAACCCCCGTTTTTTCCTTATTGGATAACACCACATTGAGGTTTCCTGCTACAATGTTGTTTTTGTCATATCCGTATTCTTTCATATCTACCAGAGAAAAAAAAAAATATTTTATCTCCATATTGGATCAAGATATTATCACTCAAAATCGCACCCAAGGTTGTGGAAGGTGAACCCCGAGGTAACAACATAACCACTTTAATAAAGGGAGATGGATTCTCCATCTCTAGATAGGGATATCTCACAGATATATAACAAGGCCATATATACACATGAAATGAAATTCAAATATTGTTGTGGTTGAAATAGAGTAATATTAAACTAGGCTATGGAGTCACAATTATCAATAAACACAGAGTAGTTTGCATGGGAAATGTTTGAAAAAGAAAGATAATACTTCAGTTATGGTTAATATGTTTTAGGTTTGGTGATAAGGAAGAAATGATGACATTCCATTAACATAGAGCACCAACTAGACGAATTATGCATTAACTTTAGTAGAAATGATTTGTGAACATATGAAACGATAGACAGAGCATAACCAAGTATGAATTCTGAAAATCATCACACACTTATCTCATATATGAAAGAAAACATAATGGAAATATTATCAAGAAGGAAATAAACATAAAGGAAAGAAATCACAGACTGTAACTGGGAAATATACATGAATTTTTGCATTCAAAGGCCAACATTCAGCTCTGCAAGTTTTATTAAAGACAGATATCAAAATTACATAACGCCAAAAGTATCACGGGTTTCAACCCTTTATTCCTCTGTTGAGGGTATACTTATAGTGTCTTAGACCCTCGAGACCAACCTCAAAACATGGCCAAAATTAGTTACAATTTGAGAAACAAAATCCTAATAAACTCTAACATCGCACATTTGCCACGACTTACATAAAACATAAAATATGGGGGTAATGCACATGCTAGATTTAAAACAGTAATGCATCCTCAGGATTCTGGCTCGCTTGATGTATTCATTGGCGCAACTTGTATTTACTTTTCCTGTAATTTTCTATTATTTTCCATTGATCAATAGCTATCATATTGAAATTTATCATCTCCTTTGCCAATACGTTGAGCTCCATGTTTTCTGCATAAGAAAAATATGAAAATTTGGTACATGTAGCTTTGAAGTTGAACAACATCTCAAAATTTCCAGATAATTTGTCAATCACTATTTTTCCAGATAGATACTGATGCTGCATATCATCAAACTGCCTGTGATCTAATCTGCAATTGATTAATCTGTCATTATACTCTTTCTGAGACCACATTCCTCCTTTCTCTTCCCAAAACAAAAAGATTCCTCGTTTGAATAAAGGATTAAATAGTTCAATGATTTCCTTAATTTGATGATGCATAACATCAATTTTTGCTTGAACTATTTCCAAATGATTATATTTATTCACCACTTTTATTGCCAATGTTATAACTAAGATCCTATCTTGAATATCTGCTTTCCTTATTTCGTCTTCTGTTAAACTGTACCAAAAATTGATTGCATTATGAGCTGTGTCTATGGGTTTTTTATTTAAGACCTTCTTTACCATCAAGACATTTTGTCTAGCAGCTTGTGTAACAATCTCCTTTTCTAGAATAAAATCCAAATAAGGCATGAGCTTGGATGCTTCTTCTATCAATACATCCCAGATGAGATGCTTAGCTCCTTGTAAGGATGACTATCCTATCACTTGTTTTGTCAATTTATCATTCTTCTCTACTAGTTCCTTACACTTGTCCTCCAATGTTTTTTTTTATTTTTCTCTTTTAGTAGCTATGTATTCTAAATTCTTATTCTGGTTCCTCAAGCCAATGATTTATATATTTTTTAGACTCACCTAAGACATACCTTGGGACAAAGAATCTGCAGTAGTTTGTATAGGAGGTGTTATAGCTAATTTTACCACACTAGGTAGATCACACATTTATGGCCTTCCATGTCCCTCTGCAGACTACTTAGACCCCATGGACTTGTATTATACTTTGATGTTCCAATATCATCCAAAAACAACACTTGTTTATTCCTTTATGTGACTTTTAAAGCTATACTCGCATGTACACGCGACTTTTGACCTCAAAGCTGTGTACATTGGGATGTGCATAAGTCCAAATACTTTTGGGGTTTTCCTCATATGGGTTTGAATAACTTGACTCTTGGCCTTCCAAATTCCTTGAGAATGCTCGGATTTGACTCTCTATTACCTCTTTGGAGTGATATATAAGGAACCCCTTGGATACATTGAAGGGGGAGGAATTGAAGAGCAAGAAAACTATAGTCCATTGTTGCCTCAACTTTTCTTATACTTGAGTCTGCATCCCTTTGTCCCTTGGAGAACATAGTGTTATTCCCAAGCTTTCCTTTGCTTTGTGATCTTGGTATATAGATATGGAGGATTGAAGTGGTGGAGGCCCAGGTGGAAGAATCGGTTTCTCTGGTTCACAGAAGTGCCGACAGAGTTTGTCACTATTGTATCTCTGAGTTATTAATAGAAATATCTTTTACTGTCCAATTGATGTGCATTTTAAATAGTNTATATATATATATATATATATATATATATATATATATGCTTTCTTTGTTTGATTTTGTTCAGAGCAAACTATAATTGCAATTGCATTGGAAAATCTCAATGGGGATTTACTTAAACCATCTAGAATAAGGTACGATTCGATATCCCTTAGTGTTATATTTTCTTACTATTCTTGCATATTGGGAAAGTTTGATTTCTGGTGTCATACTGTCTATTGTGTTACCCCCAAGACATAGGAAGTTTCTCTTCGTAACAGAATTGGTGACTCCGTTGGGGAGGTACCTAGTTATTTTTTTCTTTTGGGATTGGGTATTCAATGGGTTTGAATTGCTCTTTATTTATTTATTTATATATCGGGTCTGGAGGTATGTTTTCCCAGTAGTGTCCTACAGGAGTAATTTGGTATTGGATTATATATTTTCCCTATTTTTCTTCCTTTTTCTTCCTATATGTGAGTATTTGCATTACATTCGCGTATACACACAATTTTCTATTGAATTCCCATGTGTGTATGCAGGTTTACTGCATACAATCGTGTATGCTTTGATTTTGTGATTTTTATGGAGGGTTAGGTGTTGTTGGGTGAGTTTTGATGATTGCTGAGTCTTCTTGGGTACTGTTGGTTTCTATATACCGCCTCTATTTCGGACTAGAGACCCCCTTTGATTTTATTTTATTTTATTTTGGTTTTGTTATTGTCATTTATTTTTTTTTGTTTGTTTGTTTTGGTATTAGTGAAGTAGGTCTCTTTTGTCTTGGTACCATGTTTGGCTTCTGTTTGTGGTTGCAGGGTTTGAGAATTGTAGAGTCTGTTAGTGATTTTTATATCTCATCTATTTTTGAAAAATAAAAAAATATTTTGCTTTTGCATCATTATGCATCCTTGCATTGTTGCATTCACATGGTACTTGCATTAGGTTTTGCTTATTGAATTATAGTCAAGTGTTCATTTAGGAATGTTTGCACTCTCATTTGAAGGAAGAAACTTGGATTTCATGTAGTGGCATACCCTGTTTTTCATTCGACAAAGATTTGCACTTGGCATGGTTTGTTAGGTGTGCACTTTTATTTCATTGCTGAGTCTTCTTATCACTAGTTTCACAACCATTTCCTTTTTGAGTAATTACAACCATTAAAATCAATGCTTAACTAAAATGAACTACACATTTTTCTTTTATAGGGTTCACAAACAAGATCAAGATTTAGAGTCTTGGAATAGTTCATTATGAGTCAATTCTCCAAGATTAGTAAATAACAACAATTTGGTGTCTGTCCAGGAGAGAGTGTGAAATCCTTGGTATAATTAGTGTTTCTCAGGAAGCTGCTCTTACACAAGAGTAAACCATGAGGCAATGTGAGAAATTGTGATTGGGATAGCCCTTGGTCACTTTTGTGAGCACCAGAGATATTTCCAGGATTGTATTCGTATCTTGGGGCCTTTTAGGTATTGATTCGTGCACCCTTGGGGTACCAGTTGTGCTTTCAGTATTCAGTATTTGCTACCCTACCCATACGGTTTATTATGCTTGCGACTGTCTGCCTCATCATTGATTATATTGGGGTGACCTTAGTTTCCTTACCTAGGTATTGCAGGGGGTACTTGCAGAGGTTATTATGTAGGTGTCTTGGACATGTAGGGGTTGGAAAACATAGTCTCTTTATGCATTGAAGCTTAGGGCCACTATAATTGGTTAGGAACTTCTACTTGTAGTGTATGGGAGTCTCAAGCATCTCCTAGCTGAGGCATAATTGCTACATTCAAGAGCTCACATATCCTCCCCTTGGGTTGCTTGTTTTTGGCTGTAGACTTTTTAGGAGTGTGATCCATGGATGATATCTTGCTTAGGGTTGCGTAGTTATATTGAGTCTTTTATTTTTGTTGAGTCATTGTGTATCTAGGTGCGGTGCTTCGCCATTCTCATCGTTTAGCAGGACTTCCACCTTCTACGTCTCCTCCTCCTTTGGGAGAGATAACCAAACAGTCTAAGCATACTAACTCTCACTTTGATTCATATACCATGGGTGACCATGAGCCTATGATCCCAGAGACCCTGATATTCCTTGTCCTTTATGGGAGGATGAAACTTCAAGCACATATGGGACTCCGTTGGGATCCAGTCATTCTATGGATGGGACATCTCTTGATGATCCTTCACAATTTCTGGGCTACATGAATGAAAATTACCAATATTTCTTGCGTAGTCCAAACCACGAGACTCACAATGCACCCACTAGTACTAGAAAAATAAGGTATGGCATGCCATACCTTCCCGAGACCAATCTGACACCCAATGTCGGATCTAGTGTAGACCCTGGTGTTGCGCCTGGGGGCACTTCCATTCCTTTCAATGTGGAGAGGTTTGGTAGAAATAGTCATATTTCACCTTCCATCCCTGTGGTGGAGGATTCCTCACACATGCATCCTAGGCTGAGCACTACCATTCCTGTTCGAGGGTATGATCCTAGACATGTGAATATTGGGGGCACGAGTTACATCCCTTCCCATATTCCATTGTCTTTAACACCAGTTCCTTCAAATGATTTTTTGATGACACATCCTCTTCCTAACTCTCGTGGTCCTTTGGGTCAAAGTTCTACCGTTATCCATGTTCATCTCATGTCTAGTCACACCGTAGTGTCACAAGGCTATGTTCCTCATGTGTCAGCCAGGTATGGACCGTCTTATGTGTAGTCTTATGGATAGTCTTATAGGCCACCTTATGGATAGTCTTATGGACCATCCTATGGAACACCTTATGGAAAAACTTATACACCTTATGGATTTGGGTATCAACCTTCTTATCACTCTCCTAACTATGGCTATGTAGCACCCCAGCCTCAAGGTACTCCAAACTACAATGTCAAATCCTACATGGGTCAAATGGGAGGAGGATACTATCCCACTGGCCAAGGAAATGGTGTCTATAATAGTCAAACCTATGTTAACCAACCTTATTAGGGAGCTTGGAACCAAATGCCTAAACCTAGAATCCCTTTCCTTGCAACGCTAAACCTACCCGACTTGTTGAGATTGACAAATGATCCAGTTGATCATGACCCGGCATGGCCTGTGGTTTTCACCAAGCTTCCTTCAGAGATTCCAAAGTTTGAGGGTAAGAGTGATGAAGACCTTGGTGAACATGGAGCGACGTTACACCTTTGGTGCTCTTTGAACTCCTTGAATCACGATTCGGTTCATTTGAGACTATTTCAACGCAGCGTTACAGGGCCTGCGACGAAGTGGTACATAGATATTTTTGGGGGGACTTATAAATCATATAATTACCTATATTTGAACTTCCTCAATCACTTTCAGCTACCCGTGCATTACGATGCTGGTACTGAACTCTTGTCAACATTTCGATAGGACAAATCCACACATATATATGATCACATTCAAGAGTGGCATAGATGGAAGAGATTTATTAATGAATTTATACCACCAGAGTTCCTTTTGGAATGGTTCCTCAAGTCTTTATTGACTTACATAGCGAAGGATGTTTCCACATCTAGAGTGCAAAACGAGGAGCAAGCTATCTTTAAAGCTCAAGAATTAGATGTGATTTATTCTCAATATGGGATCTTGTATGAGATCATACCGAAGCTACCTAGATCCAATTTTCACCTTAAGCTTAAACATGGGACACATGATTATGGCATTGTTGGATCCGTGAGTGCTAAACCCGTAAGATTGGTTACAAACCAAATGAGTAATTTGTCTATTAACCACCCTACGTTGAGACAAGATACGGCTTCATATCTTCCTACCCAAACGATGGAGGTACTTTCAGTGAAATAGTCAAACCAGAAAGGTAACTAGCAACATGGAAGGAATAAAAAGAAAGGTAAAAATAATTGAAAGGGCGGGAATAAGAATGAAAATGACAATAATGACAAGAAAAACAAAAATGTTGGGGGGGAAAAGATACCTAAGCATAAGTTCGAATTTCCTTGTAAGATGTGTGAGGATGATCACCTCACTCACTTGTTCCCTCAAATGAAAGATGCCTTGAAGTTTATCACAGAAGGCCCAGTTGTGCTAACAAACCCTTTACCACAAAATTAGAATATGAACTCGAGGACTATGGATCCTGGTGGTGCTTCTGGTGGGAATCCAAACCCGTTAGACACCTCTAGTGGCCATGGTTGCATTAACATGGTGAATGCTACAAATATTGTGACTCATTCTAAATATTATGGTATGTCAAAACCTGACCTAGGAAAATAACCTACTCCACCTGAGAGCCCTTTGCGTATCGAAAAACCTAGTGATAAGCCTGAAGCTCCACCTTGAATTCCTAAGGGAGTCTTGAAGCGTTCAGGGAATAATACTAATTCTCTAGCCACCCAAAACTATTCTATCGTCGAGGATTTGGGCCATACTCCCTGTGCAATGTCTGCATTAGAAGTTCTTCAGACTTTTCCTCTGCAAAGGAAAGCCTTATTGTCTGCACTTGGGGTGGTTGATGGAATATTTCCTTCTATGATCAAATTTGAAAGTAATGGATTCCATCCTTGCTTGCCTTACTATGTGTCCCTTTTGGTGCATGTAGAGTGTCTAAACAACACCATCAAGCGCATGGTGATTGATGAAGGCGCTGCGGCTTCCATGATGTCTTTGTCATGTAGGAAAGGGGTTGGGTTCTCCTATGTTGTTGAATTCAGGAAACATGTTAACTGTGTTTGATGGAATATCGTTTCAGCTGCACGAAATTATTCCTTCCCTTGAGGTCCAATTGGGAAGGAATACCATTGCAATCAAGGTCAAGGTGGTTGATGTGCCCGACCTTGACTATAATATTTTACTAGGGAGGAACTGGATTTCCAATATGAAAGAGGTCACTTCATCACTCTTTCGGGTTGTTTGTTTTCCTTTGGATGCGGAAATTGTGACGGTCGATCAAATATCCTTTGATAATTCTAGTTCGAAAGCATCGTAGAGTGCTTCGATCTCGGTTATCGATAATTCTCAGCCAACAACTGATAATATTTGGGTAGGCATGTATCCTTCACTAATGGGAACTTTTAGTTGTGTTGCGCCCATCCTTATGATCAGTTCTAGTCTTGGTAAGGATTCAACATTGTTGAGTTCAATTCTTTTCCGCACTTTGCATATGGAGGATCCTTGTACTCTCCCTTCTCGGAGTACTTCGAGGGAAGTTTCTATACTTGTCAAGATAGACATGCCATTGCCTACAACTATGGTGGTATATCAAGCTAATCTTGATTTAGTTGTAGATTCTATTCCTTCCTCTTCGCAGATGGAAGAGGAGGACCCTTATGCATTTCCTGCTTGGGCAGTGTCGTCATCTCACTCACATGACTTCCTCGATGACATATTTCCATCGGACGAGGCTATTCTCGAGGCTATGTTTGGGCTAGAAAAACCTTGGGGATATTTTCATCATATATATTATTTCCTCCCTAAGCTTGATGATATTGAGCGTGATGAATTTAAGGTGATATCTAGTGAGAAAATTGGTAGGACCGTGGTCCCATTAGGCTATCCTAACAAGTGTGCTGAAGGGAACATGGCTAAATTATCACCGACTATACCTATCAATATTTCTCACATTCCTGGAAAGATTGAAAACATGTACATTGTGGCAGATTGTTCCTCCTATTAGATTAAAGAGTACACTGAGTTTTTTAAAGAATTTCAAGATGTGTTCGCTTGGTCATATGAAGAAATGCCAAGAATTGACCCTCGCATTGTTGAGCATGAATTTAAAACCTATTCGGATTCTAAGCCTATTCGACAATGTTTGAGAGAAATGAATCCTAGGAAAGCACTTGCGATTAAGGCAGAGATAAAGAAGTTACTCAAATATGGCTTCATATATTCCGTTCCCTTGATGAAGTGGTTGTCAAACCCTGTTTTGGTGGATAAGAAGTAGGGAACGATCCATGTATGCACTGATTTTAGACATTTAAATTTAGCCTGTCCTAAGGATAATTTCCTTACATCATTTATTGATCAAATCTTGGATGAGTGTGTGGGGAGCAAATTTTACTCCTTTATGGACGGTTTCTCTGGCTATAATCATATCGAAATTAAACTCGATAACCAACACAAGACTAGTTTTATTTGTCCCTGGGCACGTTTGCGTACCAAAAAACACCCTCTGTCCTTAAAAACGTCGGAGCTATGTTTCAACAGGCCATGAAATTTTCCTTTCACGAACTTAAACAAATTATTAAGGTATATTTGGATGACTTAGCACCTCACTCTCGATTGAGGGTGCGTCATCCTTATCATTTTCATTTGGTTTTCAAAAGATGTCGCCATTATCAAATTCAATTAAATCCCCATAAGTGTATCTTTTGCATGAAGGTTGGTTGCTTGTTAGGGTTAATTGTCTCTAAAGAGGGTATAAGGATCGATCATTTGAAGGTTGAGGCAATACTTCAGTTGTCTCCCCCACATAACATTAGACATATTCTGTGTTTGCAAGGTATGGATAACTTCTTGTGAAGATTCGTAGTTAATTTTTCCAATTTGACTAGAGGCTTTATGCATTTGTTGAAGAAAGAAACTGCATTTATTTGGGATGAGCAAGCCCACGAGTCTTTCAATTCTTTGAATAAATCCTTGGCATCGGGCCCCGTTTTTAGTTCACCTGACTATAGCCATGACTTTGTGATATATGTGGCCGTGTCTCAGGAGACGATCAGCATGGTATTGGATCAAGAGGATGAGGAGATTTAGGAGCATGTCATCTACTATCTTAGCTGAAACCTTATTGAAACAGAGCTTCGTTATACCCATTTCGAGAAGCTGGCCATAGCTACTGTTCATACGGTTCAACGTTTCAGACATTACATCCTTCTTCGCCAAACTTTCATTGTAGCTCACATTAATCCATTTCAGTTCATCCTTAAGTGAAGGATGATAGGGGGAAAATACAACAAGTGGATTTTGATATTGCAAGAGTTTGACCTTGAGTTTGTTTCAACAAAGTCAAAGAAGTCATTTATTTTTGTTGAGCTTATCTCTGATTGCCCGAGTTTGGATGAAGGAGAAGTTCATGAGGACTCGTTCATTGATGAGCTCATATTTCTCATATTGACTGCTGACCCATGGTATGGGGACATCATTGTCTACTTGCAAACTTTGAAGGTTCCTTCTCAACTCTCATGGGATGAGCATTGATGACTACATCATGTATCAAAGAATTACCTCATTGTGGATAACACTTTGTACCTCCATGGGGTTGATTCCATTTTACGTCATTGCTTAAATCATGGGGAGGCTGAGGTTGTGTTGAATGATTTTCCATGGAGGGGTCTGTGGTGGTCATTTATCTGTGCTTTCTACAACCCAAAAAATATTGAGAGCAGGGTATTTTTGGTCGTCCATATTTAAAGATTGCATTAATGCAGTCAAGAGGTGCCACCCTTTCCAGGTGTTTTCATGGAATATGCCCTCTCACCCTACCCCTTTGTATCCAATCATGACTGTCCGTCCCTTCACCAAGTGGGGGGTCAATTTTATGGATTACAACCCAGATTTGGCTAGGAGGAACCATCATATTATTGTGGTTGTTGAATATTTCATGAAATGGGTAGAGGATATGCCCACAGTTAAATCCGATGGTGAGATAGCCATGCATTTTGTATTCAACTAGATTATCATATAGTTTGGCATTCCGAGGGAGCTTATCACTGACCATGGTAGGCACATTCAAAACAAAATGATGGAAGAGTTGTCTTCGAAGTTAGGGTACAAGCAAGATCATTCCTCTTCTTACTATCCTCAAGCGATACTAATTGGCACGTCGTGTTATATCCTATTTTGTGGGCCTATCAAACTGTGGTTAAGACTACCATTGATTTTTCTCCTTATCAGCTTGTACATGGGGTGGATTAGATTTCACCGGTTGAGTGCAAAATCCCTTCTTTGAAGCTAGCCTTGGAGCATTTATCAGACACTTTCGCATTGGAAAAGAGGTTGTTCCACTTGGAGAATCTTGATGAGCAATGTAGAGATGCTTTAGTGGCTCTTGAGATTAACAAGCGTCGCATTAAGGTCCAGTACAATAAGTCTGTCCATTCTAGGAGGTTTAGTGAAGGTGACTTGGTTCTTTTGTGGGACCAAGATGAGGAACCCTTGGGGACAAGAAAGTTTAATCCCATGTGGCATGGGCCTTACATTGTCAAGCATGTATTAGAGAAAGGTGCCTATGAGTTAGTCAATTGTGAAGGAACAAACTTGGCGGAGCTTAAAAATGGTCTCTATTTTAAGAGGTACTATGCATTATTTTTAGCTGAGGCTAACTTGTTGTATATTATTCTAAATTTTGCATAGCGTAGTTTTGGTCTACTTGTGGTGATCAATTTTGTTGACTAGCTTCTCTTTTCTGTGGAATATGTCGACAGAGTATTTGGTTTATGTAGGATTCGCTGATGGTGCTAGCCGCCGCACTCAAAACTCAGCTTCGGTTGCTTGGGTGATTTATGCTCCTATGAGTCAAGTTTTGTCTTTATGAGGGGTTTCTTTATGGCCTTCATCAAACAATGTTGTAGAATATAGTGCTGTTATCGAGTTATTGCGTGGTGCCATTTCACATGGTGTTCACTCTCTTGAGGTAGGTCTTGATTCGTAGTTAGTGGTTTCACAACTTAATGGCTTGTATCATGTTAGGTATCCAACTTTGTTATGAAGGTTCTTGCATTTCAGGTTGCTTGAATGAAAATTTGAGAACATAACATACATCCATATTACAATAAATTTTAATCAAGTTGTTGATTCATATGCCAACTATGTGTTAGATTGGAATTTGTTTCACATACCATAACCATTCAAAAACACATTTACAAATGTAAATAAAATAATTATCGATCGTCATAGGTATTTTCATTAAAATATATGTCCAAAAATGTGGTTTCATAATACATAAATTTCATATACAAAAATGGGGCTTTCGAGCCACCAAAATATATTACACAGTCATACAAAAAATATACACCCCGAGCTTCTAAGCCTGTGGGGGAGGAGGGTACTGATCATGGTAGCACACCATGACTCTAGATAGCCAGTGAAATAAATGAACCCATGCCCATGGTACTCCAACCACCTGGTATTGCATGGCCTCAGGAAAGCCCTCGACTTGCGCCATGGGAACCATATGTGTCAAATGAATGAAGTTCATGTGAATGATTTGGAGTGTATACTCCACATCCTCACCCATGATCTTATCTCCTCTTCCCCTCCATCGATGACGAGGGAAACCATATGGCTGTCGTGTTCCCACATCTGCATGTACATGGCAGAGTATCACTATATGTCACCGCACGAAAAACATGTCTTTTTGATTCCATATATTAAAAAACACAAAAAAATAATAATTAAAAAAAACAAGTTGGAGTTGAGATATGTTACCTATCTCTCCATATGCAGATCCTGGTGGTATAGACATGTCCAGGTCTCCACAGAAGTCTATCCCTGCATAGGGATAGTCATCTATGGTGATGATCTGTCTATGCCACCAGAGAAAGAAGTCTGCTGGGTAGGGGTTGGCCACTCGCCCCCCCTCCTAGTATCCACATGACATTTTCCCATCATAGCTGAGTCATATATTAAAATTCATGTGGGGAAATCTCAAATCTAAGGCCTAACCCTAGCACACACTCAAAAAGAAAGAACTCAAGATGCTTCCATATCCAAAGTTCCTTACCCACCCCATCTTGCAGTCAGTAAGATGTTGTTTCATGTAAGCAGTGAGGTAATCTAGTCATATATAGTAATACACATGCACTCCACCGCATAGAACATCAGAGGCCTTGAATCCCGGTGGAGAGATGCCAATCCTGCTATCCTGCCCAATGCCAACAGTGCGGCCTTCAACCCGATATTTTGGATCGATTTTGTTGGGATTCGACTCCCCGGAACTTCTCCGTATCTGGGACACAATACACAACAATGAACTCATCTATAGTGAGACCGCATCCTGGCCCAGAAGACTGTAGGTTTACCACCTCCCCTCTACAGGACAATCCTGTGATAAAATAAATTTCCTCAACTTCAGTGCTGAGGGGCATGCCATCTAACTGAAAAGTATATGAGTAAGGATCCCAATAACCCAGTAGCAGCTGGAGTAGCCTTGGATTTTCCCTTAAGCTTTGAAGGAACCAAAACATGTATAGTCCACATGCCCTTTGTTAAGACATGAGATCAGCTTGCACAACCTCTTTAAAATCACCATGTTCACGCTCCTTCCACTCTAACACCATCCTACATAAATATTTCCACGTTTCATGAGATTTTGACCTTGTATTTATTATTTACGATCCTGTATATGACTTTTTTTGAAATATCCATGTGCGTATGTAGGTATCGTGGTCTTTTCCACGTATACCCAACCCTATACACGGAAAAAGACCTGATTTCTACATCGAACGAAACACACTATTTGGGATGGCCCGAATCGAAAAATTGACCACCAAATTCAAAAATAAAAACATGTAAATGAAGAAGTAGGGCATTAGGAGTTACCTGGACCAAACAGGGAGTGATTTCACCAGAGGATGCTCCCAGAATCAACTTCTAAAGTTCTGAGTACAAAAGCACTATGGTGGGTAAATTTTCAAATGGCATGGAAATTTTTATTTTTTCACTATTTTATAGAAAATGTTTTGAAAATTTTTCCCAACTTTTATAATTTTGACCTATTTTTGACCATTTGGACTAATATGGTGTTGTAGGGGCCCGTTTTAAGTGCGCTTTGACTGAGTCTTTGATCTGTTCATGCCTATTACAGGTATAATGTCTAAACTAGCATTTATGTTAGTATTTCACATCCGCCTACATTTTACATGAACTTATGACCATTTCATTTTAACCTTAGGTACAAACCCATTCCATGATATCACAGAACCTTCATGCTGTTGTTAGAAGTGGTATTGTGTGAATGGTAGAGGTTTCCTATACATGGGTGCCCTAGTTAGATCCTATTTTTCATTTGGTTCCCATGTTGAGATACCTCCTTTAGTTTGTGGGAGTCCCTTTTTATTCCCACCATGTCCTTGAGCAAGAGATTCATACTCCTCTTGAACTTTATGTTGGATTTTCTCCATAGGGAGTCCTTGTATATATCAATCCTTGTAATTTCATTTCATAATTTTTTATTACCTTCTTGAGCTTTATATTGGCTCCCTGACTTTGAGTTATCATCCATATAGCCCGAGATTGTCTCATGTCTATCCAAGCAGAGCCATTTTATATATCTTTTGCAGCTTGATCACCCCTTTACCGGGAGGATACCTTCCCCTGAGTGTCCTTATCCTGCACATGTTTCCTTGCATTGCGAATATGTATGTTCCACTGCTTGGAACTAGCTTTCCTATCCTTGACACTCGTCTCCTCCTAGTTATGTACTATAAATCACTTTTATTCTTTTTCAAGCTTTTCAAAATATTTGAAAAAGTCCAAAAATTAAAAATTAAAAAAACATAAAAAGCTGAATGGGAAAAGATGCTATCTTTGGAAGCAGTCAAGTCCTGTCACCTTCGAACAGAGCACTGTATATGACATCCATTGGTTGGGTTATTAGTTTGAATTTAGGAGCTCTACTCATTACTCTGATTTTATCTCTATCAACTGGTTATGCTTCCAGTCACCATGGTGCCTCTGTTGATGCCTCCTGTGTCACATAGATTTCCTAGTTTGGATATCGAGTCCATGATGCCTACGTTCAATCACCACTTTCCTTATTCTCTTATTCAAAGGAATTTGAATCCTGAGTCATCCATTCCTTAGTTATCTTGACTTCGCATGTCAGCCATTCTCGGTACTATTACTACTTCGTGCACATCTTTTTCGTTGATTTCTTCCACATTATACAGAATTGCTAAGTACCTCATGTTGGTTGATAGGGGATGCCTTAATTCCCTCCTTCCAGCAGATTCCATTCCATTGACACCAGATCATTTATTCTAGAATACGAGTCTAGAGTCATTTGAGTGCCTTGAGACTTACAGTCATCAGTGGTAGGTTCTCTTGCCATCGATAGTTTTGGGAATACATCAATGTCCCCTGATTGATGGATTCTTCCAAGTTTTTTACCTCAACACATTTATTCACACTTGTTAGATTGAACTCTGTACCTTGATTCCCATTTTCATTATCGATGGGTTATCTCCCATCTGTTAATGGTATACATTAATGACCGGTAATTAGATGATGGACTACTATGTTCAACCTTGACACATCTATTAACATAGTAGGAAATGTACTCATAGTGGTTTGCATAGAACACCTTCCAGCTTGGTGGCATTCTATATATGCTACCTTCTTGATTGTGCCAGTATTCATGAGATTTCAACTCTCATGATCATGATTCTAGTATTTCCAGTGTATATCAAATATCTTCATCCATTATGGAGATCTTGATCCATTGTATATTGTATGTGGCATTGACCACACATGACACTTTGTATATCATGCCTATTCATGGCCATTGTACTCTTATGTATCCAAGACTTCTACATGTATTTGTAGTCACATGCAGAGATTTATCATTGTATCTATCATGTCCCCACCCTTCTACCGGCAAGAGGACGTGACACTACCACTAACAGTCCAAGAAACTAGCCCCATAAATGTAAACATAAAATTACATTGAAGTAAAAGATGCAATTATGCATTGTATAACATCATTAATCAACATTATAGAGGAATAAAACATACATTCAACATAAGGAGCATGTTCATCATAATTCATATAAACAATACAGTTGCATGGGTAATTACATGAGAATACGTATCTTCGAATGAATCTTCTCGCAACCAGCTATGTCACTGCAACGTTCCACCCAACCATATGCTAGTGTTCTCATCAATCTCTCAGCATCACTACCACCCCCAAGCTGGGAATGATTCCCCAAGGAAAAGGAAACTAAGCAGGCTCACACATAGATAAATATATGTCAAAACTCAATCAAGCCAAAGCTATGTTTGGGTTTATCAGACTACCAAGGGGATGGAAAGGATTGTTTTCTAATATAGTGAGATCAACCATAGAGCTATGGACACCTACACAAGACCTAATGCAAATTTCCCAACATGTACACACCCAACACAAGGAATCATCCACTTCTCTGTTGTATAGTCCGTCAGGCTATGCATTCCCTTCCAGTGCTATTCAGGATGTGTAGTAAGGAATAATCAGCCCTTAAGGTCTCTCAGTGAGGTTCCTCATGTAGTAGGTTTATCAAGAAACTTACCTCTTCCACTCCTAACTGGTTCAGACCAAAGTAAGGTGCATAACAGTTCAGACCAAAACAAAAATGCCCATAATAGCAAAATGCATTTGCTGGGCAATTTACAACACGTGGTAAACCAAAAATGAATTTTAGATGGGGAAAAATACCAGGGGTGAGGAAAATGATTTCAGAATCATTATATTGCTCCACAGACAAAAAATAAACCTCTACAAAAACCCAACTCAACAAATCGATTTTAGAAAATGACTATGGGGATTTCGGGGCAAAAACGGCCTCTACAAACCCCAAAAACATGAATCTTCTTTACCCATGAATTATGAGGATGTTTATGGAATTACCAGAGCCAAATTGACTGCCATAAACTCCCAAAACAAAAATATTCCTTTCCCACTTGCTGAACAACACCAAAATGTATTTTCTGGGCATGCAAGATGAGGAAAATGAGCAAAATCGTGAAGGTAAAACAACTCTCAAGTTTCCATTGCGTGAGGAAATAGAGAACGTGGGTGTATGACCAAATGGACATGAATTTCATGTGTTAACTTTCCCCAAAATCCAAAAACATTTTTCCCAAAAATGGGTATTTACCCAAATTCGAATTTCCTTGCCCATACTCTTCCCATCCCCATGCAATAACTACTTCAACCAATTTATGGCAGAATTAAATGATTGGGTGAATGAGACAAGAAATGTAGTTGAATATTTGATGGGTTATCCAATTGACATTTGATTTTTCCCCATTGGCCCCAAAGGTTTAATACCCCCCCCCCCCCTATCCTTAGGAAATCATGCCCCCATATCATTATTTGTTGCATTGACATAGTTGGTTGTGGGTTTTTCAATTAAATTGCATATTTACATGATGACAAAATTATAATGTGTCGACTAGAATGAAATACCATCGACAACATTTTAATCGTTGGAACATAAAACGTTAAATGAATGGTGGGGATTTTTCCTTTAGATCCACACCATGATTAATTACAATATATACATCATATACATTTTTAATGCAAACGGGGTAAAAAATGGGAGGTTACAGTATCATACTGATGAGTGGCTAGTTCTTCCACATGGGTCATCATTAATCCACTTCTAGGATGGATTTTATAATTTATTTCGGCCATCATGTTACCCCTCTGACCTCACACATTAGGGGGAATCTGTTATAGCTGATTTTACCACACCAGGTAGATCACACATTTATGGCCTTCCCTATCCTTATGAAAACTCCTTAGACCCCATGGACTTGTATTATACTTTGATGTTCCAAGATAATCCTAAAAAACACCTGTTAATTCCTATACGCGACTTTTAAAGCTATACTCACGTGTACACGTGACTTTTGACCTCAAATTTGCATACATTGGGATGTGTGCATAAGTCCAAATACTTTTGGATTTTTCCTCATATGAGTCTGAATAAATTAACTCTTGGCCTTCCAAATTCCTTGAGAACGCTCGGATTTGACCCTCCATTACCTCTTTGGAGTGCTATATAAGGAACCCCTTGGATACATTAAAGAGGGAGGAATTGAATAACAAGAATACTATAGTCCATTGTTTCCTTACCTTTTCTTATACTTGAGTCTGCATCCCTTTGTCCCTTTGAGCACATAGTGTTCTTCCCAAGCTTTCCTTTTCTTTGTGAGCTTGCTATCGAGAGATGGAGGATTGAAGTGGTGGAGGCCCAGGTGGAGGAAACGGTTTCTCCGATTCACAGAAGTGCCGACAGAGTTTGTCACTATTGTATCTCTAATTTATTAATCGAAATATATTTTCTTGTCCAATTCATGTGCATTTTAAATATGNATATATATATATATATATATATATATATATATATATATATGCTTGCTTTGTCTGTTTTTGTTGAGATCAAACTATAATTGCAATTGCATTCGAAAATATCAATGGGGATCTACTTCAATTGTCTGGAATAAGGTATGATTTGATATCCATTAGTGTAAGATTTTCTTCTTGTTCTTGCATATTGGGAAATATTGATTTATGGTGTCATAGTGTCTATTGTGGTACCCCTAAGCCATAGAAATTTTCTCTCCTTAACAAGAGGTGAAATAAATTGCACTTGCTTCTCCTTATTCTTTTCCTTTAGTTCTTTTTCCATCTATGCTTGTTTTGTTTTTAAATCCTTTTCTTTCTCAACCCAAAGTCCTACATCTTTCTCCCATTGTTTTTCTTCTTCCTCCAACTTCAACAACCTTTATTTACAATCAATCAATTCAGTATTCAAATATTCTTTTTCTTTTTCAAACTCTTCCAGCTTAGAAGTCTGTATAAGCTAAGTAGATGGAATATCCAACTTCATTTTTAACAATTGAATTGCATTTTATTTCTCTTTTAACAACTTCTGTGTGGAAGCTCCCTTGTTAGCTTGATTATCAGCCACCAATAGTTTTGTTTGTAGCTTTTTAATCTGCATCTGGTGGGATTTGTTTTCCACCTTCTCCTTTCCGAGTAAATATTCAACTCTTTTCTTACTTGACAGTAACTTTAGCACATGCAATTTTACTTTCAATAAGTCTGTATAAATAATATCACTTGTTTCTCTGTGTAGGTGTATTATATTAGTAGCAAGTATATTCTTTAAGTTCAACCTCATTTCAACCACTTTATTTCCTGCAGTCACTGCCAGATTCAATGTGCTTTTAGATTGATCCCTGACAGTCAGTAGGGATACATCTTGACTGGACAATTTTCTCACTTCATTTTACAACTTCAATTTTCCATCAAAAGTTTTTTCACTCACATGTTTGTATCTGTCTAGGAATTTAGTCTTGGAGTTGTACCTATCTGTAGCTCCTTTAGGAATTTTGTCAAATGTATATTCCTGGATTTCAAAGGCTAGGACTTTTATCTTCAGCTGTTTCTTTTTTCTTTAGCCTTTGTGTCCTGTACAAGTTGTCCTTCCTTTTCAGTATTTTTTTTCTTGGGTGTTCTGACAGTATCTTCCTCATCTATATCCATGTCTTTTGAGAGGTCCCTCTTCTATGTTTTCTCAGAAAAACTAGCCAATGGTGTAACATGAGTGGCTGCTGCAACTATGATTGAAAGATCATGCTGAGGAGAAGTGCTCCCTAGTGCAGATGAAAGTAATCTTCCTCCATATTGTCACCATTCCTATTATCCTTGGGGTAATCCATCTAGTTTGCTGCTTCAGAAAACCCAGACACTTCAAAATGCTCAAATGGTTTATTTTTATTGGTTTATCTCCTATTTGAAATGAAATGGTTAGGGTCATAATTTACAATAGCTTCAATTGAAATACCATTTCTCTGAGCATGCTTTCGATCATTGGAAGAGATAATTTTTTATTACTGAAAAAAGGACCTACTATCCATGGAAATTTAATTTCTGAAGTATTCTTAAAGCTCAAGGAATGTTCATCTTCAACTATTAACCTTTGTGTAATTAGCTCCAATGAAAACACTCTCACTATAAAAAATGTTGGTAGGACATAGGGTTGATGAACAAACCCATATACCCTAATCACCATACTATGTTTAGAGAGGAACCAATCCCCTACTTTCTTTCAGGTGAAAAATGTAATAATTCTTTCATCTCCAGTAGTACTCTGGATAATCTATCTTGAAAGAAAACATTGTATACTGATGTCATGAGAAAATTCATAAATTTACAATAATCCCTACTCATTTCATCTATCATAACCATCTTCGGGAGTTGTAAATTGTATTCATTGAATGTTAAGAACATCTTCAATAGGAAAGATTGAAACCTGAAAGTTCTTGTCATGTGGAAGTTTATTAGTTGAGAATGGATATTCTAAACTAAAAACTCATGAAACTTAAGGCATGATGATTGCATAGACTGACTCAATTGCTCAGAATCTACTTGACCAATACAAAGGGTGAACATTAGACTCAATAAGGTTTCTATGATGTATTTGTTCCTATCTAACCCCAAAAATTTACTTGCTAAGGTTATAAGAGACTTATTTTCTTTATTAAACAGATTGTAATCAATGGGAAAAGGGTGATTTAGCAACTAATATCATGTTTTGAGCAGGATTTGATGAAATTTTATTTTTGTTCGACTGAAGACTCTCGAAAAATTTGGAATAGGTTTTCTTCTTTGTATTCTATGGATATTTGGGAAAAATCAGCAAGGATTAACAAAGTATTTCGAATGACAAGGGAATTTAATGGACATAAAATATTAGACCTAGATGCATCCATAATTACTCCTTCAGAAAGAGAATAATTACTGGCGCACCACTCAACAAAATCCAGACAATTTGGGGTTTGTTCTATAGAAAAATAAACGAAAAATGACTAGAATACTCGACGAGATCAATTCCATGGTATTTGAGAAATTTTAGGTTATTTTTGGCAGTCTCTACTGTATCATTTAAAAATATAGTGTCGAAGATTTCATAATATTTATCCTCAAGAAATTCATCAACCTTCTGATACTCAAGATTCCGAACCTCTAAATCTTCCATTTCAACCATGAAATACTAGTTTAGCAGAGGAATGAACTTACCTAGTCAACTAGCATATGGTTCAAAATTTTGTCCATGGTGGTGCTTTCTGCACAGTCGGAGTTCTCATTTTCCAATGCTCCAGAAAAAACAAAACATTTGAATCCACGTGCTTGTCCTTATTTTATTCTTCATATTGACTGTGCATCTTTTTCATTGAAATAAAATCTCACCCATAGATCTGGTATTATTTAATATGAGCCCTTGATTTTTGAATTTTGGTTAATCACACTATCTCATTCCCACTTATTTCACCCTCTTTATCTCTCATGTAACTTTGAGTACCGGGACAAATCTCCATCCTTGATCCATAATTTCCCCAAAATTGAGCCGTCCATATGGATTTGTCTTATGCCTTGGTTTCCAATACTATCATGTTCTTTATCCTCCATACAACTTCTATGCCTGAATTTATTGATCACCTTCCACACTTCACACTTTTCGCACTTTCACTAAGAATTTCCTTCCTTGCACTTTGTATAAGCAGAACCATTTTTAACCGTTGATCTAAAATTTAACTTTCATCTGAACTGTCAAAATATGTGGCTCATATCCAATTCTACAAATCTCAACCTCGATTTCCTCCGTACAACTTCAATTTGTGGAATTATTCTTAGCCTTTGATCAAAACAACCTGTAATATCCGTCGTCCAAGTGTAAAGGGCCTACCACATTTCAAAAATTTCAATTATGTTTTTATCTATGCAAGTTCAATGAGAGGAATCATTCTCTGCCATTGATTTATCTTGATTCGATCTCCACCGTTGAAACTTGCACTCTTTTTAGACTATTTCACAAATTTGAAAGGTGATTTTCCTAGATAACTTTATATCAACGGAATGTACCTCCGCCGTTGATCTAAGCCATCATCAATATCAACAATTCAAACCTGCAGGTGTTTTAATGAATTCCGCAAATACAAAATATGATTTTTATCATGCATGTTATATTTACGAAATAGATTTCCACCATCGATCTGATCTATCATTTTATTACCATCATTGAAAAACAATCCTCTTTACACCATTTCGTTGATTCAAGAACTCTATTCCACCATGCATGTTGAAACAACGAAATAGTTCATAGCTGTAGATCTACTTTACCCTCCTTATCCAACAAACACTTGTATCTGCAAGTTAATATGCTCCCGCTTATGCTGAAATTACTAAACCTTTTCATTTAAATTCTTCATTTTCTATTACTATATATCTTGGAACAAGTTTTCTTATTCTCATACATTTTCAAATATGAAAAATTATTATTTAATCTTAGCTTAGAAATGACCTTTGAAATACCTGCAGAAAATGATTAATATCCTCCATGGTTATATGATATAAAAATTGAAAGACCTTATTTCTCCTTACATTGTTTTATACCTCTCCAACTACTTAGCACAGAAACAGTGCTAACAAGTGCATGTAGGTACCCCCTTTGGTACTGTTCTGATTCCACCTCAAAATCATTATTATCATCCTCCTAAGCATACATGTTATGTTCTGTCTCTATGAGGTATATATCAGAATCCAAATCACCGAAATGATGGATTTGATCTTCAATAGGTTCACCTTCACCTTCAACATCAACATAGTTTTCAGGGAAAGACGGTTGTGTTTGGTGGTCATTTGGATTTCTAGGATTCCTTATATCCCTCTGTATGATTTGTGGGGGTTGAGGAGGATTGGGTCTTCTAAAATTCAATTTCCTGATTTGAGGCTCATTTTTTTCCTTGTTGAGTGGCCTGTTATCTACAGTCAGTTTATCCATCATTTTCTCCATTTCCTTCAATATCATCTCAAATTTTATATCACTGGTGCTAAAGGCTAAAGGCTATAGGCTCTATCAAGTTTAGTGAGCAAATTTGCTATAGGTTAGTGAGAAAATTTGCTCACTTTCCTATAGGCTATAGTCTATGTGCTATGTCAAATTTTCTCATAACTAGTGATTGACAAATAGGCCGGAGGTTTTGAGATGTTGTTCGACTTCAAAGCTATGTGCACCAAATTGCCATTTTTTTCTTATGAAGAAAACATGGAGATCAGGGTATTGGAAAAGGAGATGATCAATATGTATCTGCCAGTTGTTGATCAATGGAAAATAATTAAAAATTACAAGAAAATTAAATACAAGTTGCACCAATGAAGACATCAAGTGAGCTAGAATCTTGAGGATGCATTATTGTTTTAAATCCAACATGCACGTTACCCCCATATTTTATGTTTTATGTAAATCATGGAAAATGTGCCATGTTAGAGTTTGTTTCTCAAATTGTAACTAATTTTGACCCTGTTTCGAGGTTGGTCTTAGGGGTCTAAGACACTATAAGTATACCCTCAACAGATGAAGAAAGGGTTGAAACCTGTGAGACTTTTGGCATTATGTAATTTTTAGATTTGTCTTTAATAAAATTTGCAGAGTTGAATGCTGGCCTTTGAATGCAAAAATTCATGTATATTTCTCAGTTACAGTCTGTGATTTGTTTCCTTTATGCGCATGTTATTCTTGTTAATCTTTCCATTATGTTTTCTTTCATATCTGAGATAAGTGTGTGATAGTTTTTAGAATTCAACCTTGGTTATGCTATGTCTATCGTTTCAAATATTCACAAATTGTTTCTACCAAAGTTAATGCAGAATTCATCTAGTTGGTGCTCTATGTTAAAGGACTATCATCATTTCTTCCTTATCACCATAACAAAAACATATTGACCATAACTAAAGTATTATCTTTCTTTTGTAGACATTTCCCATGCAAACTACTCTGTGTTTCTTGATAATTGTGACTCCATAGCCTAGTGTATCCTTACTCTATTTCAACCACAACAATATTTGAATTTCATTTCATGTATATATATGGGCTTGTTATATATCTGTGAGATATCCCTCTCTATAGACGGAGAAGCTAGCTCCATTTCTTAAAGTGGTTATGCTTTTATCTCAGGGTTCACCTTCTATATCCCTTGGTACGATTATGAGTGCTAACAAATTGGAACTGTTGCCGGGGACGTGAAAGTGCAAATCATCCCTAGGAGAAACGACAAAGATTCTAAGAAGAAAGGGTTTCTGTGCGAAAATATAGGCTCCTGTAGTTGAATAAGGTTGTATATTTTCCCTAGAGGCTCCACATTGGTTATGAGTGAATTGCAGAAGGCATCGTGGCTTCTAGGAGACCACATACACGAGGTAATCCTGTCAGTGAAATATTACAAGGTGTGGATATCCCCAATAAATTGGTTAGAAATAAAGGAAAAAAACCAATTAGATCATAACAAAATTTGAGCCCAAAATCTGACGACAGAATTTGATGACATTCAAAATAAAGAACAATTGTGTCAGATTGCAATGATGAAAAGTACTGTATGTTTCGATTTTTTTTTTGTCATCTTGCAGATTCATCAAATTTTTGAATTTACTCCTCGTAGTTTTTTTGAAGAGGCTTGTTGTTGGTTAAGAGATGATATCTGGTAGGATGTGCGACAAATAGTGAAGGTTAGCATCCGACGACAAAGCATTAGATTATAAAAATGGACTGACTGATTGGAAAAAGTGTATTGTTAAAATTGTTTTGGAGGAACCTTGGCAACAGATTTACGATGGACAAACGCGAAATTTATCTCACATTTGTTATTTTTCTTATTTTGATGTTGCAATCCACATCCACATTGGGGAAGAATGATGAGATTGTTGATCGGAGAAATGAGCAGACCGCAGACATAATCATTGGACTCCCTATTCCGCCCACAAATGCGAATGTTTCACAGTATTTTGGGTACATAAATGTAGAAAATAATGTCGGTAGAGCCCTTTTCTATTGGCTCATTGAAGCCATAGAAGACCCATATTCTAAACCTATGGTCCTGTGGTTGAATGGAGTTATCTATTACTCTGAGAAATCAAATAGTATATACCCTAATAGTATCATTATAGTATATCTTCTGCAAAGTTGTTCTACTGTCTACCCAAAATCTACTAATTGCAATGAAGAATTATTTTGCTATGGTTTGGTTGGATTGTAGTTCCTTGGTTTTCTTCTGTAGCATATGGGGAAGAAGAAGAGCTTGGGCCTTTTCACATTAATTATGATGCGAAAACTCTCCACCTTAACCCATTTTCATGGAATAAACGTATGTATTTACGAACTTGGGTATTTTTCTTTCTTTTCCCGCAATTCATACACATGGAATAATACAATTCTTTTTTGTTTTGAATTGGATCCATTTATTTACAAGTCATTTTTGGCATTGATTCGTTTCTATTTGCATGCATGCACTGCCCAATATAATGTTCTTGGATTCCCCTGCTAGGGTTGGTTTTTCTTACACCAACACTTCTTCAGATATATCCCAGTCTGGAGACAAAAGAACTGGTATGATGTATGGTGCTTATATTATTGTTTACCATTTATCCTTTTGCATTAGATACTTACAAAATAAATAGATTAAAATTTGTTTGACCATGCAATTGCAGCTGAAGATTCACACACCTTCTTGCTCAACTGGTTGGAAATATTCCCTCAATATAAACATAGAGAGTTTTACATCGCAGGAGAGAGCTATGGAGGTACATGAACTTCCCTGTATTCAGTATTTTGTGTTCAAATAGCTGAGTCTCTTTGTCTATCTTTGCCTCTGTCATTGCATTCACACATGATAATATTCCAGGGTAAGAGTATCCCAATGAGAAAACTAGTCCTATTCATTGTGTCATACACATACATATATGCATTTGCGAATAAAATTCTACTGAGCAAACACATAATGGGATATGCCAAGTGTAAAAACAAAACAAAAATTTGTGTAACTCTATTTTCATTCCACACCTATCAAGTATTCTAGTTATCAAATATTTTTATCAATCAACTTTTTGATAGCATAAAAATTGAGATCTTCAACTTCCTTAATAAATAATGAGCTATCTCTAACAATTAATCTTGAGTTATATGAGATAGAACGATTTTTTATTGTTATTACCTTTGGTTTAATGCAGACTTTATTTTTTTAAATTTTTTTTGGCCACTCAAAGGTTATGGGATGAATAAAACACCTCTTATCACAACAAACATAGGTCAGAGCTCTCAATGATCATTGATCATTGATTAATAGCTTTCTGTCACTTTCTTTCGGCCTGTCTTAATGAACAAAACAGAGTAAATGGATTCTAGAGCTGACAGACCTCCACCCAATCAAGTGTATATCACGGTGATACTTCTTTGGTGAACTGGGGACTAGAAATAGGGTCGGGTCATCCTTGTTATTCCTAGCTTTAGTTTGGTTTATTTTTGTTAGTAAGGGTTGAAGGAATTTATTGATGTGTTGATGGAAGATTTCTAAGTATTCTTCTTAATAAAAAAATTCTTATTCTAGGGTTTTGCACGGAGTTAGGGTTTTTTCCAGTCTGTTTACCAAAATATCTGTGTCTCATGTGTATGATTGATACTTCATTGTTTGAGAAGATCTTGAAGTATTTTAAGTTTATGAGTAAATTTTTAATCAAAAACCCTATATTTTCAAGTGTTTGATAGAATGTGTGAATGTAAATATTCGTATTAATGTTATTAATTTTGTTCATCATTTACCTTGGATACCATCCTTAAATTGAGGGGATGTGCCTAGGGGGTTTTCCCAAGAATTTTATTTCATGGGAAAAAAGAAGATGATGAATCTGCTCTGTTTGTATCTGCTTGTGCACTGAGGCAAATATTCTGTTTTAAGAGGAAACTACAAAATAGAAAAATTTTAAAAATAATTGTCCATTAATATCTAATTGATAAAAATCAAGTGTTTAATGATGATTTTCATCTTGTCACAAAAAGAAAAAACTCATTTTTATGCTATCACTAAGAATGGAGGGTATGTTGTTGCATCAAATATTAAGCCTAGAGATAGTGCCTCATGGATGGAGTATTTAGGTTCTATATTCCTATTAAAAATTGGACTTTGACCTTGAATGATGCAAGTTTTATCAGTTACAATTTCTTGAATGTTTGGTAAAGAAACTATTGCATTAGAGCTATCAATATTTTCTTGATCTTAAGTACAGAGTTTAAAGACATGTTCCTTCATAACGACCATAGGTGTGGATCCGTGTCATATCAGAGAACTAAATTAACTGGAATAGTTTTTTTTCAATATTGTTTCTTCTAGGGAATTACGTTTTTCAATTAGCTCAATTCATCTATAGACACAACAAGGACCTTGAAAATCCAATCATTAATATGAAGAGATATATGGTAAGATCATGTGTTGTTATGATAAATAAAATGTGCATGGTATCATCAAAATAAAACGAGGGACTCTTGAAATGGATAATAGACAATCATAAATCATTTGGTCTAAGTAGTATCATATAGGAGAAAACGAGGCAATTATATTCTCATATTGTGATTAATATGGGGCAATTATATTCTTATATTGTGATTAATATGGGGAATATCATGGTTATTGCAGGTGGGAAAAGGAGTTACAGATGATCTCTGTATATGTATGTGGGGGTAACACACAAAACAAAAGTACATTCCATTTTTTATGTCCCTTAAAAAGAAACTAAAGCCTCAACTTAAAAATAATAAATAAAAGGATAAACTTGCATAGATCTATATTGAAGTTTTGAACTTGTATCTTTGAACCATCTAGACAAATCACATTCATTTGCGTAGAAAATCCTTAATGGGAATTATCCACTCTACGTACCCATTTATAAACTTGTAGTAGTACCCTTTGCTTAATAAATCCAGATATAAAATGAATTTATGCTAATTTAACTTGTTGCCTCTCAGCAAACTCTCTCAAAACTGCTATACTACTATAGGATTGCATCCTTTCTCTCATAGAATCATGTTGTTGGTAGTCATGGAGGAATTTATTTGGGGGTATGATCCTTGCACTGAAAAGTATTCCAAAATATATTTCATTCTACCAAAGGTACAACAGGATCTTCACGCGAATGTTACAGGAATTCCTTATAAGTGGACAACTTGCAGGTTTGTAATCGTATCATTAAAGTGATAATGTTTTTGTTATCTTGTGCTGCTTCTTTTCCACTATCTATAAAATGGCATTCATTTACTAATCGAGTCTATTTTATTTCCTGCATACAGTGATGCAATTGGTGAAAACTAGGGAGACTCTCCTAGTATCATTTTATCATGACACATTTATTGGTTTTGGAATCCTTGTCATTATAGTTTCAATCCTTTTAAAATTTCTAGTATCTATTTTATAGTAGGGTATCAAGGTCATTCAATAATGACTAAAATTTGGTGACAACCCACATAGTTCATAGTCCAATGTGATCATCACCCAAATATGTAGGGCTACTTCTCATGGTAATTCCACAAAATTCTTATGTAATGTGTTGAAGGGGATTCCAAACAAAGGTTGTGACATAAAGGCATACTAGTGTTGCTACAAAATGGAGTATACTGCTCTTTGAAATATTCAGCCCCTACAAAAATTGGGTTTAAGGATACTGCTGTAGGAAACCCCCATATTTGTTTCTCATAATATGTCCATATTTGTAAACAGTTATGTTTACAGTTGTAAGGTCAGGAACAAGGATGTACGTTACAATTTTCAGTGGTATGATGACTGCATGTAGGATGAATCTGAAATGTTTTTCTAATCCTCAAATTCTGGGTGACAGTATGATGGAGAAGTGTTATAGGTCTATGAATAATTATCCCACAATTTCCATGGAAATATTAGAGGAATGTTTTGTAGAAAAAGGTTTCAAAATACCATTTTGTGGGAAGAGTTGACATTTTGAGTATCATACTCCATGGGTCTGCAAACTTGTTTGGAAATCCAAACAATGATAGAATTTAGAAAGTGGACTTATAACTTGGACAATGGGATGGTGAATCAAAGGATCATGTGTCTAATATAGCTTTTGTACACTTTCCAATGCCATTCACTGCATCTACAGATACCAGAGAACAATATGAAAGTGTGTTTGTGAAGCATTCCATCTCTGCTTATATTTTGTAACCACTTACATGCAATGATTGGGAAGCATCTCTGGAAGCATCACTTCTATGAGTGGCGTAATGCACCTAGCAACAAAAGGGATAATAGAGGATAGTTTTGTGAGTGGGAGCTAGGGTATTGGAAAGTAAGCAGACTAAATAGGGTGATTTCTATTGATGGAGGAAAAACATCACTTGTAAATGTAGATCTTACAAGAAAAATTATTTTAGAGAAGGGTTTACAAACAATATTTGTGCCCACATATCCTTCTGTTAATGGAAAAAGAAATTAGAGTTTCTCGATTAGTGCCTGAAAGTGAGTTCCTAGATCGTAGAAAAATAGTGACAGATAACATTGTCAACAATTTTGAATCTTTTAAACATGGAAACACTTAAGAGAGCATTCAGGTTTCAAAGAAAATTCTGTTCCTAATGAAAATTTGAAGGGTGAAAAAGATTTTGAAAATATTCATGAAAATTTTGTTCCTAATGTCAAAGATCATGTCCTTTCTACATTTGTGACTAAAGAAAATGAAGTTAATGTAGTTCCAAACACTTATTTGCATCAAAATTCCATTCTGCAGAATAAAACATCAGCCAATTCCAAGTCTGGGTTTGAGTTTTAAAACACAGATATCAATTTTTTAAAATTTAGAAATGGAATCATGTAGGGTTAGAGCAGAACGAAATCTAAATTGACTAGAAAATTTGTTACTAAAAATTACATAATTTCTTAAATTAAAAACAAATCATGTACATCAATTTAAATCCAAATATTTTGAGGCCAAATATGCGTGTTTTCTCATGTAAATTACTATAGAGCATGTAAAACGTGAATAAAATAGAATTCCACCAAGTATGATACATATCTAAAGAAAAGTAGACAAACATCGAGGCTCTAAATGACCTCTAGAGTTATTTCCATGTTTTTTTGTGTTGGTGGGTCTATAGTAGTTTAGAAGGAGAATCGACCAACCGACATCTAGTTTAATTCAAGGGATTTATTAGTGGATTTAAGGGTTAAAATGGTGGAACATGTTGGTTTTCAAAACTATGCTCTTTGTTAGTGTTATTGCAGATTCAATAGGGGGATTAATCCTTAAATTTTCCAGAGTAGACCAGATTTTGTGCAGTCCTTGACAGTGAGCCCTTTAGACACATCATGAGAAATAGATGTATTTTACATCCCTGAGATTATAACTGGATCGGTTTGTTGGGATGAGCATTTGAGTAGGATTTCAGGTCATTTGCTGAGTAAGTCATGAACTCACCTTCTTTGATTAGATCCCTTTACTCCATTCACCCTTATTGCATTGACCTGTGTTACGATGACCTCTTAAACATGCTAGCTATAGGACATTTAAATAATGTAGGTGTGTATTTTCTGAGGTGACAGTGGGTAAATCCTGTAGGTTTCATTTGTGTTGACGATGTTTCTTTTGGGCTTTACCCACACACGAATCACTGCAAACCTAAAATCCAACATCAAAAACCTTAGTCATTTTTTCATTTGTCATTTGTGAGTTTTTATTTTTCATTTAACATCACAAAAAAAACCTAACATAAAGACCTTAATAATTTTTTCATTTGTCCTCCACACTTTTTCACATAATTTAATTGTAACAACATTAGCATGTTGATGGGAAAACCTGTAATTCTCTTCGTGTATTTTTTGAATTTTTGACATTATTTTTCTGATTGGGATTGAATTCTAAACTTATACTAGTGTCTTTTAAATTGAAAAGATATCATGCTCTGCTGAAGAGCACAATCAGACTGGGATCAAAGCAGTAGATCTGCATTGTAAAATGGGTTATTCACTTCAGTCGATTAGTTTGTCAAGGGTTCAAGTTAGTGGTGTGTTGGAAGATCAGAATAATATTGATGAAAGCTTCCAAAAAGACCCAAAGGCTTTCTTCTTTATGCCAGTTAGTGGACAAGTCAATAAGGTGCAAGTTAGGGGAAACTTGGAAGTTCAAAGTGAAATTATCATTGATAAAAGATACCCAAAAATTGCAAACCTCCCGAGCATGCCATCTAGAGGATAGTTAAATAACGTACAAAATAGTGGGGAATTGGAAATTCATAATATAATTCCCACAGGAGAAAGCTTCCCAAATTCCTGTCACACTTCAATCCACACATTATCCAAATACAATTGGATAATGAAGTTAAAGGATGCATATGGTAGTTCTGAATCAGATTTTGAAGGGAAGTACAACGACAGGTAATTTTTCAGAGTAAGAACCTCAAATATCAAATTTCTAGCTGATTATTTTTTTTTTCTATTTATTTTATAAAGTTAAAACTTAGAAGGATCTAGACATAAGTGTGGAAGAGTGCCTGAACATAATATAAATATTCCACCTTTTTTATGACCTCTTAAACATAAAAAAGGATTTTTAATATTCCTAAATCTAGAGCATTAAGCTTCATTTAAAAATATGTTTTCTTGGGTTTTCCATTGAGACTGAATTTACCTTGTTGTCTATCCTAGTTCTGATAAATTTAGGAGGAAATCAAGCACACCAGAGAAGTAGGACTTTGAAAATATCTATGAAAATACATATGCATTGGAAGACATGAACGTACTGCCTTTTCCCCGTGGATTCGAAGGACATTCAAGAGAGGATCACTGGAGAGCAGAGATGTGTCAGAAGATCAATCACAAGAATTCCATTCTAAGAATGCGTTATGAAAAAATTCAATATGAAAAGGAAAGGATCTTAAGGTTTTTGTGAACTGAAATTTTCATCAGACTTGGTCAATCTGGAGCATTTTTTTCTCCCTGTTATATTTCCTTGCTTGAATTGCTAATGGAAGTCATCAAATCTACTTAGAAGTCTAAAATAATGGAGAGCATGATTTGTGTCCTTAAAATGTTAGGTCCTTTAATTCTGGTTTTATAGTTTTTCTTTGTAACACATCTGTTGACTAGATATATTTGTTCTTCACATCTCATGAACTTGGAAATACAGACCTGGCACTTGGGTTATTGAGACTGGTCGTGTAAACATAAATTACGAAATTCCAACTATTACAACACTTTTTCTAGTTGGGCCTAAAGGAGTTGGGAAAAGAACTCTCATTAATAATATACTACGGGTGCTTAGCTGTGAAAATGAAAGATTAGATAGAGCTCAAGTTTTTTGTAAATTCTTCTTCTTTAATCTCTTTCTTCTTCCATTTGCTGATAGCATTGCGATTTTATCAGAACTGATAATATTTACATTTTAATATTTTTTTTCACTTCAATGGTAATATGCTCTCAGTTGTCTTTCCAAAAAAATGGTTCAGTGGATTTGCTTTAGCCTATACTATGTGTTATTCAATTTTGCTTCTTACTCATAGAAATTTTATATAGGTCTCTATTTACACAGGGAAAATTTGGTTAAATTTAAATAAGTGGGAACACAGGGAACTACTTTCCCATTAGATTCCATATCTACATCCTTTTGACGCAACCAATAATAAAGAATCATCATTTTATCATTGTTGTTGTTACGGAGAGAAATTCCTATGGCTTGGGGTACCACAACATATAGCTTGACTCCAAAAATTAATCCTTTTGTATATGCAAGAGAAATCAAATATATAACACTAAAGGATCTCGATTCGTACCTTATTCCAGACAGTTGATGTAGATCCCCGTTGAGCTTTCCAACTCTAGCTTGAATTGATAAATTACTTCCTCAACATTCAATAAACAAGAAAAGCATGCTATATATAATCGTGTTAGACCTACTCTAGCATATATAATCAATAACATATAAGCATTTGAAATCATCCATGGATCAAATATTCATTCAAATACACATTATTGGACAGGAAAAGATATTTCTATTAATATAAAACAAAGATTACAATAGAGACAACCTCTGTCGACACGTCTGCGAATCGGAGAAATGGAGTCCCCCACTCGGGCCTCCACCACTTCAATCCTCCATATCTTGATAGAAAGCTCACAAGCAAAGGGAAATCCTGGGAAGACCACAAAAGTGCTCCAAGGGACAAAGCGATGTAGACTCAAGTATAAGCTCTGGCAACAATGGACTATAGTTCTCTTGCTCTCAATTCCTCATGCCTTCAATGTATCCAAAGGGTTCCCTATATAGCTCTTCAATGGGGTAATGAAGGGTTGAATCTGAGTGATCTCAAGGCATATGGAAGGCCAGGAAACAAGTGAGTCAGATCCACATCAAGGAAAACTCCAAAAGAATTTGGCCTTTTGCACACATCTTGATGTACGCGGTTTTAGGGGTCAAACCCACGTATATACGCGAGAAAGGGTTTAAAAGTCGCGTATGGCAATTTTTACATGTTTTTAGGAATGATCTTGGAAACATCAAAGGTACAAAAATGGTCCATGGGGTCTAAGGAGTTTGCATAGGGACAAAGAAGGCCATAAAAGTGTGATTCACCATGTGTGGTAAAATCAGCTATAACAGATGCCCCCTAATGTGTGAGGTGAAAGGGGTCATACGATGGCCGAAATACATTATAAGTCCATCCCAGAAGTGAAGTGATGAAGAACCCAGTGGAAGAACCAACCATCCAATCAACACTATACAATGATACAACTCTGCACATAACTGCAAATAGATATAGAAGTCCCGGATACATAAGAGTACAATGGCCATGAATAGGCATGATACAATATGACATATGTGGTCATCACCACATACAAAATATATCAGAATCTCCATGATGAAGATATACAAAGGATCATGATCTCCATGAAGGTTGAATATATATAATGGATCAAGATCTCCATAATGGCTGGAAATCTCTGACATATACTGGAATCAAGTCACGAGAGCTGAAATCTCATGAACACAGGAATGATCAAGGAGGTAGCATATAATAGATGCCACCAATATGGAAGGTCTTATACACAAACCGCTACGAGTACATGTCCTACTATGTGAATAGAGGTGTCGAGGTCAAACATAGTAGTCCATCATGTGATTACCTGTCATTGATGTATAACGTTAATAGAAATGGGATCACCCACCGATAATGAAAATGGGAATCAAGGTACTAGAGTGCAAACTAACAAGTGTGAATAAATGTGTTGAGGTTGAACACTTGAGAGAATCCATCGATCAGGGGACATTGATGTATTCCCAAAAATTGTCAATGTCGAGAGAACCTGCCACTGATGACTCCAAGTCTCAAGGCACTAAAAAATGACTCTAAATTCCTATCCCAGAATAAATGATCTGAAGTCGATGGGATGAAATCTACTGAAAGGAGGGCATTAAGGAATCCCCCATCATCCAAAACGAGGTACTCAGCAAAGCTGTATAATGTGGAAGGACTTGATCATAAGGTGGATGAACCAGTAACTGAACCGGGAATGACCGACATGCAAAGTCAAGATAACTGAAAAATGGCTGACTCAGGCTTCAACTTCCTTCAAACAAGAGCATAAAGGTGAATGGTGACTAAATGTAGGTAGCATAGACTCGATATACAAAACTGGGACATCTCTGTGACACAGGAGGCATCGATAGAGGCTCCATAGGGACTGGAAGCTTAACCAGTTGATGGAGATAAACTTAGATAAACGAGTACAACTCCTAAAGTCAAACTATTAACCCAACCAACATATGTGTATACAGTTCTCTGTTCGAAGGTGACACGACTCGACTGCTACCAAAGATAACATATTTTCTTGTCTAGATTTTTGGTTTTTTAATTTTTTTTGGACTTTTTCAAATATTTGAAAATATTGAAAAAGAATAAAATCACTTTAAAGTTATAGACTAGGAGGATACAAGTGTCAAATGGGAAAACAAACTAGTTCCAAGCAGCGGAACATACCTATGCTCAATGCAAGGAGACATGTATAGGATAGCAACACTCGGGGGAAAGTCCCCTCCTGGTAAAAATAGGGAATCAAGTTGCAAAGGATATATAAAATGGCTCTGCATGGCTAGACATGAGACAAGCTCGGGATATATGGTTGATACTCAAAGTCAAGGAAGATGGAATAAGGCTCAATGAGGCAAGCAAAGCTCATGATAATGTAATTACAACTTGACATAAGGGAGTCCCAAGGAAAATGGCCAGCATAAAGTTCAAGAGGAGTATGAAGCTCTTCCTCAAGGACATGGTGGGACTAAAGGGGGCTCACATACCTAAGAGAGGATTCACAACATGGGTACCAAATGCAAAAGGGAGTTGACTAGGACACCCATGTATAGGAAACCTCTACCATTCACATAGTACCACTTCTAACAACAACATGAAGGTTTTGTGATACCATGGAATGGGTTCGTACCTAAGGTTAAGATGGAACGGTCATAAGGCAATGCATAAGTGCAAGCGGATGTGATATCCTAACCTATATGCCAGTTCAGACATAATACATGTGATAGGAACGAATGGGTCAAAACCTCGGAGAGAGTGTACAAAAAATGGACCCTACATGACAACCATATAGGTCCAAAACAACCCAAAATAGTCAATAAAGAATCAAAACTATAGGGAAAGGGAGGAATGATCATGACAACTGCACCCAAAGGAAACAATGAGGTGAACGATGTGACATAAAAAAGGAAAGTAAGATGTAGACCCAACATTCACATATCCACTACCACCCTAGTGAGGGTGACCACTAGTGTAAAGACCAAGCAAAGGGAATAAACATCCTCCATAAATGGAGTAGAGGGTAGAATGTGACCACTCCCAAATCTATGAGCATGGTAAGGGGTTGTGATGCCCCCAAGTCTGACACCAAGGTTCGTACTAGGACCAAGGATGGGTGAAAGGATATCAGGCATGTCAAAAATAAATGGACCCGAACTCAAGAGAGCATAAATATACTCAAGTAACCGTGATCCCAAAGGCCAACTAGCGCACAAAGAGCACACTCCTAAGAAAATCTATAGCCAAAATACAAGAAAACCAAGGGGAGGATATGTGAGCTCCTGAATGCAGCAGGTATGCCTTGCCTAGGATAGGCTCAAAACTCCCATACACTACAAGCAGAGGTATGTAACCAATTATAGTGGCCCTCAGCTTCAATGCATAAAGCGACTGTGCTGTCTGACCCCAACCTGGCCGAGAAACTTGCAGAATAACCTCTGCGAAGTAAACCCTCAATAACCTAGGTAAGGAAACTAAGATCACCTCAATATAATCAATGTTCAGGTGGAAATTTGCAGGTAGGATTGACCATATGGGCAGGGTAGAAAATATCGAAACTCCCGAAAGAGTCCCTAGATACGAATACAATCCTGGAAATATCTCCGGTGCTACTCAGTTATGACGAGGGGTCATCCCAATCATTGACCGCTCACACTGCCTCGTGCTTAACTCTCTTGTAAGAGGAAGATCCCGAGAAACATTAATTATACCAAGTAATTTCACACTCTCACCTGGATAGACACATACATGTTTTGTTTAGTGGTCTTGGAGAATATACTCACAATGAACTATTCCAAGACCCTAAAACCTAGTCTTGTTGGTGCACCCTATAAAATAAAAGAGTGTAATTCATTTTATTATGCGTTGATTTTATTTGGCTGTAATACTCAAAAGGAAATGATCGTGCAACTAATGAATTTATGACTCAGCAGTGAAATAAATATGCACACCATAACAAACAATGCTAAGTGCAATCTTTGTCAAATGAAAAATAGGGTATGCCCCTACATGAGATGCATAAATATATTCCTTTCCGAATGCCAATGCAATCCTTCCTATATGAAATCCTAAACACAACTCTCATCCAAGCAATCCAATGAAAGTACCTCCTCAAATCCATATCTTAGATGCAACTAAGAGTGAAACTACCTTGTATTTTTCAATATAAAAGAATGAAAAATGCAATAAAAGTCATCTAAAACTCTCAGTCTCTGCAACAAGTATAAAACACAAGCCCAACAAGACATCGAGACAAAAAAGAGTAATGCACTAATGGAAAAACAAAAAGGATAAATGCTTAAAACTACTTTCAAACAAAAATCAATGAAAAAGCGGTCTCTAGTCACAAGAGAAGCATCCAACAGACAACATCAGACCCAAGGAAGACCCAACCACACTCACAACCCACCCAACAACTTCCCACAACATCAAACTCACCAAAAGGGAGGATGTACGTGACTGTTTAAAGAACAGCTACGTATATATGCGACTTTGGCCAAAAAGATGCATGTATATGTGGATTTTGGCCAAAAAACTGCGTGTATACATGACTTTTGGCCAATAATCTACGTATGTACGTGACTTTGTCCAAAAACCCGCGTATACAGAGAAGACAGTGGTAAAAAGCAGGCTAAGGGTCAAACCAATAAAGGGGAGTGTCAATGGATGAACATACTATAAAATGCAACACAGAAATAAGGAGAAACAAAGAGCAAGTCAAGAATATCAAGCACATTGTGCCCCCAAACACCAAAGACAAACAAGGAATGTCCCCAGTGGAGTCTCCAATTCTGTTACAAAGAGAAATTCCTATGGCTTGGGGTACCACAACAGACATAATGACTCCAGAAATCAATCCTTTCCTATATGCAAGAGAAACCAAATATATAACACTAAAGGATATCGATTCGTACCTTATTCTGGACGGTTGATGTAGATCCTTATTGAGCTTTCCAACTCCAAATTCAATTGATAAATTGCTTCCTCAACATTCAATAAACAAGACAAGCATGCTATATATAATCGTGTTTGAAATCATCCATGGATCAAATATTCATTCAAATACACATTATTGGATAGGAAAATATATTTCTATTAATATAAAACAAAGATTACAATAGAGATAACCTCTGTCGGCACATCTGCGAATCAGAGAAACGGAGTCCCCCACTTGGGCCTCCACCACTTCAATCCTCCATCTCTCAATAGCAAGCTCACAAGCAAAAGGCAAGCTTGGGAAGAACAAAAAAGTGCTCCAAGGGACAAAGGGATGCAGAATCAAGTATAAGCTCTGGAAACAATGGACTGTAGTTCTCTTTCTCTCAATTCCTCATGCCTTCAATGTATCCAAAGGGTTCCTTATATAGCTCTTCAATGGGGTAATGAAGGGTTGAATCCGAGCGATCTCAAGGAATATGGAATGCTAGGAGACAAGTGAGTCAGATCCACATCAAGGAAAACTCCAAAAGAATTTGGCCTTTTGCACACATCCCGATGTACGCGGTTTTAGGGGTCAAACCTACGTATATACATGAGAAAGGGTTTAAAAGTCGCGTATGGAAATTTTTACATGTTTTCAGGGATGATCTTGGAAACATCAAAGGTACAAAAATGGTCCATGGGGTCTAAGGAGTCTGCAGAGGGACAGGGAAGGCCGTAAAAGTGTGATTCACCATGTATGGTAAAATCAGCTATAATAGTTGTTGTTGCTTATATTTTCTTAAACAACTAAAGTCACACTCTATAATAAATACATAAATGTTCCAGATGTTTTTAGACTATTATTTAAACATATATGGATGTATTTCAGCCTTCCTTTTCATCACCAATCAGGAAGTTAGGTTCATCAACGATGTCTCTAAGACCCTATGGATTATTTTTCTCCAATTATCAATCCCCTTCAATCCACAAACAGATGGGTAGATAAAATTTGTGAGCCAGATTCTATTATAGCCTTTGCAAATGTACAATCATTTTCATCTCCACACGTTGAGTGGAAGCTTATAATCAACCTCTACACAGATTGATCAAGCACAACACTTTTAAAAATTTCCTCAGCTTTCAACCATAGACTCTATTAGATATTGTAAACACTACTCTTCAATCTTCATCCACACTACAAGTGATCCAGGATTTGGGAAAAACAGAGCTCATGGAATTCATACTAGGAATTCATGAGTAAGTTAATAAGATCCTCATGTGGTCCTAGAACAAGTACAATGATAATGAGAACCAAAATTAGGTTCATTCAAAGTTAGTTACCAAATCTCCCTACACATGAAGATGGAATGATTCACAAACAATAATTAAAAACTGAGACTACTCTTCCATGGCTCATAGACTATCATGTAAGCTACCAAACTGAATGTATCTGTACAAAAAACTCCATGTATTATCATACTTCTTGTTACGTCCCATTTTGTCATGGGTGTCCACATATTATTTTTATCACACTTTCAATAGGGCTTTACAGGTTGATGGTGGTATGGATGGATTACTATCCTGTAAGCTATTGGATAAAATGTATTTTTTATTGAAAACTCTATTTTAACATACTTCTTTTTACCTCCAATTTTGTCATGTGTGTCCACATCTTATTTTTATCACACTTTGAGTAGGGGGTTACAAGTTAATTGAGGTATGGATGGCTGAGTGTTGTTGATTTACTTTGTGATAATGCCTTAGAAAATTTGGATGGAGTACTTTCTTGTCAGTGCCTTCGATGATTGATGATGATGCATTCTACATGTATGTAACTTGTATATGCTTCATTGATGGAACGCTGTCAAGGACAACCATGATCATGTCGAAAATTTAGGTCAAACTAATCCTCTGTCATAATGTTGATAGCATGATATTTCTAATGGATATGCAATACAGATCTATATATATGTGATAAGAAGAGTGGAGGGGTGGATCTGCTTCAAAAGTACCTATCAGATCTGGAAATATTATTGTTACAACTCCAGTATAGAAATAGATCCATGTAAATTCCCTTTCTATGCTAATATTCCCCTTTTTAAACATGTTGGAGGTTTATTTTGTAAATTTAGACTGATCCATTCATAAATAAAAAAGTATGCTAGGTTGTTTCCTTATCATGGAGTCACAATGAAGAAGGAAAATCAGATTTGTTATTTGCACTGCCATGACTAGTGTTAACATCTTTTTACGCCAAATTAAATTACCTGTAGACCTAACATATAAAAAACTATTATTCCAATATTGTATCTTCTTTAGAATTCAACATTCCAGTGGGTGTTTATCGTTAGTTTTGATGTTGTTAAGAGAACTCATATATCAATCCCCTTAGTGGTTGTTCTCACTGATGGACATATTATACGGATATAATGGTGACACGGCTGGACAGATGATTTGATACTGATGGACATATTATACAGATAGAATTTATTATAGGTATTTTATGTTTATAGGGCTTACTATAAATATGGATGTTAAGTTCAGGCTGTACTCGTTGTTACGGGATGAAACATAAAGGTGGGATGGAGCATACACGATGTAAGCATATAATAGTGTAAGCAGGCTAGGCATTTATTTATTTTATTAATTTATATTGTTTCATCGGTTATCCAATGGCCATCTGACATTAACAGTCCATCGGATATCTGACCCCCATCATTGGTATCTAATGATGATTTCATGTATTCGATGGCCATGCCATGCACATGAGCTTGACAAATCGATGCTTGTGTTTTTGGAAGGTCGATGACGGGAGGTTGAAAAAACGACGACGATTGGTTGAAAAATCGACGACGGTTGGTTGAAAAATCGACGACGGTTGGTCGGAAAATGGATGACAGTTGGTCGAAAAATGGACGATGGTTGGTCAAAAAATTGACGTTGTGTTGTCGAACAATCGACAAAATTGTGATATAATTGTTATCCATAATAGGATAAACATCCGTCAAAATGTCAACGAGACTTATGAAGGTGTCGAGCATCCGACGAATTCTCATCGATGAAGAAATAAAATGTAATTGTCGAAAATAGACAGGTGTTTGTCGAATGTCAAACATTACATTTGTCGGATTTTAGGATAAAATTTTGTTGTGGATATTCCTCAATTTGGAAATTCATTTACTCAAGAATTTCATAGAATTCAAGATTCTGTGTGGGAAACCAATTTTGAAAGGTCACTATTAAATTATAAATCATAATTTGACTTGAAGAACACATAATTAAATCCTATTAGGTTAGAGTCATATCTGCTTGGCGCTCTTTGGAAGAACCTTCAAAACTATGGGAAAATTGGTACAAGAAACCCTACTATTCATAACATTCAGCCTTATATCCCACTAGTTGTTCAAAACCGTCTAGCCTTCTAGGAACCTCCTGTAGTTCCAAATCAACCTATACCAATGGAGGCCAGATTTTCCCCTTTGGCTTTTTCGGCTACATTACATGACCTCCCTCTGAATTATTCCCAAAGAATTACCTTGTACGATGGGGAGGGTAATTTCATATCCAGACAACATGTGGACAAGTTTGATGACTTCATTTATCTAGAAGAGGTCGATTATGAATATGTTAATATGAGACTGTTTGCACAAATCCTGTTTGGGGAAGCCAAGAAATTGTTTAAAGATTGCCTTGCCAGATCCATTCTTACATTCCAAGCATTCCAAACTACATTCTTAGAAAGGTGGGACGATAAGAATATTCCATTACAAGTACTATCTCAATATAACAATATCAAGAAAGGGGGTTTTGAATCTGTCCATGATTTTTCAAGCCATTTTATGAGAGTATATAACTTAATCCCTATAATATTAAGCCTCTAGTAGGCTCTACAAAAATCCACTATGAGGATGCTTTTGAAAGTGATTTATCTTTATTATTGAGAGAGAGGAAATCAACCAATCTTCCTGACATGTTTAAATATGCATTAGTAGTGTAAGCTAACATGGTGGCATGTGGAAATATGAAGCATAAAATAGAAACTGATAAAAGGAAAATTAGGGAAGAAATTGTACCTTCTACTTCTGTTGTTGCCTCTTCCAATGATATAAAATTTAAGATGATATTGAAGGAAATAGAGAAAATGATGGATAAGCTGACTGTAGATAACATGCCACTTAATAGGGAAAAAAATGAGCCTCAAATTAGAAATCTGAATTTCATAAGACCCAATCCTCCTCAACCCCCATAAATCAGACAAAGAGATATAAGGAATCCTAGAAATCCAAATGATCAACAAAATATAACCACCTTTCCTTGAAAAGTATATTGATGGTGAAGGTGAAGATGAATCTATTGAAGTTCAAATCCATCATTTCAGTGACTTGGATTATGATATATACCTCACAGAAACATAACATAACATGTATGCTCAGGAGGATGATAATAAAGATTTTGAGGTGGACTCAGAACAATACCGAAGGGGGTACCTACATACTATGGATGATGTCCAAATAAATATTGAATAAAGGAATAGATATGTTACTATCGATAAAGGAAGGTTTAATCCAAATAATCCTTCTAGTAGTCAACAGAACACCGATAAGAAAAAAGAAAAAAAAAGAGCAAATTGTATATAAAAGAGCCTGTAAATAAAGTCGAAAAGACAAAAGAATTTAAAAAACTAGCACTGATAGATGAGGAAAAAACTGTTTCAACTTTCAACCTACAAACATAGCTCTCAAGGGTAAAAATATCCATCCCTTTTATTGAGTTTCTAAGAAGCAGAGAATACAGAGACAAGATAACAAGTATGGTTAGGAATCAAAAGAATTTCAACTTGATATCTTAGAAGTGAATGATGATGCTCCTACAATTTTCATTGGGTTGAAAATTGAAAATAGAGAGGAGGATGAAGTCCCCCCTTTTTACCTAAGTCTAAACATACATGATATGATTGTGCATAATTCCATGTTAGATTCTAGTGCCTCCCATATTCTAATGCCAAAGGGACTAATAGAAAGTTTGGGATTAGAAGTTACTAGACCATATAAAGATTTGTATACTCTTTTGATTCCAGGAAGGTAAAATGTCTTGGACTGATCAAAGAGATGGTATTAAATTTGAAATAAATTCCCTCTAAAGCTGTGGTAATGTATGTTGTTGTAGCATACATTCATCCTAAATTTGGTGTGTTACTGTCAAGGTCTTGGAACTCTAAATTAAAATGAATTCTGAAAATGGACATGTCCTATGCTACCATTCCTATGCCTAGAGGGAATAAAAGGTTATACAGTGAGAAAATATCCCCATATGTAGTTAGAAGCCAAGACAAACCAGATAATCATGCTATATATGATGTTGATATTGACTTGGGATATTCCATTTTCTTTAATGATGTTTCTCCCTGTGATCTTGAAATTCCTGCACCTATTGAAGTTAAGGAGGAAGAAGAGTCTTCAAAGAAACAAGAAGCTTTAGAGAAGAAAAATAAAGAAGAAGGTATCTGGACCATGTATTTTGATGGATCGATGGATAAGGTTGGTGTTGGTGTAGGTGTGTATGTTATATCACCCATCATCAATTTTAAAGGTTCGTCTTACAAGTTAAATTTTGAATGTAATAACAATGTGGCAGAGTATGAAGCTTTATTGTTAGGGCTCCATGCTTTGAAAGATATGGGATCCAAAAGGGTACAAGTCATGGGAGACTCAGAGATAGTAATAAATCAGGTAAAGACAACTGTAAAACTAGACATCCCAGAATGAGGGCTTATAGAAATGAAGTGTGGGATATGTTTGGTAATTATTTCACCGAGCATACAATTAGAATAGTTCCTAGCTATGAAAACACAGTAGCCAACTCTTTAGATGTTGTTGCTGGTAAATTCAAAATCCCTACTGCTGGTCAAAAGAAGTATAAGGTTGACATTGTAAACAAACCCTCCATACAAGATAATTCCAAATAGTGACATTTATTTGAAGATGCTATGTAGATTAAGAGATTTTTGGAGTTATCTCATGAGTTTGTAAATACTCAGGTAGATATTGAAATTGACAATCTTGAGAAATTCCAAGATGCCAAAGACAGTGAAGAAAGAATTGTTGAAAGCATGATGTACAAAAACTCCCTGGGGCGGAAGGATATAGTTCAGTTGAAAGGTAATCATATACCCAGAAGATTGATCCCTCTAGAGAAGCTATTTGACCAAAATGATGTCGCTAAGAATCTGAAGATGAAGCCTGCTGATGATGTTGTTGAAGAAAAAAATATAGGGACTGAAGAGAAGCCAAAGATCATAAAACTGTCAAATAGATTACCTGTCAAAGAAAAATAATATTATATAAATTTGTTGAAAAGGCACACTGACGTATTTTCTTAGAGCTATGAATATCTTAAAGAGTATTATACCTCCATCATACAACATACTATCCCTATAAAACCTAGTGATAAACCTTTTATATAGAAATTGAGAAGAATTAATCTAGTGTTGCTGCATGTCATTGATAAAGAGATCATAAAATTGGTCAATGCCAAGATCATTGTATGTCACGTCCCTACCCCTCATCCGGACGCTGGAGAAGTTGCGACCAACACACTACTGCTTTCAAATGGGAAAAATAGCCCCCTGAACATAAAAACATAAACATGCATTGGGTTAAAACATAATAGATGCATAAATCATTAACATGCATTAAACATGAATATACATGGATGCATAGTGCATTCTACAACAAAATAAAAACTCATTCACTCAAACACTCAAACACTCAAACGTTCAACATGCTCATTTT
This sequence comes from Pseudotsuga menziesii, assembly GCA_001517045.1. NCBI lineage: Eukaryota > Viridiplantae > Streptophyta > Pinopsida > Pinales > Pinaceae > Pseudotsuga > Pseudotsuga menziesii. Next base: position 519,486 of record LPNX010681438.1, on the reverse strand, counting down.
AATTCATAAAACAAATAGTTTGCAGAGATTAAGCACAAGAATAAAAGTAAATACTTATCTTGTAATTGCACTGTCTTGCAATTAGCTACGTCGCTGCAATGTTCCACCCAACCATAGGCCAGTGTTCTCATCAATCTCTCAGTACCACTGTCACCCCTGAGCTAGGCATGATTCCATAAGGAACTAAGGAACAATAGGCTCATACACATAGCCGAATACATATCAAACCTAGCCAAGCCAAAAATATATTTGGGTTTACCATACTACTAGGGAAACAAGCCAATAGCATAAGGGTTCCTTGGACTTACTGTTATCAACCCAAATGGCACTTCTCTGTCCAAGTGCCGACATTTCCTATGTTGGCACACAAAAGGAAATTTATGGATTGAAGGTTTCCTAAAACACTATAGATGGGCATGTTATGAAATACATTCTCTATCCATCCAGCTTGCCATTTTTACCTTTTCATATGTCAATTTCTGTACGTGACTTTTCCTATAAGCAAATTGTGTACATACGCGAATTTTCCTACAGCATGTCATGTATTGTATGTGAGTATTTGTCATTGCAACCCACATACAGATCTGTACGCGGGTTTCCCTTATAGCAACTTGCGTGTCATACGCAGGTTGCCAGTATCAATACTCGTGTACACCTTCCTTTGACATTAAAAATAATAAATCGCGATTAATTGAGATTTGTTAAGCCATAAATAATAACTATCTTAACTGTCTCAACCTCCTCAACCTTTGAAACTGCCTTATTTCACTAACTATAAATAAAGGCCTTAGGGAGGCATTAATCAATAATACTTAGAGAGCAAAGTTATGCTGGTGGTATCTATTCAGAAGTCTTTGGAGTAGCATAACTCAGAATCCTTTGGTTGCAGAGGAGTCCTTGTTTCAGGCGTTGGGTTGTAACCTTAACTTATTCACTATTGTTAATAAAGAGAATCCTTATTCCAAATGTGTGTTGAATATATTTCATGTATCATGGTTTGATGAATATTTATGATTAAGCACTCTATATACTATTTATCTAATTTGTCATATATACATGTATAAGTTTGCACTTGGAGGATTTTCTCTTTGTAGGTGAAGGAGAAACATCCCTGAAAGCTTTGGAGGAGAAGCAAAGCGGGAGAAGACAAAGCTTGGATCAACCATCGTAAATCGGGTGAGTCTATCCTATCTTCTTATTTCCTTTCCATACTTTAAAGATGATTGTATGCAAATTTTAAGAGTATGTTGGTAACCCCAGACCTTCGGTTATAAGGTGTTTATTCTTGAGCAACAGAACTAGCGACTCCACTAGGGAGCCCAAACTTCTATAGGTTATTTTTGTTACCTTTGACCAGTCTTTGCCTTGAGTTTGTGTGTGGTATCTTGTCCTGGTTCATGCTTACCATAGTGTTTGAAGGCCTTGTGGATTTATCTTCTTTTTGAGAAAATTTTGTACATGTACGCAAGTTTCTCTTATACACAGTCGCGTACAGAGGCCTGCATACACAGGTTGCTCTCTAGGAAAGTCGTGTACAGTACGCAAGTTGCCCTTATACACAGCCACGTACAAGCCTTGAAATAGGGATTTTTGGGATAGGGTTTGCTTGTCCTTGTCCTTTTATGATTCCTGTTTGTTAGTTGGTCTTCCTTATAAGCACTATGCTATTAGTTTGATGACCTTGTTGGCCACACCTTGTGCTTTCCTGTAAATCCCTTGAGTTTCTTTTGTTTGGATTATCTTCTGTTTGCATTTTGAAGTAGGTTTTCCTGTTTGGGTTATAGGTTGAAGTGTTTTTGTTCGAATCAGTGATCAAGGTTTTGGGAAATGTTTTTCCCAGTATATCTTTGGATAGTGATTGGTTTTCCACTTACCTTTGTGTGTTTTCAGTGATTTCTTGTCATTGTACCTGCCCAAGCTAGGGTTCCAAGTCTTCCCTTGTTGGTTGATATTTGGTCTTATTAATCTCTTTACTTCAATTTGATTGCTTTATACAGTTGATTTGATCCAAGTATACTCAATTTTAGTGCATTTTAGGTGCATAAGTAGTCTTTGAGCATTTTAAGAAGTGAAAAGAAAACATTTTCAAGTTTTTTGCATTTGTTTTTGCATAAGTAGTTTTATTTTTAGTTTTAAAATATAATCTCAAAACTACAAAAATATAGTCTTAGTTTCTCTTTATCATTGCATTTTGTTCATCAATTTATATTTACAAAAGAAAAAGAAGTTTGCTTTAGTAGTGGTAATTTTCTTTGAAAAAAATACACCTTTGATTTTTGTTTCTTATCAAGTCAAAAACACCATAGTTCATCACTCCACTTCCTTCTGAGTAAGAAATAGCCCTTAAAATGAACGCACTAATTAAAATTTACTAGTAATTTTTATTTTCTAGGGCCATTCACCTACTAGCTTAGGATAGACTTATGGGATAGGAAGTGTAAACTTCCCATAAGTTTTAAAATTCAGACGTAGTGGACTATTCGATAGGTAAATCCTTGTCTTTATCAATTGTATCTGGGAAGCTCCTCTCGAAAGGGAGTCAAGTACGACGTCGCATGGAGGCATTGGATTGAGGAGATAACCCTCCGATTCCTTGTGAAAACATAAATTAGGACTTTTACGCATCTGGGGATTCTATCCTAGATAGATTTTCGGGCTTAGCTACCTTGCCCATGTGTACGAGTTAGGCTTGCGACTGTACCCCCAGACTGTTGGTATAGCTAAGGTAGCATTTAGTCTCTTGACATATAGGGTTCATACCTAGGTAAATCGGAAGGATATTTCTAGTTCACCTTGGACGGGCTTGGAAGGTAACCCTTGTTGAAAGTGTAGGAGGGCGATGGGTGATTCCTCCGTTTGTGTCTAAGAAGAACTTTGAGGATGCCAAGTAACTGTTCTTCAACTTTCTCTAGGAAAGCATATATTTCACCCTTATTGACTGTTTGAGGATTTAGAAAATTTCGTAGTGTTTGCTTTGTGGTTTTATCTATGTTTAGTTGGCCTTAGGGCTTGATTTGTTAAATTTTCAATCTTGGAGGACCAACCTATAAGAAGGTCAAGAAGGTTGCAAAACCTTCCTCCTCTCATCACATTGGAACCTCCACCTCCACCCCAAAGGTGGAGATTAGACACGAATGGTTCATTTGAACCGGTAGGAGTAAGTGAAGTTCCAGGTGAACCATCACTTATAGCTAACTGTCTTGATTTTGATACAATTGTGATAGAAGACTTGTAGACTGACGAGTTTGCAAGGAATTTTAACACACCCTTGACTGAATTAAATGATCCTATGATCGTCCAGGTTAGAACTTTTGATTCACCTATTTTAGGTGTCCCTATGGGTAGGATTATGTCTACTGTGGGAGAAAGTTCTTTTGTTTTCACCTCATCCATTCCAGCTGAAGAGGTACTACCTCCCTCGGTAAGTGCCCCTAGATCTAGCATACCTTCTACGCCTTTGACTCCATTGAGCTGGGTAGTCCAACCGTCGTTTCACTCAAGCCCAGCAGGTGCTTCTGGTGACATGGTTACTGGGATTCCTAGTATACCTACTATTCCTTCCTCCTTAACATACACTGGCCAGAGTGTTTCGATAGGATCCTAGGCTTTCATCCAAGGATTTCCTTGGAATGGGGGACACATTCCCCCATCCACTCCGTACGTAGGCCTGTCACCTTCTTATGTAGGAGTGTAGTTTGGAAACAATACCTATTATGGGCAAAGTTTTCAAACTTTGGTCTCGGCCCCGTTTACGAGCTCTCCCTTTTCGTTGTTTAGCGAAGGGATACTTGCTCCTGTTTTTCAGGCCCCAGTATCAATTGGGATGGCTCGAACCTCTTATACTGCACCTCCCACTCACAACCCTATGGCTTATGGATGGAATCCATTTCAAAGTAATCCATCCACTTCGCAACCGGTGGAAGGGGGAAACCCCACCTTTACTTATGGACATTCGGGGGCAGGTCCCTCTAATCCCCAGAATGGCACTTTTAGTGCCCTGGTTCAACCCAAGCTTCCATTCCTGGCAATGTTAAACTATCCTGACTTGTCTAAGTTGATGAATGACCGAGTGAGGCATGACCCCTCGTGGCTACCTATTCCCACCAAATTGCCATCGGACATCCCTAAATTCGAGGGAAAAGTTGGTGAAGATCTTGGGGCTCATGCCACCACATTTCATTTATGGTGTTATTTGAATTCACTGAATGAAGAGTTAGTTAGGTTGAGGCTGTTCCAAAGAACCTTAACAAGTACCGCGGAAAAATGGTACATTGAGTTTCCTTCTACTGCTTTCAGTAGTTTTTGGGACTTGGCTAGTGCATTCCTTAGCCACTTTCAGCTTCCGGTCCGATATGATTTTGGAATGGACTTGTTATCTACCTTTAGGCAGAACAAGGCTACCCATATCTTGGATCATATCCAAGAGTGGAGGAGGCGAAAGAGCCTTATAAAAGCCACTATTCCTCCTGAGTTCTTACTAGAGTGGTTCCTTAAATCCCTGTTGCCCTACATATCTAAGGACATATCCACCTCAGGAGTGACGAATGAAGAAGAAGCCATTATTAGGGCCCAACAATTGTTGATTTATTCACAATTTGGGATCTTGTATGAGATTATCCCTGAGGCACCGAGGCCTACCCACAATGCGGAGAAGCCTAAGCTTGGGCCCCATGCCGATGGTGTGGTTGGGTCCGTAAAATCTCCCACCGTAGAGTCTTTGGCTAAACAACTTGATCAGTTGTTCGTTAAGAATTCTATGATGGAGGCAGCAAAGGATTCCCCCTCCCCCTAGAGTGAAAATGTTTTTTCACAGACCTCTCAGAAGGGAAATCAGCAGCCCGATAGGAAGAAAAATAGAGGAAAGAAAGGAGAGGGAAACCAAAATAAGCAGGAACTCGCGAATAGTGCTGATGGGGGCAAGAAAGAAAAGAAAAAGGTTAAATTCCCATGTAAGTTGTGCCATGAGGATCACCTCACTCACCTTTATCCCCTTATGGAACAAGCCCAGAAGCTTCTTAAAGCTCTCCAACCATTTGTCCTAAAGGATCCTTTTCCCGAAGGGTAGAAATCAGCTTCAGCTTCTAATGTAGCAGGGGGCACTCCAAATGCCCCTGACCCAAACTATATCAACATGGTTCGATCTTCGACTTTGTTATAGACTAGGAATAAAAAATATGACAAAGAGACTTCTGAGAAGGGTAAGGCTATAGGTGAAAATTCTAACCCTCTCATGATCGAGAAGCCCGTTGAAACTATGCTGAAGATACTAAAAGGTGTCTTCAAAAAGACCTTCCATAACCCTAATGCTAGGGCTGCTTCAAAATACTCCGTGGTTGAAGAGCTAGACCAAACCCCATGTGCAATGTCAGCTTTAGAGGTGTTACAGAGCTGTCCTTCCCAACAGGATGCCCTCTTAGTAGCTTTAGGAAGCATGGACTCGTCGAGTCTCATGGAGAAATTTCATTTGTCAGATGTTAAAATTCACCTACCTTACCATGTAGCCTTATCAATAGATGTCATCCATGGTGGAAAGACCATTGGAAGGGCAGTCGTTGATGAGGGTGCTTTTACATGCATTATGTCCTTGTCCTGTTGAAAAACTCTCAGATCCCTAGAGCTTGTCCCATCAAACACTCTACTTACTGCTTTCGATGGAAGGCCATTTAATCCACATGGTATCCTACCAGCTTTTGAAATTAAGCTGGTAGGGAAAGCAGTGTCTGTTGAAGTGGAAGTGATTGATGCACCTTTAGACTATAATTTTCTTCCGGGAAGAAGTTGGACTTATGCCATGTCTACTATTGCGTCGACCGTCTTTTGGGTAGTGGTTTTTCGACATGAAGGAAAGTTGGTTACTATTGACCAACTTGATTTTACCCGAAAAGGAAGTTTAGAGTCTAATGAGTCCGCTATTCCATCGGTTGATCAGGTAAAAACTACTGCACAAAGCTTGAGGGCTGTAATGTATGCATCACTGATGGGCGCATTTGATCTTATAGCCCCGATTAACTATATTGGTTCTACTAGTGTGGGTATCCAACCCTATTCCTGTTGATAAGAAGCAAGGGGCCATACGTGTCTGTACTGACTTCAGAGATTTGAATAAAACCTATCCTAAGGACAACTATCCCATGCCATTTATAGACCAGATTATAGATGCTTGTGCAAGAAGTGAAGTGTTCTCATTTATGGATGGTTTCTCCAGATACAATCAAATTCAAATAAAAAAGGAAGACCAACATAAAACTACTTTCATTTGTCCTTGGGGTACCTTTGCGTACAAAAAAATTCCCTTTGGATTGAAAAATACTGGGGCAACCTTTCAATGGGCTATGAACTTTGCCTTCCATGATATCAAAGCCATTGTCGAACCTTACGTTGATGATTTTCCTGCACATTCTCGTAAGAGGATTCAACATCTAGATCACTTACGGTTGATATTTGAGAGATGCAGATACTCTAAGATCTGCTTGAATCCCCACAAGTACATGTTCTGTGTCGAGTCAGGAAGATTTCTTGGGTTCATTGTCTCTAATAGAGGCATCCAGGTGGATCCATTAAAAGTAGAGGCCATTGTAAATCTGCCTCCTCCTCGTTCTATCAAGAAACCTCAAAGCCTGCAAGAAAAGTCTAATTTTCTTCGACGTTTTATCGTTAACTATGCCAAGATTACCAAGGGTTTCATGTGCCTGCTTAAATAGGACACCCCATTTTTATGGGATGAAACTGCACAACTCACTTTCGAGGCATTGAAAAAAGCTTTGTTGTCGTCACCTTTACTGCGTCTGCCAGATTACTCTACGGATTTATATCGTATATGGCTGCGTCTGAGTTGACCATTGGGGTATTACTAGTCCAGGAGGACGATAAGCTCATAGAGAATGTCATTTACTATCTTAGCCGTGCTTTGGCTAGACCTGAACTTAGGTACTCCCACGTTGAGAAATTAGCCTTAGCAGTTGTCTATGCCATTTAAAGGTTACGTCACTACATTTTACTGAGGACCACAATAGTAGTGGCGGATGTGAATCCCTTTCAATATGTTTTGTCCCAACAGATTGTTGGGGGAAAATTCAACAAATGGATAGTCATTCTCCAAGTGTTTGACTTGGATTTTCAGTCTGCTAAGTCTAAAAAGTCCTTAGTTTTTGCTGAGCTTATAGCATAATTTCCTACTGAAGAAAATGTAGTCGTTGAAGATGACTCATTCCCATATGAGCATATCTTCTTGATATCCACCTTTGATCCTTGGTACAAATATATTCTTATATATCTCTAGACTTTGAAGTATCTTCCAGCTTCCTCATGGGAGGAACAACGTAAATTACACCTTCATGCTAAGAACTACCTCATCATAGGAGATACATTATATCGAAGAGGGTTAGATTCCATTTTGTATCAATGTCTTACCCATGAGGAAGCAGAGATTATCTTGAATGATTCCCATAGTGGAGCATGTGGGGGTCATTTATCTGGGTTAGCAACGACCCAGAAGATACTATGTGCTGGTTATTTATAGCCCACGATATTCAAATATTGTGTGGAAGCAGTGAAGCGCTGTCATCCTTGTCAGCTTTACACCAGGAAAATGCAGTCACATCCTTCTTCATTATTTCTCATTGTCTTGGTAGGCCCCTTCATGAAATGGGGGATTGATTACGTGACATGCAACCGAGCCTCGGCTAGGGGGCATAAATATATTATTTTCACTGTTGACTATTTTATGAAATGGGTAGAGGCAATGCCTACTTTTAAAGCCGACGGGGAAACAACAACTTTCTTCATATTCAATCAGATTATAGCATGGTTTGGTATACCCAAAGTTATTGTCACTAACCATGGCAGTCAATTTCAAAATAGCATGATGACAGAACTGACCACTATGCTTGGATTCAGACAAGAGCATTCATCTTCATACTATCCACAAGCAAATGGTCAGGTTGAGGCTGTAAACAAGACTTTGAAGACCATCCTCAAACATACAATTGATGCAGCCCGTTCTAACTGGCACATCATTCTATACCCTACTCTTTGGGCGTACCGAACTAATGTAAAAATTGCTACGAGTTTCTCCCCCTTCCAACTTGTTCATGGAGTGGAAGCTGTTACCTCGGTTGAATGTGAAATCCTGTCTTTGAAAATAGCTATTCATGTGTTACCCGATACGACAGAGCTTGAAGAACGTTTGGTACATTTAGAACACCTTGATGAGCAGCGTAGAGATGTGCTGACTGCTAATCAAGCTCACAAGAATAGGGTCAAAAACCAATATGATAAGTTAGTCAAACCTCAAATTTTCTCTAAGGGGGAACTTGTTTTTCTTTGGGACCAAGACAAAGAACCCTTGGGGGAAGGAAAATTCAAGGCCATGTGGTTAGGGCCTTATGTCATGTCGAAGGTCTTAAATAAGGGCACATATGAGTTAATTGATTTTGATGGGAACAAACTACCTAAGCCTAGAAATGGGCTCTACCTAAAAAAGTACTATGCTTAGGCTTAGCGCTTTTTCTTGTATTTTATTGTATGTATTTTTATGTACATTAGTTTGTCGGTTTTGTTTTTTATACCATCTACTAGTTGTTGCAGATGTCTTATGAGAGGTATCTAGGTTTCACTGATGGCGCCAGTCGCCACACTTGTAATCTAGCTTCAGCAGCATGGGTCATTTACTCTCCCTCAGGAAAGCTAGTTGCCGCAGGAGGTGCTTGCTTAGGTCCTGCTTCTAATAATGTTGCTGAATATAGGGCTGTAATTGAGCTTATATGGGATGCTTTGTCACATGGTATCACCCAGCTAGAAGTCTGCCTGGACTCTCAACTAGTGGTTTCCTAGCTCAATTGAGTTTATCAGGTGCGAAACCCTATTCTATTACGTCACTTTATGCAAGTTAGGTTATTGGAAAGAAATTTTGAATTTATTATATTCAATCACATTCCAAGAAATCAGAATTCATTGGCTGATGCATATGCTAATTACATTTTATATTGGCATCTAACACACATTTCATAAAAATATACAGCATGCACATAAAAAACACTTGTAAATAAACTGACAACAATATATATATATATATATATATGTGTGTGTGTGTGTGTGTGTGTGAGTATCTATCTATAGATAGGTCGAGTCTAATCCTCATATCCAGTCATAACTATATAATATACAAAAAATATACAAAATGTGGATCGTAGTCCATCAAAATGTCCTAGATATAAGCAGGACCACCCTGGTCACTTGGACCACCTTGGTCCCTATGGTATCTCTGTACTCTAGCTTCCTCAGCCTCTTTGGATTTGGAAACCTTCATAGCATCTATGTACACAAGAACTTCTCTAGCCACCCACCTCAAAAGGCATAACCAGACAGGTGGAACTCCAACCACAAACCCCTGCATGACGGCCGTGATATGCTCTATCTGCAAAGTGGGAACTCTCTGGGTAAGCCTAGCCAACTTCCCCTCCAGAACCCTAATAAGCCCCGGGTCTTCACCTAAGACAGGATGAACAAACATACGTGGATGCCCCTTAGGGCAGACCGGTCCAATATTTGCATTTTGACATGTTTATAGGATTAGGACTTTTATACATATGTATATATCTATAATTTGAAATTAATATAAATTTTAAAAAATTTGAAAATTGAAAAATTACCTAGCTCTCCCCATGCTCCTCCTGGAGGGAGGACAAGGTCTAAATCACCTCGAAAATCCATTCTGGCATACGAAAACTGCTCTAGTGTCGGTAGCTGCCGCTCCCACCAGAAGTAGAAGTAATCATTGTACACACTTTGTACTGAGCCTCCTCCTCCTTGACAGAGGAAGATGTCTCCCCATCTGCTCAGCCTAGGCTAATGTGGAGATCGGACTGGTAGGGGTATGGCAGGGATCAACCCCAGTACTCTCTCTCGAAGAAGGAAACCAATATGCTAGAATACCCAAAATTCTTATGCCTTCCTCTCTTGCAATCAGAGAGTTGTTTTCTCATAATTGGGACAACTCCTGAACACCAATCATACAGGGTACCTTGCATACAATCCACCACCAACCTCATTTGGTTCTGTGTAGCTATATGTAATGAAGAGGATCCTGCAACCCTCACTATGGTGCCAGTTAGTATGTGTAGTGTAAGATCACGGATATGTGCAATAGGGATACAACTCCCTCTCTTTTGGGCACTAGGTGTGCAGTACACATCAATGTAGTTCTGGACACTTAAAGGATCACTGCCCTTGCCAGTGCCCTCTAAGTTTATTGGTGCTCCTCATCATGATAGGCCAACAATAAAGTATATGTCCTCAGAATTAATTTCCAAAGTTTCACCCTATAGGCCAAACATCCCTAAATCATGGTCCTAGTAGTTTATCATGAACTCCAACAAACGGATATTGGCCCGCATTGGTGATGTGCAAAAGAATTTTAATAACCCACTTGTTTGTAAAGCATGTACGATGGGCGCACTTTGGAGCGCTTCCTGGTCCATATCCTCATGCTCCCATTCTCTCCATTCCAACACCATCTTCACACCTAGCAAAACAATCATTATGAACCATCAATATCATATAAAATTTCAAAATTTTTGCATCAATTTAGCTTTTTATCCTTCATGCAATACACGCGTCTGTCTAGTTAGACATGTCGCGTACTGTACGGGACTGTCCCTAAGCGAAACCCATGTACAAAACTCAAGCTATTTATGTTGTTCTTGAAGGAGCGTTGGGTAGGTGGTAATTAAACCTTTTTCGAACCTCCTTGACTAAGTACGAAAAAGGTTCACATTTTCTTCTATGGAAGTTAAGAGAGTTCTTCTGTGGTATGTTTTATACTTTTCCGGCGTCAGGAGACTAAATTGGATGAAAAAGGACCCCCCTAGAGTCTTCTTTGGAGTTTTCAGACTCTCTAAATGTGAAAACACCAGTTGAGCATGTACTAGTTCGGGCTCATTAAATCCACGAATCAGTGACACTATCAAGCATTATTTTCTCTTCTCTTCAAGCTTGTTAAAAAATGAAGAGAGATCTGAGTTGACTTTCCTGGACTCGTTAAAATTTAACAGGGAAGGTAAGGAAGAAGTTTTCTCTTGTTTTTAGTTAGTGGCAGCATGTCATCCTTGAACATAGCACTCTCTTTTTTTTTTGATACCCATGTCTCAGTGTTCACTTTCAGTTCATCTATTACTTCGAGTTTATTACTCCTCCTCTTGGCTGTTATACCTAGGGAATCTTATCATGTCTCCTACATGATAGGTAAGTCTAGTTGTTCTATCTATAAAGTTAAAAGATGCCTTGGGTCATCTTTGTGTCATGCTCACTGTTCAAGGACTCAACTCAATGTTTGATCTCTATCCCGATCCCATCATTGTCATATATGTTATAATTTGTGTATACCTTATGTTACCCAGTTCCTAGTCACTCTTGTGATCCGTTGGAGGATCTATTGCCTTCCGTATCACAGTATGGTTCTGATTCAGTACTTCCTGATGACGAAGACCTAGATTTTTGACGATAGTACCTCAGGATTCACTTCCATCATTGGTGAATTCCTTTGCTTCAGTTGTCGATTATCACCTATTTATTGACAAATTTTTCAATCCGTTCCATGTTCGACTTCATCCTACATTTATTCACATGGCTCAGATTGTACTGGTTCTTTGGGATTACTTATGAAGACCTTAGTTCCTCATTTATGGACTAATTTGCACAATATTATGTTCCATTTATGTACATAGCTTCCATATCTTTGAAGACTCATCATTATTGTATATTGTGGCTTCGATCCACCTTTGTAATATACGTGGTCTTGTACCCGTATCATATGATGTACTCAAATATTGTAAAGGAGCTAGTGTTCCAATATATTGAACATAGCATCCTCAGATATGACTTTGTATATGACATTACTATGTGTTTGTTTCAGGTAATACCTCTGCTCCATTGGATTTCTGAGTTCTCCAAAGATAAATATTATAATGTATTTCGGCCATCGCTTCCCTCTGACCTCACACATTAGGGGGCATCTGTTATCAACCCAAATGGCACTTCTCCATCTGAGTGCCGACATTTCCTATGTTGGCGTACAAAAGGACATTTATGGATTGAAGGTTGCCTAAAACACTATAGATAGGCATGTTATGAAATACATTCACTATCCATCCATCTTGCCATTTTTACCTTTTCATATGTCAATTGCTGTACGCGACTTTGCCTATAAGTAACCCGCACATACACGACTTTTCCTATAGCATGTCACGTATTGTACGCGAGTATTTTTCATTGCAACCCACGTACAGATCCGTACGTGGGTTTCCCTTATAGCAACTCACGTGTCATACACGGGTTGCCAGTATCAATACTCATGTAGGCCTTCCTTTGACATTAAAAATAATAAATCATGATTAATTGAGATTTGTTAAGCCCTAAACAATAACTATCTTAACTGTCTCAACCTCCTCAACCTTTGAAACTACCTTATTTCACTAAGTATAAATAAAGGCCTTGGGGAAGGCATTAATCAATCATACTTGGAGAGCAAAGTTATGCTAGTGGTATCTATTCAAAAGTCTTTGTAGCAGTAGAACTCAGAATCCTTTGGTTGCAGAGGAGTCCTTGTTTCAGGCGTTGGGTTGTAACCTTAACTTATTCACTATTGTTAATAAAGAGAATACTTATTCCAATCCTGTGTTGAATATCTTTCATGTATCATGGTTTGATGAATATTTATGATTAAGCACTCTATATACTATTTATCTAACTTGTCATATATACATGTATAAGTTTTTCACTTGGAGGATTTTCTCTTTGTAGGTGAAGGAGAAACATTCTTGAAATCTTTGGAGGAGAAGCAAAGTAGGAGAAGACAAAGCTTGGATCAACCATCGTAAATCGAGTGAGTCTATCCTATCTTCTTATTTCCTTTCTGTACTTTAAAGCTAATTGTCTTCAAGTTTTAAGAGTACGTTGGTAACCCCAGACCTTCGGTTATAAGGTGTTTATTCTTGAACAACACTTACTCAGCCAAGCCAACAATCACACCCAAAACAATGTCATACCCTTTAACAAACGGGTCTCTTGGACTTACTTAGCCAAGAAAACACTTTGAATCAAACACACAGTCAACCAATTAATCAAAACACAACCACAAACAACTGCTAGATATGACAAAAACATTTATGGGAAACCAAAACGAAATGGATGATGGGAACAACACTCTGTAACATCAAATACGATTTTAGGAAATTTTCTTATGCAGATCCGACCACCACAAATCCCCAAATCAAAAGCTGATCTCAGAAAACGTCTTTGAGCATTGTGAGAGAAAAAAATGACCATCATTCACACCCATAACATGAGATATTGGTTCCCCAACCATTGAGAAACACAAAACGAATTTATGGGCATGTAACAGTGAGGAAAACATCAGGAAATCATGGGGAAAATTCCCAACAAGATCAGCTGCCAGAGGAAGAACAAAAATGACCTCTTGAAACCCCCAAAACGTGAATCACTACTGCACATTACTGAACAAAACAAAATGATATTTCCCAGCTATGAAAATGAGGAAATCCACAACAAAAACTCCCAGAGAGGATCCTAGCCACTAAGCATTGCCCAAATCGAATTCCCACCCATGGGAAAAATGAAGGAAACCACAAAAATGTGAGGGAGAATGCCCCAACTATCTCTAGCTTCGTGAGAAAGCAGACACATGGGTGAATAATGTCTTGGGAAGGCATTTCCAAACATTTACTTGCCAAAGAAGCCAAAAAAATGTTTTCCAAAAATGGGTAACTCCCCAAATTCGAATTTGACCCCCATACCTTTCCCATCCCAAGGAAATAACTTCCTTCACCAATTTTAGATGACTGGGCATAAAAGAAAAAAATGGTGATTGACAACTTGATGGGTTTTCCCTTTGACATTTGGCCTTTTCCCCATAGGATCAAAGGTTTGAATAATTCCCCCTCCCTATTCCTTGTGAAACCAGTCCCCCATCTCTTTAACGTTGCGAAGTGTAGCTAGTCGTGGTATTTTATTAATGTAGCATTTTACATGGTGTCTCAAACACATTGTACCTGGCTAGCACATAAACCATCGGCATTGATTTTAATCATCGATATATAAGACACTAAATCCATGGTGGGGCCTTTTCCTTAAGCTCCACACCATGATTTAATACAATATTTACATCATATGCAATTTAATACCATGGGGTCAAAACCGGGGTGTTACATTGTAACTTTGAGATTTTGCAAGTGGGTTTTGAATATGGTACATGTTAGAAATAAAAATGGTGAAATCCGGCTTTGTATAGATTTTAGAAATATTAACAAAGTCTCTTTGAAAGATAATTATCCTTTTCCTGAGATGGAACACATTTTGCAGAAAGTGTTGGGGTCTAAAAGGATTTCCACCATGGATGGTTTTTCAGGCTACAATTAGATAAGGGATTTACCTGAGGATGAAGAGAATACTTTGTTCACTACACCATGGGGCACCTTTATGTATTCCAATATTCCTTTTGGTCTAATGAATGCAAGGGCTACTTTCCAGTGCGCCATGGAAATTGCCTTTGTAGAGGAAAAAGATAAATTCGTAGTTGTCTATATGGATGATATCACTGTGTACTCTAGATATGCCATAGAACATATCAAGAATTTGGACAAAGTTTTACTGAAATGTAAGAAGTATGGAATATCATTAAACCCCAAGAAATAAAACTTTGCATTGGAGGAAGGAAAATCACTGGGACACTATTATCAACCCAAATGACACTTCTTCGTCTGAGTGCCGACATTCCTTATGTTGGTACACAAAAGGACATCTTAGGATTGAATTTTGCCAAAACACTATAGATGGGCATGACATGAGATGCATTTACCTTTAAAACAACTAGCCATATTATTTTTCTAAGTGTTGAATGGTGTATGTGACTATATTCATTGCAACTCACGTACGTACATGACTATTCCCATTGACAACTTGCGTACTATACGCGACTATCACCATGGAAACCAACATACAACAGCATACGCGGGTTTCCTTTAAGCAACTCGCGTGTCATACGCAGGTTGCCTATATTAATAGTTGCATACATCTTGATTCGACATTAAAAAATATAAATAACGATTAATGGATATTAGTTGGGCCCTGATCATTAACCATCCCAACTATCTAAACCTGCTCAACCTTCAAAACCACTCTATTTCCCAAAGTATAAATAGAGGGCTTGGGGAGGGAATTAATCAATCAAGTTTGGAGAGAAAAGTTATGCTGGTGGTATATATTTAGAAGTCTTAGAGCAACAGAACCTAGAGTCCTTTGGTTGCAAAGGAGTCCTTGTATCAGGCGTTGGGTTTTACTCTTATCTCATTCACTAATTGTTAATAAAGAGAATTCTTCTTCAAACATTGTTTTGAGTCTCTTTCATGTATTATGGTTGATGAATATATTCGATTATGTGTTGATGTATATGTAACTTCGGAATGTATTCTTCTATGTATTTTATATTATTGTAACCCGATTTTTATTCCGGGATGTTTCTATTATGTATTTGAGTCATGTGGTCATGCCCCGATGTTCCGATCGGGAGGATTATAATGTAAACAAGTCATATCAAGTCATTGGGTAAGTCCCCACTGTTTAGGGGCACTTGAGTTATTATACACTAATTAAGGTGTAGGCTCGAGTAGTAATTATTAGGTTGAGTGCACTTCAATTCAACGGAAGAATACAAATAGAGAGTGAGAGTCTCTCTATTTATCACTTGTGACTTAGATCTCTTGCTCTCTCAAGTGTGGCGCACTTTTGGAGAAGGAAATTCTTGGGCTTGACAGAAGACAGAAGGCTACTGTTGTGAAGGGAGGTCATCTTACTGTTTTGGGATCACATCTTGTGGTGATACTATCTTAGAGGAAGTTGAGGGGTTTTCTCCATTTATGGTTTCCCCTCCTAAAATCTTTGTGTCTCTTGTCTTTTGTGATATGCTTATGTGATTGCTGTGCTTGTTATTCTCTCAGTGAAAAGATCTTATCATAATGCTAGCTTAAATGTTGAAAAACTAACATGGTATCAGAGCTAACCTGAGAAGAAGACATTGTGCAGCTACAGGAACTAGGGCTTCCTATTTTTTGGATCTTCCTCCACAGATTTTCAGCACAAGTATGCTAGGATGACTCTCCATTGAAGGGTGCATCTTTCTGTCGATGCGGAATTCAATTTCAAGCATTTTCAGTTTCGATGTGGAAATTAGGGCTTTCTACAGAAGAGGAATTTTTGGGTGAGACCAGCATAGGATTTTTCTCCTCATCAAAACCGAAATTTAGAGACCTGGATCAGTAAATTTGGTTGGGTAAATCTCTGGGAAAGTCAAACCCTAGTTTGACCCTGAGCTAGGAGAAACCCTAAATACTAAAACTGCTAAGTTTTGGTACAGTCGCTATATTCCGAGATTGACGAAGTCTCAGAAGCTGAAAATTGCAGGGGCTGAAGATAGAATACTGATGAACACTGTGTAAAAACAGAAGCCTCTGATTCGCTATATTCTGGGAGATATCATCTCTCCAAGTTAGGGTTCCAGCCTCTTCCAGAATTCATCCCTAAACAGGACACCTGGGGAGATCTGCGATATCTTAGGCTACAGAGGTCCAAATGGAATTACGGAAGATGTTCCAGAAAGGGTACGGACTTTAATTTCTATGTTCCTAAGTTCAGACTTTGAAGATGAACCAGTGACACGTGGCAGGCTGTACAACTTCTCTATTCTGAAAAGTCCTGTAACAGGTCACCTTGGTAAAAGGATCATAAATACCAAATGGTGAAACCAATTCTGATGAAACATGTAGTGTTGGATCAGGGACATGCTATATTACCTCAGTGAGAAATTTCAGACACAGAGGATCATTAATTTCGGATATATCACAGAAACAGTAACATGCATTTCTGCAGAAGAAAACAGAAAATTAGGGCTTCCTGTTCCGGGAGCTTCCCTCCACTGTTTTTAGAAAAGGAGTACATTGGACAGCTCCATTTGAAGAGATATATCTTCTCATCCAATCAGATCTAAAAGATTCCAAGTTTTGAAAATTAGGGTTTCTGCGACAAACCCTAGATCAGCGAACTCCGGGACAAGGACATACACCTCAAATCGGTAAGATCTAATCCTTTGCTATTTCCAGTTGAGGTTCTCATTTCAATATGATATATCACATAAGCTTGGTGACAAGCTTTGGGAAGTTGACAACTTCCAAGACTGGAAGTATATGATCTCTCTGAAGAAAATGGATTGGACACCTACATGAGTATAGAGGTTCCAGTTTCAGAGGGAGACGAGGCCAAAGAAGACATCATGCTCATGCTGCAGAGGATGATGAACCATCCAGAAAGAGATCTAGATATGAAAGTGAAGATTCTTCAAGCGAAGATGAATATGTTCTGATATCAGCTCTCATGGGTAACATTACTCATGGAAGTGATGATTGGCTCAGTGTC